>JANAVB010024117.1:0-389681 GCA_029216955.1 Iris pallida
AAAATAAATCCTAGGCTACCTCACATAAGTAGGACAAGTAGAGTTTACCACATGCTTCATGCATGCAAAAGTATTTAAATTATCAATACCTGAAGGATAAACAAAGTAAGAAATTATATGATGTGCATCTTACACTATCATTCTTCTTGTAGTCAATCAAGGAGGTCATTGGACGCACTATTACCCAAGTTCGAAATATTGGTATCAGGCCTTCCTAAGAGTATCGGTATGGGTGGTTTCGACATTTTCAGCTGTTTCTGATTGGATATCAGGTTCTTCGTTTCAGAAAGCAAAAAATAATAAAAGTCTTCCAAAAAGCTAGAAAATATTTGATAAATTTATATATTATATACTGTTTTCCATTAGTTTTAAATGTAATAGTATTCAATTGCAATAGATTTTATGGATATACGATTTAGACATAGTGCAACCACAATAAATAATTTTGAATGGAATAATATTAATATGGATGAATGTTGTGAATTTATGGATATACGATTTTGACAAATAATAATGGTAATAGTTTATCAATAAGAGATCATATCAATACATTATAACATTGTCAGTCTTCGGTACAACTGAATCATTATGTTGACACTATTTTTCTACTTTAATATCTTTCCCATTCAGTTTTTCTTTATCAAATAGACTGTGAAAGAGATCCAAAATTCGACAGCGGTAGCGGTCGGTATCGGATCCAGACAAGCCAAAGTCGTATCAATATCGGCCATATTGTATGGGTATCGTCCAATACCACCAAATATGCTATGACCTTTTTATCTCTACACTTTTCATCCCAAAGTGTCTCCTCCCTCTTTATTTGGTATTGATTGTTTTCTTCCAACATCATAGAAAGTGTCCTAGCAGTGTGACTTCCTTTCGTTATATATTAGAACTCTTCTAGTTTCTAGTTTAATGAAACAAAAAAAAACATAAAAAAAGGCAAACTAAGATGTGAAATTTGAGTTTAGTTTGAACTCTTTAAACCTAGGACTAAGTTGGTTCCCGTTTGAAATAGATCATTTGGCGTTTCCATCGACAACTTGGCCAAAATGGCAGACGAAACCTTTTCGATTCACAATATTTACCATTTTGGTCATAAAAATGGTCGAAAATGACAAATGTCAAACGCTCGTGGAGGCACCATTTGTCATTTGCCATTTGAAATTAAAGTTTTTTCATTTCAAATAGGAACTAAATTGACCCCTAATCTCTGTTTCTTAGGCTATTGTGAAATTTGTTAACAACTTGGTTCAAAATCTCTTTGAACCTAATTTCTTCGTCTCCATGTAACATGGATGACCAGTACCAACTCAGTTCCAACAATAATTTCATTTATCTATGCCCATAACCAATCCAAAATAACTAATATCCACACCTACACTTGAGTCGTTTTGAAAAATAAAATCAACATGTGGTCGTGTCAGTATTTTCATATTCATGTCTGTGCAACATAGGTTTTGTTCCACCACATAGATCTGAAAATCAACCCATAAAGCCTCATGAAATCAACTTCAAGCCTTCCTTGGTGTCAAAACACTTCCCAATAACAATCGAAAGGGACATGTAAGTTTTAAGACCTATATAAATCGACTAGTGTAACTAAAGTCCATATCCCAAAACAAGCCAGCAGACTTATTCCCAAAACTATGAATTATGGATATAAACATGTATCGGATACGACACAGATACTCCAAAATACACTAGACCAAAGCAAAATGTCGTGTTCATGTTGTCCCATCCGCATCGTGTTATATATGTGTCTCTGTGACATAGTAACTCAGATCCAGCAATAAATTTCATACATCTAAGCAACTACCCATTCCAAAATGACTTGCATTTTACACCTAACTTCAAACTAACTGGGGTGTAATCATAACTTGATTTCATACTGATTTTGCTTGATTGTGAAATTACTTGTAATCGAGTGTAGTCAAATTTCGTGATTTTGAAATTGACAAAAATCGATTGAAGTCGAACTGAAATCTTGTTTCATTGATTTGTGAATCACCGGAATCCAACCTAAATCTTTCGAAATTGGGTGTAGTAAAAAGTGACAATTTTAAAATCAAGCAAAATTGGGGGTAGTGAGAAATCATGTGGATTTCAAGTTTTGTCCAATCAAAATCAAATAAAACTTGCATGATTTTAGAATTCACCCTTCACTCGGGCTAGGGCACAATATTTTTCCCATCTTCTTCTTTCCTTCCTTTTAAGAATTATTCTCTCTAATAAGTTTTGGGATATAGAAGAAAAGTTAGCAAAGATCGTTCTCCTTCAATTCTGACCCTTCCATCCATCAACCTTTCATTCTACGTTAGTAGACTTGGACACTGGTGTAGTTCTTTGTCGTGTCGACGTAGGGTGTCTGACACGGCAACTCTTACTGTGTTGGTACTTGTATAATGTGACTGAATTAGTATCCCGCAAGGACACTTGAGTTGCACTAGACACGGATACTAAATATGTATATATTTGTGTATATAATATACTTAAAGTTGAATGCTTGCAATACGACTGAGTTGGTATTTTGTATGTTAAGAAACTTAATAAGTTTAAGGGAAAATTTATCAAATGCCCAAAAACCGCAAAAGTTTTATGAAAAATCCACCGTAAAATAACATTTTATCGCGTGTCCAGAATTAGCAAAATATATAAAAGGGTGCGGAATGACCTTTTTGTCCTTCTAATTTATTGAAATCACCCACGAAACCTACTCTTCAAAAAAAATATTCGATTCTTCCTCTTCTTCCATACGCTGCTCACTTTCGAATTTAGGTTTTCTCCTCCAAAATCTTCAAACCTTACTTCAAAAACTCGTCAGTGACTCTCTATTTGCAATCTTCATACCTGTTGTAAAATCACGGAGTGTGAAGCCCATAATTTTTTATAATTAATTAATATGCATGCTCTATTATTTTCTTTTTTTTTGGTGAGCCCAAATGTCAAACCCACAATCTAAGTCCAGTACTTAAACCCAAATAACACAAACCCCAACTCACCAATTCAACCCCACGACCCTATTCCTCAGCCCAGATCCTATCTCTCTGTGCCCCACTCCGCTCACCCTCCTCTCCTGTACGTAAACACACCAGAAGCTCCAAAATTTCACAGAACCTTCACAACTTCCTTCTTCACCAAAAATTCCATATCTTCCTCCTCCCTCCACCAAATTCAAATCTGAGACCACCGTCGCGTTCGTCTCGCCGCACCCGTTGATTCCAGACCGCTCTCCCCGCCATTCCGCACCGCCCGCCGGCGACCCTGCACGGCCTCCCGTGCGTTCCAGCCCCGGCAGTACCCCGCCCGCCCCCCGCATCACCCCTTTGGCCGCACGCCGCCGGCAGCAGCCAGCAGCGCACCCGTGCGGCTCCCTTGCGTTGTCCACGCATCCCGCCGCGGTCTCTCGTGCGTCCACGCACTCCGTGCGTGCACCCCGTGCCCGTGTCCGCCGTTCCGTCGTCTTTCCGACGTTCCGTTCCGAGCCTGAGGCCTCCCCTCGGTACTCCGTCCTTCCTTCCGGTAAGGTTCTGTCCCAGAAGCCTTCTGTTCTTTTTCAGAAACCATTCGTGTTCCAGCCAATTGGCAGAATGAAGCTATGCCAATTGGAATATTTAGATTAGTAAATTGTATTGATTAGTTAATTGTGTTATTTTCAACTCGACCAGTCTTAGCCTTAATTAGCTAGTTAGTGTTGCCTTAAGGTTTAGAGTGTAGTTGTTTCTAGCTGCTGAACCTGGTATTACGAATCTGTAGGTTCGGAACCCTAAACCTTAGCGGCTACCTGCTACTCGTCGCTTTCCACGCCGAGGAGACATCCAAGGCAAGTTTCATATCTTTCATGTCTGCATTTTATTTTAATAATTAAATGTATGCATCAGTAGTTTCATGTACTGTAGTGACACTGATTCACAGTGGATCCCTCTCGGACTCCACATCGATTGACGGATTGATTGATTGACTCAATGACTCGAAAATTGATTGGGGGAGTAGTATAACATCTGTGACCAAAGTCATTGTTTATCGATTGTCTCTCTCGTGCTAACCCCTACTGCACGGTGGGTTGAGCCGTACCGTATACTATCGTTTTGGTCAGAATGCCAGTATACATATTGCCTCTATCCAGCCGGTCACAGATTCTGTTATATATTCAAAACACTATTGTAGAATTGCATCATTGTAGCTTCAGAGAATATTGCTTGTTGTCTTTTATTATAGTTATCAAAAACATATACAGCTTTTAAACTGTCTTGCATTTCATTTAATCATTATTTAGAATGTTAGACGAGGAAATATGTTTCTTGCTCTCTCTCACTGGAGACCCAATATTTTTAAGTGACTGCGACGACGAGGATCTCGCCTATAGCTCCTACTACGGACCAGGTCCGAACCCTGACGAGGTAGCAGAACCAGATCAGGGAACCCCAGAACCTTAGTTGTACTTGGATTAGTTCTTTTCTTCTTTTCTTTGTTCAAATAAAACCATGTAATAAATGAATGTTTGATGGTTGTATTTATTTTATTTCAGACCAGTTTCCAGGTTAATAAAATATTGTTTTCCCGTTTAGAGTTGTGTCTACTTGTGTTCACTGCTTAATACAGCTTACTGTCGCCGTCTCACAACGGTACAGGCTGGGCATGATCCGACTAGACCCATTATATTGGGATCGGATCGTGACACGGAGAATTGCCATTCTCCGTACTAAAATGACGGAGAATGGCCTTTTTCCGTGTTAAAATGACGAAGAATGACCATTTTCGTGTTAAAATCACGAAGAATGGTCATTCTTCGTGTTAAATAACGGAGAATGGCCATTCCCCATGTTAAAATTACGGAGAATGGTCATTCTCCGTGTTAAATGACGGAGAATGGCCATTTCCCGTGTTAAAATCACGGAGAATAGTCATTTTTCGTTTTAAAATCACGGAGAATTGTCATCTCCTTGTTAAATTGACGGAGAATTATCATTGTCCGTGTTAAAATGACGGAGAATGGCCTTTTCCCGTGTTAAAATGCAGGAGAATGGTCATTCTCGTGTTAAAATGCAGGAGAATGGTCATTCTCCGTGTTAAAATCACGGAGAATTGTCATTCTCGTGTTAAAATCATGGAGAATGGCCATTCTCCGTGTTAAAATGACGAAGAATAGCCTTTTCCCGTGATAAAATGCAGGAGAATGGTCATTCTTCGTGTTAAAATTACGGAGAATTGTCATTCTCCGTGTTAAAATCATGGAGAATGGCCCTTCTCCGTGTTAAAATGCAGGAGAATGGTCATTTCCTGTTGTAAAATCACAGGAAATAGTCATTTCCGTTGTAAAATCAAGGAGAATAGTCATTCTCCGTATTAAAATTACGGAGAATGGTCATTCTGTTATAAAATCACGTAAAAGGGTCATTTTTCGTGTTAGAATGCAGAAGAATGATCATTCCCGTGTTAAAATCACGGAAAATCACGTAGAATGGTCATTTTCTGTGTTAGAATGCAGGAGAATGGTCATTCTCCGTATTAAAATCACGAAGAATTGTCATTTCCCATGTTAAGATCACGGAGAATGATCTTTTTTTCCTTCTTTTTTAAAGTATATATTGATTGATATCATACTTTTCTTTGTTGTTTGTTTTATATCCAAACAACCGAGCACAGTGACCTAATCGCCGGAAAACTTTAAATCTCTCCACGAAGATGATGATGATGAGATAATGATGATGATGATGAGCGATGATCGGAGTTCGACTGAAAAAAAGCACAGTTAACTACGAACGATCTTTGCGTTCTCTACTGAAGATGAGAGCAATGGAATTCATATTTCTTGTGAAGAAGAAGAAGAAAATTGCAATCCAAATCTGAGTTTGTGAATTCAAATACATATATATGACCAAATTTGCACGAAGGGGTAGTTATGGTATTATCATGGCAATTTTGTAAATACAGAACATCTAAATGGAATATTGGAATATTTAACGTGAAAATACACAATTTTGGATATTTTATAAAACCCACCCTGCGGGTGGGTTTTTCATAAACACCCACCCCGAAATTGGTATTTCGGCAATTTCCAGTAAGTTAAAAAATGGCCAAATATATTGAAATCCATAAATATTTGGTAAATAGAAGCATAATCCTCTTTGTCCTCAATATTTTGTAACATATAGACGTGTCTCAGACTCGCACATGGATGGACACGTATTATGTTGGAGATGAATGGACACGCCAAGGGACAACTTTTACTAAAAGGGGAGCACCTACATGTGTCGCCTATCATCATCATCATTACTTGAAGTATATGTAAGTCGACATTAAACATTTGGATTTAATTTTTTACATTTTATTAATTGTTAAAAAAAAACTTGAATTTTTTAGATCCAGGATTGTTACTAGAGGATCTACACTGGAGCAATGAGAAATAATTCGACATATTTTATCATACATTAAATGGATAACGTAGCTATAAAACTAAGTAGGATGACATGATTGTTGGACATTTGTTTATGTTCTTATATTTTACGAAACTAAGAGAACTAGATGTAGTTGTTAGATTTTATTTTATTTAATATTTTTGTCGGTTCAAATCAGTCATTCAAATTTGAGTTTGGAATCATAATAAAATTGTGTGTAAAATCAAGCAAGCCAAGATGGAATCAGGACCACTGGCCCTGCCAGATAAGACTTTGGGCTTGGACAACCCTCCTTGTTTGGGACAACCCCAGTCTCAGCGTGACGTGTGACACCATAACAAGGTCGGGGTCGTAGGTGACCCTCAAGAATCGACCCATAATAAGGATTAAGGAACAACCAAAATTATATTCGGATAGGCAACCAACTCTGTGGGCCGGCCCTGATCAGGACAGGCAATGAATCAAACCAAAATCAGTTTTTCTTTTTTCTTTTTTTTACATGGCAAATCACCCCCCTAAAATTGAAGTCAGTGGGAAAGTTGTAGAAACAAAGGAGAACAGAGCACAAGTAAGTAGGAAAAGTGCAAAGTAATTAAGTAAGAGAAGGAAAGCTGTAAATACTGAATTTAATTTCTACCTAGCTGCAAGAATATCACCTCCCAAGGCCAGAGTGGAGTGGGGGGGGAGGAAACTCTTCGGAAGCGTTAGCAGAAGTAGGGGATTTTTATAGAAGCGGTGAGCGTCGGAGCAAACGCCCTATGATTTCAATATTTACGGTCGTGTCGGGCGTAAGATCCGATGCTATGTATTGTTTTGTGTGTAGAGAGAGAGAGTAGAGATTTCGAGAGTTATTTTAACTGTCACGCTCTGAAAGTAACGGCAAAAGGACAGGTCACGTGACAATTTTCTATATTTGTACAGGTGTGTTGTTCGCTGTCAAACTATGGAGGAGAAATAAAAAGGACAGACAATGTTTGTCGTGTTTGTTTTTGCCCCGCCCGGCCGGTTATTGCTAGGGATCAGTGAGCCAGTTGGTTACTTGCGCCCAGATCAGATCAGATCAGATCCGATCCGATCTGATCCAAAGATTTACAATTTATTATTATTATTATCGCCATGAATCGGTTCGTTGTCCATGTGCATGTGTGAATCACACTTGCTACTGAACAATTTAGTTAACAGTCCGAAGGCAAGTACAAGCTAGTCAGAATATATTTACTAATAGGGTGGCGATGGGAGGGTAGGGTAAGGGCAGGAAGAGGGCAGAACAGGATATGGTATTGACATTTTTTTGATATCCTAGGGGAGTCATGAGGATAGGGTAGCCCTCTTCCAAAAAACCAATATCCATTACCCGTCCTTACCATTTACCCTCACAGGGGTAGCTGAGGGTCAGGGTAGGGAGGGTAAGGGTATTATCCTTGCCATTTCAGTTTTTTTTAACTTTGAAAATCATTTTTTTTTGCTAGTAAACACCTTGATACTTAAGATTTTTACAACATTCAAAAATCATAACAACTTAACAAGAAATAACATGGAAATATTTTTTTACTAAAGGCGCTGAACCCAGTTATATAGTGGAACCTGGGCTGCCTACATACCTAAGGAGGGGGCTAGACCTGACTCCTTAGGATCAAGCACTATGTAGTTCTCTAATCCTAAGTACTAACTAATTACAAAAAACTACAAATATGGAGTAGTAATTCAGGGTAGGGTAGGGTAGGGTAGGGTTCAGGGTAGGGTTACAGGGCAGAGGGAGTGTGGGACTATACAAGTATGTAGTAGTAACTACAGTGGGAGTGTGGGGCTATACAAAATTACAAAGCACAGATTTACAGGGTAGTGGGTAGGGTAGTGATTCAGGATAGGGTAGGGTTCAGGGTAGGGCGGGTACCCGGGTAATTGCACTAGGGTAACAGAATAAAACCCTTACCCTACCCTAATTCCAAGAGGGTAAGGGTAGGGCTTGCCCTCCTTGGGTAGAGGGTACCCGTGGGCACCTGAGGGTACAGGGTACCCGGCTAGGGTAGAGGGTACCAGGGCAAAATTGTCAGCCCTATTTACTATTTATATTCTGCTTGATTGAGGAGGAAAATATTTTCATTACAATTTTTTTTTCAATTGTAGTGTTAGACAGCATTTTCTTTTCTTTTTCGTAGAATTGTTTTTCAAAAATCTATTATTTATTATTTATTCTATTTAAAATGATGAAAATAAAACTGATCCAGTCCACCAAAATATTATTTTTATAAAAAATATTATATTTTATAAAAAAATATTTTTTATAAAAAATAACTATTTTTATGAAAAATTAATAACTATTTTTATGAAAAAAACGACAACTAAATTAATTCCGTGGAACTTTTTTCATAAATTTTTTAAAAAAATAATATCCAAAAATTATTTTATTTTTTTTTTTCTTGTAATCAAAGCACCCAATTTTGTATCAATAGCCACTTTTTTCCATATTTGTTGAAATAGGCAACGACCACCACTAATTTTTTTTCTCCCCGACCGTTGATGGTGTCCATAGGTGACGATGAACCTAGATAAAAAAAGGCTAATTATATGGGCACAGTAAAAAATGATCGGAACTAATCCATTTTTTAATTTTTCGGACTGCCAGGATCTAACAAGAACTGTCCACTTTCTGCTAGTCCAGTCTGTAGACTGGACTGTCAGAAAAGTGGGCAGTCCTAGAACTGCACAATGGAATAGCCTCGATCACTTTTGGCTGTGTCCATATAATTTGCCATAAAAAAAAGGCCGTTGACCTATTAGTGGGTTCAGTATTGTCTAGATCCACAAACAATATGGTATAGGTTTCTTGGTTGGACCATTGTTCCATCCTAGCTAGCTACTTGAAATGTAGAGAGAAGGAAAAGGACGTAAGTATATTTGTCTGGCGTAGAATCTGATTGTTACAGAATTGTTCCGTGGTGGTGATGAGCTAAGAAGGAAGACACGGATGGTTGAAGAAAAAGACGGCTTTTTTGAGATGTATGTTCCGAATTTGAAATCAAATTAAAATTGTGGAGTTATGCTTTAAAGAACATCTCTTCTACTGGTAGTACATAATATTATGAACCCTAATTATTGTTTTGCAGGTAAGTACGGTAGCCTTGTATAAGATTTACTATGTCACTAATACATTTATGTTTTATATATATATGTTTATAAAGGTAATCGTTAAAGGCACTGCACATTTTACTCATGACTGTCCAAAAAAATATTTTATTTACAAGTTTGTCATCGAAAAAATTTACTCGGAACAGTCCAAATTTTTTTTAGGATTATAAAAAAATTTGATAGTCCTTCAAATATGTAGGACTATCAAATTTTTTGAAAATCTACTCAGGACAGTCCAAGTTCTTTCCAATAGGTAGGACTGTCAAAAATCTTGACAGTCCTATCTTTAGGACTATCAAAAAATCTAGGACTATCAAAAATTTTTTACAGTCCTTGACGACGGTTGTATCTGCCGACAGCTTCCCCGAAGTATTACCTCCTTCGCTGCCTCGTCTTCGAAGTCCACTTTAAAGACATCCCCATGCCTCCCTACTGCAAGCAGGACTCTCTCGTAGAGGAGGCGATCCCCTACTATTTTTTCGAGGATTGACGATTGGGACAAGATGGAGATGTTGTTGTCGTGATCGGATACGAAGATTGAGTTGGGAAGGGAGATGAAGGTGGATCCGGAGGAGGGATCGATTGCGAGAGAAGTGATTCGATCAAGGATTGGAGATAAAGAGGAGAGTTGCGGGTGGGGTTGGGGGAGCGGAGGTCGTAGGCGGAGACGGAGGATGTCACGACCCGCACCCTGATTAGGGGCACGAGTACGTGGTTACGTCCAGCCTACGTCGCAGAATCGACGGTAGAATGCTGTATAGGTCGTCTATAAAAACTACAACTAGACAAAATATAAGGGTACCTGTCATCTCCGCACGGAGGTATAATATGGCATAACTCAATCACAAGAACAAATAGCATGAAATGGAAATATGATAGAAGGGAAAACTGGAAAAGAGTTCAAGATCCAACACAAGCCCAGAGATATAAACACATCACAGAATCTCAAATATAATATAAAATACTACAGTCTGAAAACACTAGCTGGATCGCAGTCCAGGCAAACCTAACTAAGCTATACTAGTCCAGGTGTGCAAAGTCTAGTGGCTCAACTGCCAGGTCACAGTCCTGGCCTAAGTTTTCATCTGCCCCAACCCCATAGTAGGTCGAGCAGTCTGCCTCTGAATCATCTGTAATATATCAACAGTATCCTGTCAGGAAAATGAGCAAGTAAAAATACTAACAGCAGTTCCATATGAATTGACAAATTCTATAAGAGACAGTATAATAAAATACAAGACAAAATCAACAGAAAATATATAACAGGATGTGAGTACTGAATATCATAACATGGTGAGAAAAGTACTGAATGTAGAACTAAGTAGGATATATGATGTAATAAAATAAATCAAAAAAATATTCTAAAATAAAAAATGACCAAAATATCCCTGTTCTTGAAAACTGGGGGTGACAAATCTATCCACCTTAAAAAAATTCGTCCTCGAAATTAAAACAAAGCAATCACAGGAAACACATGCAGAAAATAATATCATACAAATACTTTCAAAAAAATTAGCAAATAAAAAAAATCTTTGAGGCACATCAAATACTTGTAAATAAAAACTGATACGTGTCCGATACGGACACGAAACCAACACAAAATCACTCATATCAAAAGTCAAAATTAATAATCACCAATGCAATAAATATCAAAATAATTCAAAGAGGTCAAATGACCAAAATGTCCTTAGGCCAGAAATAACATTAAAAATATCCTAATCACATGGTTAGGCTCTAGGTCAAGCAGTCTCTAGGGTTTCACTAGCAACACATCAAAATCACAAGTCATGGCTTTAATATTGAAAAAATAAAAAAAATCTCCAAAATCATATCATGATTTAAATGTCAATAAATAAATGATTAAAATTACAAAAGTCAAAATTATCCTCAATTTAAAATCATGCAGTTCGAGAATCATATGCGTCTGTCCAAAATTATGATACTCAGAATCTTCGTCATGCTAGTGAGCAGGGCTACGATAATCACAGAGTCCTCGACTAAGGTACATACCTCTAGAATTATGGTATTTTAAATTTTTGATTACCGCATGCTTGACCGCGAAAACCTTAAATTCTCACACCCGAGAAATACGTCCATAATCCGACTATATGTCCTCACTATGCCTGCTAACATGACCATAGAAGAATTTAAAATTCCATAATCGAGACGACGTAGCCCATACGACTTATCTCAGAGGAAAAATTAAAATCATATCACAAGAATAACAGAATAAAATTGATCAATTAACAAGGAACAGATAGAATCGAATTTCAAGACAGTTATAAGGAGGCAAATGCGGGAATGGAATTGAAGATTGAAACCTACAATCTGCCCTACTACTGCCTGTGTGTCCTCGACTGTCATGGTGAAAGCTTGTCCCTGCTGGACTCCCATAGCCTGTTGCACTCTGTCCTAGCCTCCTCGAACTCCACGAGCGTGGCAATCCTTCAGCTGGTGGTCGGGCGCCTAGGGGTGAGCATTATTCGGTTTTGGACCGAAAACCGAACCGAACCGAACCGAATAAGAGGTTCGGTTCGGTTTTAAAAAAATTCGGTTCGGTTTCCGTTTTGAAAATACTAAATTTTCTTATTCGGTTTCGGTTTCGGTTTTGGGTTTCGGTTTCGGTCCAAAACCGAAAATCGAATAAGAAAATTTAATTAATTAATTTATATATATATATGTGTGTGTGTGTGTGTGTGTGTGTGTGTGTGTGTGTGTGTGTACTATATATATAAGTATTAATATATATAGGTATATACTAAATATATATAGGTATATACTAAATATATATAGGTATATACTAAATATGTCTATGTATATTTAGTTACTATATATATTAACAAAAAAGCTCAAAAAAATCAAAAACAATATGAATAAACCGAATAAACCGAAAACCGAACCGATTTAATTCGGTTCGGTTTGATTCGGTTTTGGGCCAATTCGGTTCGATTTCGGTTTTGCTTATTCGGTTTCGGTCCAATTCGGTTTTGGGTTATTCGGTTCGGTTTAAACCGAATAAACCGAATGCTCACCCCTACGGGCGCCCCACAGTATAGACATACGTCCAATCTCTTCCTACAGGCCTCTCGACTGTGCCCCAGCTTTCTGTAGAAGCCGCACGGAGTAGTCTGCCTCCGGCTCTGTCCCTGGTGCTGGTGGGCACGTGCTGGTGCCTGCTGAATCTGTAACTGAGGCTGCTGCTGAAACTGCCTCTGCTGAAAGTGAGGGTACTTCGTCGGCCCCGTACTAGAGCTCGCACCAAGAACATCGCTGCCCCTCTTCGGCTTGAGGCCGAAGTCCTCCTCCACTATCTGTGCCTCCATCGGTATCTGCTCGAAGGTCGCATCGCGTCGCCCAGAAGTACGAATGCGAACCGCAAAAATAAGGTCCCTCCGAAACTTGCGGGCCTTATACCCCTCATTCTGGATCAGATCTGGTGCAAACCTACTCAGACGGAAGAACTCCGCTGCATACTCGTCCACCGACGAGTTCCCCTGCACCAATCCGACGAACTGGGCCTCCAAAGCTGTCAGAGCCACATTGGGGTAGAACTTCTCCTTAAAGAGCCGCCTGAAGTTCTCCCAAGTCAAACCCCTAACTAACACCTGAGGATCTGTCCGGAACCATATCAAAGCGATGTCAAAAAACTGGCTAGCTGCAGACGTCACCCATAGTCCCCTCGGAACCTCTGCTAACTCCAGGCTCCTCTGGACGTCCTCCAACCAGTCATCAGCAAACAAGATACCCTCGATACCCTTGAAGTCCCTCGGGTTCATCTTCCTGAAATCTAGACATGTGCCAGGCCTCCCCTGACCCTACTGCTACTGAACTGGGGCACCCTGTATTGTATCCGATACTACCCTCTCAATTGCTGCCATCGCCAGCTGGTAGGAGTTCTCTATGCTCTGACGTAGCACCTCTGTCTGGCGGTGAGATGCGTCAGCCTGATGCTGCTGTGCCTCGGTCTGGGCTCTCTGGGTCTGCAATATCTGCTATAGAAGGGCCATCGTCTACTGTACATCAGTCGGTAGCGGAGGCGGCGGTGGAAGAGTATCAGGAATGACTATGGACGGTCCCGCAGCTGGAGGTGGAAGACCTCCTGGAACTGTCGCTGCTACTCCCCGCCTGAAGGGCAGGAACTGAGGGTGACAGCTCCCTCAACTGTAGCTTCCACAGCCGGAGGTAGAGGTCCTACCAGATCGGGCCTCTTTGGAACAACACTATGTCCTGCTGCCTGAGAGCGAATAATCGTCATCCTGAGGATAGATTGTAACAAGGAATCAATATGGCACATGGTAAGAAATATCAAAGAAGGACAATTGAATTCAATGCAAGAAGAGTTGTCATGGTAATCAAAAGATCAGAATTTTCCTAAAATATGATTGAGTAACTCCTATCATATCCTAGATCCTATGTCCTAGTCGCAGGCTCGTAATTAGTACTCTAAGTCGAGCACCATTACGAGATTGCACTAATTGCGATATCGACCTGCATGGGCCACCACAAAAATGTCATGACCCGCACCCTGATTAGGGGCACGAGTACGTGGTTACGTCCAGCCTGCGCCGCAGAATCAGCGGTATAACGCTGTATAGGTCGTCTATAAAAACTACAGCTAGACAAAATATAAGGGTACCTGTCATCTCCATACGGAGGTATAATATGGCATAACTCAATCACAAGAACAAACTAGGATAGATAGCACGAAATAAAAATATGATAGAAGGAAAAACTGGAAAAGAGTTCAAGATCCAACAAAAGACCAGAGATATAAACACATCACAGAATCTCAAATATAATATAAAATACTACAGTCTGAAAACACTAACTGGATCGCAGTCCAGGCAAATCTAACTAAGCTATACTAGTCCAGGTGTGCAAAGTCTAGTGGCTCAACTACCAGGTCACAGTCCTGGCCTAAGTTTCCATCTGCCCCGACCCCATAGTAGGTCAAGCAGTCTGCCTCTGAATCATCTATAATATATCAACGGTATCCTGTCAAGAAAATGAGCAAGTACAAACACTAACAGCAGTTCCATATGAATTGACAAATTCTATAAGAGACAGTATAATAAAATACAAGACAAAATCAACAAGAAATATGTAACAAGATGTGAGTACTGAATATCATAACATGGTGAGAAAAGTACTAAATGTAGAACTGAATAGGATATATGATGTAATAAAATAATATAAAATGTGTCATAAATTATTAGAGCATTATGTGATCGGCTTGAGAAACAAGACAGACTATCCACTTGGCCCGACAATCACATAAAACTCACTGGAAAGGGTGTAATGCCTGTGGTTCGTATTACGTATTTCTGGAATACGTGTACGTATTTATTCTTGTATTGCATGATTTTCTTGCTTAATTTCCTTCCTGGGCTTGGTTTATTCTTGGTTTGGGTTGGCTTGGTTCGGTTTGGGATTGCTCTTGGTTCATCATAAACCAAGGGGTGAACCCCCTACCTACCACCACCACTACCATTTATTAACCCTTCTCCTTTCTCTCTCTTTATTTATCATCTTCTCCACCATTACTTCCTTACCTACCAGAGAGAGGAAGAGAGAGGTCTAGGCAAGTGCAACTTGCTTCATGGAGAAACTCTGATTTTATTGCTCCATTCTCTTCTTTACTACATTCTAAAACACTTTAGTACTTGGCATTTCTAATTTTCATGGCTAGATTCTTGTAGATCTAAGTTTACTTTATTTTTAGAATTCTTGGGTTTTGATCTCTTAAATCTTGTTATATTCGAGTTTTGATGGTTCCATGTTGTAGAGCATTTCATTCTGCCCTATTTTGACCTATGGAACTTCGAATTTGGACTTCGGATGAAGGTTTCATGGAGCTTGGAAGCATGGATTCTTGGTGTTCTTCTTCTCGGAAGCTTGGAGAAGAAGAACAGTGCTAGACTTGACCGCATTTTTATGCGGCAAGTGATTTCGGGCCGTATGAGCCTTCATACGACAGTCCTGGCCGCATGGGCTTGACTTGACCGCATGAACATTTCGTGCGACAAGTGCTCTCTCAGCCGCATGAAATTTTCCCCGCGAGCCGCATAGACCAGTTACTCGCTAGCCGCATGATGACTCGAGTCCTCTCAGCCGCATGACTGTCTGGATCCCCGAGCCGTATAGGCCCTGATCCTCGAGCCGCATGAGAACCCCCAGACCCAGCCGCATGGACTTCTTAGTCCGGGCCGCATGACCCTGATTAATCCCAGCCGCATATATATCTTTTATTTCCTGAGTCGCATGGGCTTCTACTGAACCGCATGCGCCCTCGTCCCCCTGAGCCGCATGCGCCCCTCTTATCTTGGCCGCATGGGTTCCAGTGACCCTGGCCGCATGCGCTCACCTAATTGAGCCGCATGTGTCTTATCCTCCCCCTGAGCCGCATGCGCCCCTCTTGTCTTGGCCGCATGGGTTCCAGTGACCTTGGCCGCATGCGCTCACCTAATTGAGCCGCATGTGCCTTATCCTCCCCTGGCCGCATGACTTTCTAATAACCCGGTGTATTATTATTTATCATAAATTACCCATGTTTTGTAACTCCTTATTGTATATTTTTATGCCCATTTTATATCCTTACGTCTTTTTGAAAATCATGAATTCATTTGATATGTTTGGAAGTGATAATTGAGCATGACGTGATAGTGACCCGTAGTAGTGCACTCCTGACATAATAACCTGACATGACCTGATAGTGGCCCATCGTGGCGCACTCCTGACTAGTACACTTGACATGATAAACCTGACATGATTATCTTGATAAGCTGTTGCGACGGCTACCTAACATGACATGACCTGTATAATTAATCCTGGACACCGTGGGCGATAGTGCTTGTACAAATAATCCAGTCCTGTCTTGCATCATGTCTAGGAGGGGACTCCTGAGTACCACGGTTAGGAGTACCTACTAAAATGGACTAAGGCTAATAACTAGATTAATACAATAGTCATGACAAGATTTCCCAGCTACATGCAATCCCGTTACCTGGGCACGCCTTGGGATCTGTAGCCTGTCGTCGAGTAGGGCACATTTCCAGCACACTGTCATGTGTTGTACCCTTCAAGCTACCTAAGGGTACATTCGTTTCCTGGACGATGTACCCACCTGAATTCAACTCTAATCTTTTAACCCGGGTAACCTGGATGGTCTGCAGGGCTTGTGACTGTGGAATAATCTCACTGTATCTTGTTAGTAATTAGGCTTGTGACAACCCTAGTTAGTTAAAGTATCAAGCCGTAATTCTTGCTTGGCCGTGAAGTGATTGGATGGAGTCTAACCAGTCTAGTCTTACCCTGATCCTGTTCCAGATTATTGAATGACCAGAATTCTTGTATTTATTTTACCGATAAATGATGAGGATTCCAAGTTCTGTTCAGACGAAGGGTTACAACCCGGTCCTTGTTTGGTTTATGGGTTGTAACCTGGCTATCTGAATGGTTCCATGGTTATCTCGTCGTATATCATCCTGATGTATTTTCTTTATTTCCAGTTCTTACTTTATTTATACTCTTGTGCTGATTGCTGGTTTTAGTTCCTAAGTGAAGCTTCCTTTGTGGCACTTGCTCTTTCTGGGGTCTGACCCAGCTGGTTTTGTGTGGCCAGATTTCGGAGCAGCTCCAGAGGATCTACCGACCTTCCAACCAGATGGTGGCCACTAGACGAAACCCTGGCAACGAGTGGATTTATTTTTGATCTCCCACTTTATTGTAAAAATATTCTTTTGAGGTGTTTAGCCGACGAGCACCTGTTAGCTCGGTTGCACTTACTTACTGTCTGCCTACGGGCTGTAACATGATTAACAGATCCTAGGGTTGATCATGTATGACTAAACTCTTGCTAGTCCTGACATTTTGTAACGACTAGCTTCATGATCAGCTGAATATGTAATATTTGGGACGCCTTATTATTGTATATTTAATGATCATACATCTTGTACCATTCATTTACTTGCTTGTAATTGAGACACTAGGCTTGTTCATGACCATAGGAGACTGTTGGCTTGTAGTAAACCCTCATGTATCTAGACAGCCGTGACCGTATAGCGAGGTGGGTTGCACTTCAATATACGTAGCTGGCTATGTCTGCCCCCGCTCTCCAGTATTCTGGTTCTAGGGCGTGACAAAGGGTCAAGCCGGCCAACCTGGATAACGAGCACAAGGAATAAGATCTTGCTACACCCTACGTGAGGTGAGAGTGGCACAAGCACATGAATATAGTGACAGGATAGTATTGATCACATAGCCCCTAATAATTCCCCATCTTCGAATAGTATAATGGATCCGAACATGACATGTCATGACACGGGATTCCCTAAAAGGGTAGCTACTCCCTCTCAGGAATCGGTATCTATACAAGTACAAAAAATAAGACAGGAAATGTACCAATATACCAAGAAAATCTAGGAACAATATCTCATGTCATGATCCGACGTATACTAGTCCGTGAACCATCGTATCGAAAAATCAAGTAAGACACTACAACTGAATTGGATATAGCAGATATTAAGACAATAAAAACTATCAGTGAATGTACTCGTCTGTGGTCTTGAGCTGATAAGGTGAACAGATGCTCAGAGTAATCACAGACCTAAAGATGAGATACTATAAGTCAAAACAGGGTTTAATAATGAAAAGGGAAACTAATTAAGTCATGATATGCAAGTCTAAGTCAAACTAGGTCAAACTAGGTCAAACTGGGCCAAACTAGGTCATACTACGTCATACTGGGCCATACTAGGTCATATTGGGCCATATTAGGTCATACTGGGTCATTGTAAGTCAATCCAAGTCAAACTAGGTCAAACTGGGTCAAAGATTGACTTACAGTTGACTTTTGGTTAACTTGTCAACTCTAGGTCAATCCTAGGTCAAACTAGGCTAATGCAACTGTTAACTTTTGGTCAACTGGTCAACTCTGGTTTGGTTTTGGGTCAATTCTAGTCACTTTTAAGCTAAGTTTGACTTTCGGTTGACTTTTATTGACTTTTGGTCAAAACGGTCAACCGAGGTCAAAACTAGTCTAAGAGAACTAATTCTAACCATTACCAACCAAGACTATCAATTTCTAACCATATCCTAACACCTTAGACTCATACCTTAACTTCTAGTTAATTACCTTAACCTTACCTATCACCCTTCATAAAGTATTTCCAATACCTTGTCTCGATACAAGGCAACCCTTCCTAACCTTGGTAGACTGACCTAGGCTTCTTAGGGTAGCTAGACACTAACCTATCTAGATATTACCAACCAAGAACTCTAGGTATCTAGCCCATCCAGTCCATCTTATCCCCATGTTGGTCACTCTCAATATTACCTTAAGGTATCATGAGATACCCTATGGTATCTTGAGATACCACTCTCCTAACACTATCCAACCATACTAGCTCACCCCTCCAAACTCCTAGTGTCTTAGAGTATCATACTCACTAGCTCTATTAGGATACTAACTTATCTAGTACACTCACTAAACACACTCCACTAGGTCCACAACTCTCAAATTTAACATCTCATATCCTAACTTATACTAACATATAAGCTAACATTTCTAACTAACAATTCTAACTAACAAATATCTAACAACTTGGTAACAAACTCTATCTAACAAAGGCTAACTAATATAGGAAAGTGGCTAAATGGAAGGGGGCTAATTTCTAATGGAAAAAGAGGATTAAATGGATTAAAACTAATGGTTAAAAGGCTAAAAAGCTGTCAATAAGCTGTTGCTGAAAAGCTGCTGCTTACTGTAACTGCTTATGCTGCTGATTATTGCAACTGCTTGCTGAAGCTGCTGCTGCTGCTTGCTGAAGCTGCTGCTGCTTATTGCTGAAGCTGCTGCTGCTGCTACTGCTTATTGCTACTGCTGCCGCAAGCTGCTGCTGCTTATGCTGCTGTTTATTGCTACTGCTTATGATGCTTATGCTTATTGCTTATCAATCACTTATATATATATATATATATATATATATATATATATATATATATATACATATATATATATATATACATATACACACACTCAATAATATAAATACTTGATTGTATATATATTATGATATATTATGATACATGGAGAAAAATGTAAAGACAAGCAATAACACATCTTTAACATATAAAAATCTAATATTAAAATATGTATTAAATTATTTAAACACAAGTGTCCAATATTGGGAATTTCCCATATGGACACAAAGAACAACAAGGACACTCCTAATAACTCCAAATGGAGACACAACCATGTGGGTCATTCCTATGGGTTCAAAATGATCCTATATGCATGTAGGATTGAAATAGAGGGTAGATTTTACCTTCCGGGTGGTGAAATCCAAGGGAACTCCTTCCGATACGACACCGACATGAAGGGATCTCTAAATGGACACGAACCAAAGCCAAAACCTCCCAAACTTGGCTAGCTTCTCCACTTGCTTGAATAGAGAAGGGAAGAAGAAGATTTGATGGAGGAATAGATTGATTTGGGGATGAAATCAATGGAGGTTCTTCTCAAATTTGGGGAAGAACGAGAGAGAGAAAATGGAGGCTAAGAATGAAAAGGGGATGACTCATCCCTTATCCCTCTTGTGGCCGGCCCTATGTAGCTAGGTGTCCCCATGTTGTAATGTCTAAAATACCCCCCTCTAGCTCCTATTGGTTTTAACTTAAATTAGGTTTTGGTTTGAGGCTAAATTAGTCTAGTTTGAATCTCTAATTAACCCAACCTAGTCATGAATATTTAGTCTAACCATACTAACTTAAATATTGTCATGTGGGCCATGTCTAACTAATGAGTGGGTTCCACTAGAGTCAAAGCTACCCCGGGTCTCCGATACAAGTCGGATTGAGTTAAAATTCGAACCCGACTCAAATAACCCCAAAATAATATCATAAATAATAAAATAAATCAAAAAATATTCTAAAATGAAAAATGACCAAAATACTCCTGTTCTTGAAAACTGGGGGTGACAGAGGACGATGAGGGAAAAGCGACGATGAGGCGGCAGTTGGGACCGTCGTTGGCGACAACGATGAAGGTGGTGGAGTCGATGGAAATTAGGGTCAGGGTTAGCATTTGGATGACGCCGGCATCGGAGACATAGATGACGGAGTCGTGGGAGGAGACGAGGAAGTGCTAGGAGGAGGAGGTCGGAGGGGGGACGAAGGAGCGGGATGAGAAGGGGCCATAGAGAAGGAGGACGGAGGGGGGAATGAGCAAGAGAAGGGGGAGAGGGTGGGCAACCCCTAGTAAATTTTAGACGAGCCTGAGTAATAGTTCCTCCAAACTGGACTAGCATCAAGACTTGTGCTGTCCTAAGCAAAAAGTATAGTGCCTTTAGCAATTGCCTTTATAAATGATTAAATGACCCTATTAAAAATAAAAAGATCCACATAATAATTTTACATGTTCTAATATGATTACTGTGCTAGTTTAGTGAGTGAGACCACTCACCAGTACATTTTCCAATGTGTTGATCCCCTCCTCCACATATGGGAGAAATCGCTTGCACGTTCTAAGGTATTTGGAGCTATTTTGACACCTTGAAGCTTTTTCTTCTGGAAGATGTTATCTTTTATTTATAAATGGCATAATGTATGGAACATTGTAAATATCTTGTATTCATGAGTTGTAAGCGAAGTCGGCATATTTTCGTTGGCTATTGAGAACCTTTGTGATTCCGCTGCAAGTTTATCAATAAAGATATTCTTTTTACTATATTTGTTGTACTTTAATTTGTTTGCTCATTTTTTCTCTGCGTTAACTTGTTTCGAGTTGATTCATCAATGGTGCACGTTCATGCCTTATACAAGTATAATTTAGACTTGAACAATATCACGTCTAGTGACAACTTTCGGTTCTACAGAATGTCGTACAAGTCTAATTGTACTTATGCAATCATGAACGTACATGGTCGATAAAATATCTCAGAAAAAAGCAGTTACAATAAAAATAAGCAAAAAAATGATAGACAAAAGATATATAAAAATAATTCTATTTATTGATGATTTACAGCAGAATACAAAAGGCGCTTGTCACGCCCCAGTACCGGAATACTGAGACGGACTATGCCAGCAACTCCATATGAGGTATATAAATGTTATACGGCGATCGTGGCTGTCAAAAGACTAGGGGTGCATGCTACAATCAAGTCTCCTATGGTCTCACAAAGCATCTATGTCTCAATCAATCAAAACAAGAATCAGTAAATAATGATCATATAAGGCAAAGTAGTAAGACGTCCCCGACGCTTCATCAAAATGATTCATGAGCCTAGCTATACAAAATGATAAGCTAGTACCGAGAGTCAATAGTACATAACCGTAGTCAGCTGCAGTCTGATTTAATTATAATTATGTAAGGAACTGAATGTCCAGAACTGTCGCTAAATAGGTGCCGGTGGCTAAACCCAAGTACAAAATAGAAGATATCAGAGCAGTGAAGAAGAAACCTACTCATGGTCCCTGGCGCCCATACTCCTGGTCTGCACCATTGCTCGGGTAGAAGGCTGGATCCTCTGGCGCTGCTACGAGATCTGGCCAAACAAAACCAGCGAGGTCAGGCCCCGAATAGCAAGTACCACAAGGGAGCACAAAAGAGTGATATAAAACCCAATGAGTAAAATAAGACCTGATTCACGAGTTATAGGCTTATACCATATCATCGAGACAATACGACACCCTTACAACCAAACAAGGACAAACGGTGCCAATATCATGCCGAGATAAGATATATCCTATAACCATGGGCAGGTGAAGGACTTCTGATCGCGACTTCGGTCCATAGCCTATCGCAGCATAATAGCCCAACCCAACAACCAAACAAGGACATGGGTTGGACCATGTACCACGATAGTCTATGTTCCTCGGTTGCTAATAGAAGAAAATATATCACAAATAAGTCGGCTTACAAGCGGCCAATCAATCCTACGGCTTTCTATGATTTGTCTGGATTATCCCAGTAATGTAATATAGGAATCCTCAGATCGTATCAACCCAGCAGGGCTAGCTAAACCATATAATATACATATACGCGTAGCACATTGATTATGCACCGGTCCCCCGTAAGGCTACCGTGCTGAAACATATAACACACAGCACATAAGAGTCGAATATAGTCATCCGCTATAGACGAATGAAACCATATCCGTGGCGGCCAACCCGACACTTTAGGACTGGACCTAGGTGGCTAGTATGGCACGATCTCGAGATTCTGTTCTCCCTCAATGCTTCTACCGATTTAAGTTGCTTAGGTTAACCCTATCTTGATATTGGAATTACATATCGTGGTCACATGGTCATCCTCCTATATGTCGTACCATAGTACGTGTACCCTAAGTATGAATCCACATCGGCTCAAGGAGTCCCAAATCTAGATCCATGCTAAGTGTAATGCATCAAACAACAATCAATATACCACGACGCTATTACCGACCAATTACCATGACTGTGCTGGAAGGTACACATGTATTGACATATAACACGAATGATCACTTAGCACGTAGAGTCACACCTCAGTGCACTCAATAAATAGCACCATAGTGCAAACTAATATTGTATCTCAATACAAACTTAAAATAGGTACCAGCACGTATACAAGTAATCAGGTCAGGAACATGGTCAAGTCAGAAAGTCACACGGACCTCTCGTGACATAAAAGTCACATATGAATTCTGGTTAAAGTGAGACATAAATATCCTTGAAGCCAAGACAAAGATCTACAACTTTCATGTTGGGAGTTGAGAGAAATTTTAGCCACAAATCAGCCAAATAGGACATAAAACATACAAAACCAGCCAAAATAGGCACCATGCGGCCAAGTATGGATGGGTGCCCATCTATGCGGAAGGGTCGATGGGGTGCCATTCATGCGGTAGGGTCGATGGGGTACCATCCATGCGGCATGGTCGATGGGGTGCCATCAATGCGGCAGGGTCGATGGGGTGCCATTCATGCGGCAGGGTAACAGAATCCCATGCGGCAGGGTCGATAGAGTGCCATCCATGCGGCAAGGTCGATGGAGGTGCCATCCATACGGCAGGGTCGATGGAGTGCCATCTATGCGGCAGGGTCGATGGGGTGCCATCCATGCGGTGCCATCTATACGGCAGGGTCGATGCAGTGCCATCCATGCGGCAAGGTCGATGGGGTGCCATCCATGCGACAGGGTAACAGAATCCCATGCGGCAGGGTCGATGGGGTGCCATCCATACGACAGGGTCGATGGGGGGCCATTCATGCGGCAGGGTCGATGGAGTGCCATCGATGCGGCAGGGTCGATGGGGTGCCATCTATGCGGCAGGGTCGATGGGGTACCATTTATGCGACAGGGTCGATGGGGTGACATCTATGCGGCAGGGTCGATGGGGTGCCATCCATGTAGCAGGGTCGATGGGGTGACATCCATGTGACAAGGTCGATGGGGTGCCATCTATGCAACAGGGTCGATGGGGTGCCCATCTTCTCCAAAAATCTGAAAAGAATGGCCATGGAACCCTAGCTTCTAAGCTCCATAAAACCTTCAATGTAAGTCCAAATTTGGACTTCCACAGGTCAAAATGGGATAGAACAAAATTTTCTACAACATAGAACAACTGAATTTTGAAAATAAAGAAGTTTGATAGATCAAAATCCAAGAAAATCAAAAATGGCATAAACTTAGATTTACATAAAACTAGCCATTAAAATCGAAAACTCTAAGAACTAAACTTGTAGAGGATGATGAGAAGAACAATATAGACAAATAATATCAAAAAAAAAAGAAATAAAAATTGCAAGAATATCTCCATTTGGTGCAAGGTGTACTTGCATAAATGTTGGTTGGAGGAAAAATGAAATGAAAAGTGAATGAGGAGAGCGAGAGGAAGAGAAAATATATAGGGGTTGGGTTGACTCAAAAAAAATCCTAATCTTAAGCATGCTCTTAACCATATGACTAATGACATCTTAAATGCTACCACTACAAGAAAAATAAGCTTTTACGGCATTGCAATTAAGGCATATCTCAATAGTATGCAGTAAATAATTAATTTATGGCATATATATCAGTAAATGCCATAAAAACATTTACATTACAACTTGTTAGGTCTTCTACGATCTAAACTGTATGCCATAATTTTTTTACAGACAAAGAAGGCATACAAAATATGCCGTGAAGTTGAGAAAAAAATAAAAATAAAATCACACCTATACCCTAACTTTCCCCTCCATTTTATCACAGACCAGCGCCCCCCAAATTTTTTGCCCGCCCCCGCCTACTTTTCCACGAAAATTTCACCCCCCCGGCAAAAATTTGATTGTCTTCTCAAATTTCAGACTCAAAACTTCTTCCTCTTCTTATTTTGGACTATTATTCTCTCTACCCTCAAATTTCAGACTCAAAATTTCACCACCGCATAATTTCTGAGATTGTTGGCGGAGGTTCAGCCTTGTTCTTCCCCCATCTCGTCCTCTCTCTAAGGTTTGATTTCTTCCTTCTCATCTTGTTATTTTTCGAATTTTTTTAGGAAATCAAGCATGCAGTTTCTTCTTTCTATTATCTGCCGCTTCTTCCTCTTATTCTTTTGATTTAATTTTAATATTTATTTTTGCTCATATCATAGTGGGAGAAGCGACGAGGCATACAATTAGTGAGCACACTTCTTTTCCCCAATTTTTTCCTTTGTACTTAGGGTTTTATTCTGATGTTTTTGTTATTTTTGGTTTTATAGGTGACCTTCGACTACGGTGAGCACATCTATACGGTTATTCAGATTTTTTTTGTTGTTAATTTTTGTTTTATTGGCACACAATTTTTTGTCATTCAGTCATATAAATTTGTGTTGTTCCAGTTCTATTTCTTCTTTTTCCCAAGTTTTACCATAAGATAATTGTCTTTAATTTGACATATAAGTTGGTTTAATTTAAAAAATTTGTGTATATATCACACTTCACTCTAAAGAGGGGAATTTGATGCTGAACTTTGATACAAGGGCTTCTTCCTAATAAAGTAAAAGCAAAAGTTATGTGTATATAAAGCTGCTCAATCAAATAACTGAGCAACCACATATATAAAATTTTTAGGGCTGATTGTTTTATGTACTATTTTCCTTTCATTTATAATTTATACCCAAAAATTATGGATAATGTTTGTTGACATTTTGTTACCTCTGCTTTTCTAGTGATGGAATTATACGATGATAAATTTCATGATTTAATTAGTAGTGAAGTTAATTTTATGTTACAGAATTTAAAAACTGAAATTTCTTTTTTGTACCATCACACATACACATATCAGACCAGTGCTAATATTTTCAAGTCAAGTAAACTGTAAGAAGACATGATCAATGAGTTCAAGCTTGTATTGAGAAAGCTTTTACCATTTACATGCGTAGTCTACGTAAGCACCAGATAATTAAGATGAATGTTCCTATTTTTAGTACAAGCTTATATGAAATTTAATTAACATGAGTAGCAGGAGTAGTTCTAATTGATTTACCTGTGAAGTTAATATCTTTGCTTGTCATCTAATATTATTTATCGTTTGTGAACTGCTAGTTTTCTTATTTTCTTACTAATTGAGGTTGCTTTTGAAGTCCACCAAGCTTAGTCTTATAGTTTAGTTTGCGGATTGATAACGCCAAGAGGATTGTCTATTTTTAATGCATATTTCGGTGTTCCGCGTAAGGATGTCTTTTGGCCACCTTTTAATAAGTAGGGTATAACATCGAACCAGGTGAACTAATTAGAAGTCCTTTTTCCACATTTTAACAGGGTATAGCAAGTCGGTCATACACAATGGACAAAGGTTAGGTAAAGTTTAGAAGGTTACTATTGAATCCCTAAACCATAAATATTAATGTAGAATACTATCGGTCTTTATCTTTAATATAATATTGAAGTTTTTTTTAATTGTAGAGATCCACAAGCATATCAAAATGGAGCACGGATGTTTGTTGATATGATTCAAGCTAGCAACGTAAATCCAGAAAAAATCCAATGTCCCTGTTGCCATTGTTTAAGCCATCGATTCCACCATTTTGATACAGTTTATGAGCATCTAGTCATATTTGGGATGAATCCTACATATGATAAATGGGTATTTCATGGGGAAAGTTCTACTACAACTAGAGATGAAGTTTTTGAAATGCCCGAAACATATGGAATGTTTAGAGATGCATATTTTGAAGATGATATTTTTGATGATAATGATAACAATATGAAACCCACACATGAAGGAAAAGAGCCACATTTTGCAAATCTTGTGGAGGATGCTGAACTTTCTTTATATGGTAGCTCTACTTACACAAAGATGGCTGCAGTCGTTGCCCTATACAAGTATAAAGCTAGACATAGTCTCACAGACAATGGTTTCAATGAACTTCTTGAGATGCTAGGCAAAATTCTACCGCAGGACAATAAGCTTCCCGATTCATTATATTCAACAAAGAAGCTACTCAAGGAATTTGATTTAGGCTATGAGAAGATACATGCTTGTGTAAATGATTGTTGTTTGTTTCGAAAGGAAAAGGAACATATGGAGACATGTCCAAAATATGGGGCTTCACGGTGGAAAGTTGATGCACGCACCAAGAAGATTGAAACTGGAGTCCCTGCAAAGGTATTGAGGTACTTTCCTATAATACCAAGATTTAGGAGAATGTTTAAATCACCTGAAAAGGCAGAACAATTAATATGGCATCATAGTCACAAAAGTCATGATGGAAAGATGCGGCACCCGGTTGATTCCATGGCCTGGAATATGATTGATAATAAGTGGCCTGATTTTGCATCAGATCCACGTAATATTAGGCTTGGTCTATCATCTGATGGATTTAACCTTTTCAGTGATCGTAGTACTCAATATAGTTGTTGGCCTGCGATTTTGGTTGCTTATAATCTACCTCCATCCTTATGTATGTCGAAGGAAAACTTGATGTTAACTTTATTGATCCCTGGGCCTAAACAACCAGGGAATGATATAGATGTCTACTTGGAGCCACTTATAGAAGATTTGAAAGAGCTTTGGACAAATGGTGTGAGTGTTTATGATGCATTCAGTAAATCCACATTTAATTTGAAGGCTGTTTTAATGTGGACAATAAATGACTTTCCAGCTTATGGAAATTTATCTAGATATTCCATAAAGGGTAGAGCAGCTTGTCCTATATGTGGAATTGAGACATCTTCAAGACGGTTGGCTAATTGTAAGAAGCATTTATACATGGGCCATAGACGGTTTCTTGCGCACAATCATCCATTTCGATTAAAAAAAGTCATGGTTTGATGGAAACGAAAAACGTAGAGGGAAGCCAAAAGCACTAAGAGGTTCAGAAATTTTTTCTATGGTAAAGAAGCATGTAAATAATTTTGGGAAAGCAAAGAGTGAAGACAACAACCATGCAAAAATTTTTGAAAAACTAACAAAAGACGGGAAGAAAAGGAAGAAAGAGAAGAGGAAGAAGCAGCAACTAAGTGATACACATATGCTTGTTACCTAAAAACCTGTTTTATTACCTCAGTCATTTTGTTAGGCTTAACTTATTTTTACTCTATGTTTGTTACCTAAAATTTGTCTTGTAGCGTCAACAAAGTGATGATCCTGATTCCATACAAAGAGTTGAAGTATGGATCAAGGGACATCAGAGAAAGACAGGTACATTGAGTGAAGAGGCTAAGAGAATTTTGGTAAATGCCTTATTATTTATTTTGTACTCTTTGTTCTACATTATAACACATAATAAAAAATATCAGCCCGTATCTGAGTTTTTTTTTACTTGGGAAGCAGATTTATTTTGCTTATTTACAGAGAATTGTGCATTTTGCTTATGGCCATTCTGAAATATAGTGGTCCATGTAGAAATTCTAGCTCTTCTTGTTAAGAATCTTAAGATTCTTTGTGCTTTTTCTAACAATATCTTATAATGAGATAGGTTGGAGTATCAGAAAAAAAGGTTGGAGTATCAGGAAAAAAAAAGGTTGGAGTATCTTATAACACTAATTATAAGATACGGTTACCAACTGATATGGAACTGATATGTAGGGGGTTGGAGTATATGTGTCATGTCTGGCATGGCGAGACACAGACACTTCACAGATTTTGGTTTTCGTGCTTCTTAGGTTATTAACTATTTGATGCCACCATGTAGAGCCCTGTGTTAAATTGGTTGTGTTCATCGGTTGTATTGTCGTTATAGGTGTCACAGCTTACTGCACGCCTCTCCATCATTGTTCAGTTTAGGAAAGGGATTTGACAGGGACCCTAATTCATCACACTACTTAGGCCTTGTCTGCAAAGTTAGTTATATTGCTTTTTCATAGCAGTAGAGAAAATGAGAAGGTGGTACTGGATTTGATCATCTGGCTTTTGCACTGCTTATATAAATATCTAGAACACGGACTTAAAAACCAATTTGGTATCTTCTTGTACTTAAAATTCTACAATGGCATAATGCGACAGTCTATTATGAATTATGACAGAGCACAGGTATACAAAATGCTTAGGTGTGGATAAGCTAGTTCTTTTGTGGAGGTTTTGGCTTATTTTTTTCCCACATGGTAGCTGATATACTAGTGTAGAGAACAATTCTTGCCCCAACCTGCTTGGTTGTCCCAGAGAGCACTTTGGGATACCAAAGTTGTAATTAAACCATATTTGCTCCTAAGGTGCATCATATGGACTTAACAATGAAATTTTTATTTAAGTTGCATGCGTCAAGCTCAATATATGGATCAAGTCTAATGCAATACATAACACTTTCAACATTTATTATTATTATTATTATTATTATTATTATTATTATTATTATTTTAAGTGATGGATCAAGTCTAATATTCTCATATATCAACTCTGTTCCGGGGTGCTTCCAACAAAAAGTACCAATAATTCCTGCCAGGAAAGTGACATACTGAGAAAAGATTATTATTGTGCCTATTGGATTTGTCAGCCAAACTCACTGGAAGATAAGTTTTATAGGGTTGGAGTAACGCGAGGGTCCAGGGATGTGGTGGTTAATAATCTTTTGGCTAGTTGCTTGATGAATTGATGAGCCAAAAATATTAATTCCATGGACTATCTCTACAGTATACTCATTCGAGAAATATCTGGATGCGTTCGCTTCAGATGTGTGGCTTTCGGGACTATATCTAAGTGACTAGGTTGTTTTGTTGTTTTTGCATGTGACGCCTGAACCGAATCCATCTGGATATGTTTTCGTGGCTAGGAACTGAGGGATAATCTCGTCATGATCAACGAACTCTGTAGAGTTGCATGCAAATCCAGCTCAAAAATCCCAGAATCCTAAAACCTCAGTAAACTATGAGTACAATAACCTACAATTTCTTATTACATGTAATTCGTCAGCTTTCTTATGTTGATGACTTTGTTTTAGAAATGTACTCTGGTAGATATTGTGTACCATTTGTTTATACTATTGTATCATTCTAAAATTACCTACTGTATAATTTATTGTTAGGATGACATAGAAGATACTCATAAGTTGGCAACACCATCAGAAAAAAATCTTTTGAAGTTGATGCTGTTTCGAAAGTAATTGGTCCCGAACGATGAAAAAGAGTAAGAGGGCTTGGCTTTGGGGCAACTCCTTCAAAAGTGGAAGACCAACAATATAATCGTGACAAATTCAGTAAATTAGAAAGTGAATTGACTAAATTGAGAAACTTATATAAAACTATTGCTGAAAAGGTTATTGGAAAAAACAACACGGTAAGTTTTGACTTCGACATAGTATTTTTGTTCTTTATTGTATACTGACTTGTTTAATAGTTAATGAATTTTTCATGCATGTAGCAAATTGAAAACTCAAACTCTAGGGAAAAGGCTAACTCAAACTATGGGGTCCAAAGTTCTACCAATCGTGGGATAACGCAAACAAGGCGAGAAAAGGAAAATATAGAAAATCCAAGTTCCCCTAACATTGGGACTAAATGCAAATTGTTGAATTGGGAGACGGGTTTAGAAGTTGTTACAATTGGTGAGATTGTATCTACAAATTCCAAGGATTTGGTCCATCATATGGCTATAGGAAACGAGTGCTACAAACTTTGGGTTCATGAAGTAATTGATTATGAGGTGACTTTGTATTGGCCGACACGTGAATTTTTTCTTCTACAAGAGGCTTTATCAAGTACAATTGCGTGGCCTATAAAGTATCTCAAATTTGACTAGTGGTAACACTTTTGAGGTAAGGTAATATGAGTATCCTTTTCTTTATCCCTTTTTGGTCTTGTTTTCTTTTATCTTTTGGAGTCTTTGGTACTTATGGTTTTGTTATGGAATTTGTTATCTATGCTACAGGGTCATCTTTAGTTTCCTAGTTCAAAAGTATCTTTTAGGGTCGCCACTTGGTTGCTAGGATATCCAGGTAACCATGTGTAACACCCACTTTTCTAAATTGAGGGTAATTTTGAACTTTTGTAAAAGTTTATTATTTAATAATAGAATTTATGATTTATGGAAATTTTTTATTAATTTAATACTATTTAAAATTGGTAAATTATAATTTTGATGTGTTAGCTAGTGAACTCTAGAACTGTTGAGCCTAGAGACTAACCATGGCCATGGGGACCTAACCATGTGATTAGAATGACTATTTACAACTTTTTAGGCTAAGGGTATTTTGGTCATTTTGTGACTTTTAAATTATTTAGGATTTTGATTAATTAGTGAATTTTAGATTATTTTAATAATATTTAAATTGATGTATTATAATTTTGGTCATTTTTTATATTTTAATATTTTGATAAAATTTTATATTTTTAATATTGTTTTTATTGGATTTGTTTAGTCAGGTTTGAGTTTCGTCTCGTTCCGACTTGTATTGTGACCCGGGTAGCTTAAACTCTAGACGGGACCCAATATTAAGTTAAGCATGGCTCACAAGACCCAACATTTAAGTTAGTTAATTAAACTAATTTTTATCATGTTAGAATGGTTAAGTTAGAGACTCAAAACTAGATCATTTTGACCCCAAACTTGAACCTAGTCTAGACTTAACCATATGAGACTAGAGAGGGGCAATTAGGACATTTCTTATTAGCCCTAATGGACACTTTATGACAGCCACCTTTAGGAGAGAATGATTCATTTCATTCATTACAATCTTGCCTCTTTTATTTTCCTTTTGTTCTTCTCCAATTTTAGAGAGGCTTTCCATTGATTTGATTTCCAAATCAAATCATTCCTTCACCAAACCTTCCCTCAATCATTCCCATTCTCCAAGGAAAGGGTGCTACCAAGGATTGGAAGAGGAGTGCAAGGAGGAGTGTCCACTTTGAGGGATCTTCGTATCGAAGCCGTGTCCTAAAGGATTTTATTAGGATTCCACTCCCAATAGGTAAAATCCATCCTCTAAACCGATTTTCTTTGCATATAAATTAGTTTTGAATCCGTAGGATACATCCTCATGCATGTGTCCCATTTAGATTTAAATTTGAGGCCATTTTGAGCTCTCTTGAGGATTTTAGATATGTGTCTTGTGTCCTAGTTGATAGATCCCAAATTAGGACACCCCATGTGTATGTATGTATGATAATAGTTTAAATAGATATTTAAATTCAGTTTTATAATGGTTAGAGAGTGGATTGATCTTAGTTAGGATGGTTAGAATGAGTTTCATTTGGATACCTGTGTTTGTATCCAAGTATCTTGGCCTATATGTGTTCTTTTGTCAAATTCGTCATAATATTCATCCACGTTTTTATTAACCAAAGCAACTTAGAAATGTCATAACTTTTAGCTTAGAACTCCGATTTATCTCCTATTTTTTTTAAAAACCGTATCGAAGTTAGCTTTCCAAATATATATTTTAATAAGCCAAATTCCTTCTGTAACTTTCCATAGAATTATTTGAGTGTCAGCTGTACGAAAGACGAACGTGTTTCGGTATTTTCGCGATTCCGGGAGCTTCCGGACACGAAAATGCGATCCGTTTAAAGTTTCGGAAAGCTAGCACAAAGGGCTACGACATACTTTAATCTTAGAATTTAGTGAATGTCCAATTGGTACAGTATTGGTTTTAAGTAGAAGAGTGACTATACGATATATGCATTTTATGTAACCTATGTGCCTATGGAGTATAGGTATTAAATGAATATAGAGTATGTAATACATGATATGTTAGATGAATGAAATTATATATATATATATATATATATATATATATATATATATGATATGTATTCTCTTTACATTAATGTATATATATGGTTGAATGCAAGCATGTAGGAGTGCAATTAATATAATGTATGTAAGCAATGCATGAATGAAAGAATGATATACAATGTATGCGTGAAAGTATATAATGAATGCTAGATATGAATGCAAGGTATACATGTAATGATAGATATGAATGCATAATATATAAATAATATAATGCAATATATAATGATAGCATGTATGGTAATGTAGAATATATGATGCAAGCATGTATATGTCCACTGTTTTCCCTTTTTCTTACATTTTCCTTTCCTTCCCTTTCCATTTCAGTTTTTTCCCTTTTTTTCTCTTCTATTTTTACATGTTATATACAATGTATATAATGTATAGATGCATGTAAGTATGTAATATGCATGAATGAATGTCATATATGAATGAATCAATCAATCAAAGGTATAAGTAAAATATAAGGCATTGTAATGAATGTTAACATATATAACGTATAAAAGTATGTATGTAAATGTGCATGAATGTATATATCTATGTAACTATGTAAATATGCATAATGTAACATATGCCTATATATATAAATATGTATGTAATGTGGATATGCATGTATGTATGAAGGTATGTATTTATATATATTATCTATTTTATATTATGCATTGTTGTGGTTCACATTGTCTTGTGATTGTGTGAGTGCTAGCCAAGGCTTCGTTAGGCCTAGTGAGACTTGTTAGACTTGTTTGACTTAGGTTTGACCTAGTTTGACTTTTAGGGTTGACTAGAGTTGACCAAGCGTTGACCTTAGTCTAGATTGACCTAGATTCATATAGAATGCATTGAATTGCATCTTATTATCATTTTAGACATATTGTGACTTGCGCTGTTCTATAGGAGACAGACACCACTCCTCGGATAGTAGATATTCTTCAGATACTCAGGATACAGGCGAGTACATTCTCTGATAGTTCTCTCATTTACTTGTCAATTACTGTATTTCAGTTCTAGTTAGTTGTATGCGATTCTCTGTTACAACACGTATGGATATTCTGGATTCATGTATACGACACACATTTATTGTCTGGCCTCTATTACTGGAATCATTCTGGAATTATTTACTGGTATCATCATATTCTGGCTGCACTCATCTTGAATCATTGTGTCGGATTTCTGGATTCACTTGCTGGAAGAAAAAATACTAGAGTAAGACATGTAGACATACCCTAATTCTGGAATCACCCCTATGCTGGAATCAAACTGGAATGATAGCCATCTCACACCCGGTCAGGTGTGTGATGTGCCAGATTACCTATAGCCGTTTACATGTCGATCTCGGTATTTTAAAATACACTACTAGAGTATAGGCTGGACTCACCCTGGAATCATTGATCACTATGACTGGAATCATCCCGTACTGGATTTATCTTGTATTAGATTTGTTTTGTACTGGACTTAAATTGGAGTTACACTCGTATACATTTATTGTCTGGACTTATAACATATTACCCTGGTTCAGCTAGTTCTATTTTTACAGTCTTTATTGCCATGATTCTCCTCTTGTTTAATTACTTACTTTCCTTGCACTTATCTGTCTTTCCTACCATCACCTGAATATAAACTGCCATATTCATCAATACAACTGTCTATAACTGCTTTATAGTTCTCTGTCATTTACTTGGGTTTTCTTGATGAGTTGTACTCGTTCCTGTCCTGACTGGACCTGTTGATAAATTTTACAGATAGCTTGGAGGTTGCCTGCTAGCCTAGAGGAGACACAGTAGAGATTGTATAGATAGTTATTTTAGTTGTCTTGAGTTGTTTTTACTTTATGGATTACTGTATTTGAGATTTGAGATATTTTCTGGGTTTGTGTATCTTAGACACTTAGACTTCTATCTGCGGTATCTCTTTGTGGATTTTATATTTTATCTATCTTTTATCATGCTCTACCTTAGATATGATTGAGACTGTATTTGCTATGTCACCTCCATTCGGAGTGTATATACTGTACAGGTACCTTTATATTGTTAGATGTTGACCTAGGACAGCGTTCTATCGCCAATACTGTGGCGTATGCTGGATGTACCCACTTCTCGTGTCCTTACTCTAGGGTGCGAGTCGTAACACGTTTTTAGTGGTGGCCCATGCAGGTCGAGTTTGTGTAGTGGTATTCGAACTAGAGTACCACTACAGCCTACAGTAGGATTATGATATATTTTTGAAGGTACTCAATCACAGTTAGGATCCCTTGAGAGATTCCTGGAATGACCCTTGAGAATTTCATTATAAATTATCTCGAAATTTGATTCTAATAGTTTATATTTATCTTTCTTGGTTAGTTAATGAATTTGATTTTTGGGTATCCATTGTTGATTTAATTTAATTTTTGTCAAGATGAAATTATATGGTCTAGGTCATCTAAGTTATAGAATCTAGTCTTCTACAGTCACATTAGCCAGCATGGTGAGGACATATAGCCTGACTTTGGATATATTTTTCGGGAGTAGAAATTTAAGGTTTTCGCAGCCAAGCTAGCGGCATCGCAAAAATTTTAAATACCATGATTCTAGAGGTATGTGCCTAAGTCGAGGACTTTGTGATTATCGTAGCCTTGCTTACTAGTATGACGAGGATTTAGAGTACCATGATTTTGGATAGACGCATATGATTATTAGATTGTACCTTAAATGTTCTTGAACATGTTTTCTCTACTTTTGTTTCAGTCATTCTCAAAAAAAAAAAAAAGAATTATTGTTTGTTTTGTTTGTTTTGCTTCTCATTATTTAACTTAGGAGTAGCTTTAGTTGTATTATAAACCTTGTGTAACTTTTTACTATGAATTTCTTCTTAATACAATGAATCGATGATTTTGCTAGACCTTATCTGGATTTGATATTATAGCTCTGATTTCAAAATGTTTCTTCTTTTAAACAAATAAGCAGAACAGGTTTTATCGTTATTTTCTTCTTGCTATTATTCGTGTATTAAATAATAATAATAATAATAATAAAACTGTCTTGATTACATCAATCACCTACTTGCAATCTTGGTAGGAATCTAAATGTTGGTCTTGATATGGAATTTGATTTTTTATATTAGGACATGAGAATATATATATAGCGGACACAGACACTTTGCCTGACACGTATGCATGCTACACTTTGATTACCAATCCATCTAAATACATATTAATATGTTGTTGATGTTAAATTCTCAAAACCCCAATATCTCTGACACAATACAGTATCAGAGAATAGTTTTCTGTTTTTTTTTCCAGTTTAAATTCGTAATTTAAATATAAATTTCATATTATTAGTTGTTGTTTACATCACTGCACATGTATGTTATATACATGGTTTCAATTCTTAAAGAAATTGGTTAGGTTTTGTGTTTAAATTTGTCAAATCTGAGACCGTGTACATATTAACCCTTAATACTGGATTCCAAATGTTTAGTTCAATTTGCCATTTTTTTAATGTAATATTTTGAGGTATATACATTGTTGAATGTATGGATAGTATGTTAGGGTTTTATCTCTATCATGTTAGGATGTGTTGGGAGCATTGAGTTGGTTGTGATGTTTCAAACCCCTAAAATCTGAAACTGCATTATGTTAATATTACACTGGTTTAAATGTTAGCTTATTTTCAGATTTTGTATGTAAATATTGAACTAAAACAGGGTTTAACCTTTCAATACTAAAGCTATAATCCTGTACAAGGACACACACACCCTAGCTTAGTATACACTGCCATGTAAACCTAACCCTTCCTCTCTATGTTATGTTCATATATCGATATAGACATATATATAGAGTTTATGCATACATGTTATAATGTATATAGATACATAACTAAATTTCTACCTCTTTATATATATATATATATATATATATATATATATATATATATATATATGGTTAGCCATGCATGTTATGAGTAAATAGGTTGTGTATTGTAGATTGTTTAACCAATATGCCATGAGTAGTGTAACTTGATAGCTGTTATTTTGAAACCCAAATCCTCCTATACACTTTCATGTATATTTCACATACACACATGCCTACTATCTAACCATATGAACATGTCCACATACACCCATACACACACGAACTACATAACTTTTAGAACTTACAATTTAGTCTTAACAGGATTAAGAGAATCCTATATTGTGATTGGATTTCAATGCAATTGACTTTCATTCTTTAACTTTTGATTTTGATTTTTTTTTCTGTACCCCTTTATAGTTAATTGGTAGTTATCTTTATTTTATTTTTTGATAAGTAACATTTTTTATATAAGATGGTAGACTGTCTTACAGTTTTGATGATTTGTTATTTCTGTATCTTTTCCAGTTTAACACCCCTGATTGCTTGTATGTTTGATACCCTATGGCCATTTTGGTCTAGCATGACTAGTATACCTAGATGAGACTTTCACTACCACCGTATGCCATGACCCTGTATGTCGTCCTTTTAAATCGTATGATTTGTTTAAGTTCTGAGACTTTGATTGTGGGGGTTTGACCTAGAAGGAGTATGAACATTTTAATTTCGAGGACAAAATTTTTCTAAGGGGGATAGGATTGTAACACCCACTTTTCTAAATTGAGGGTAATTTTGAACTTTTGTAAAAGTTTATTATTTAATAATAGGATTTATGATTTATGGAAATTTTTAATTAATTTAATACTATTTAAAATTGGTAAATTATAATTTTGATGTGTTAGCTAGTGAACTCTAGAACTGTTGAGCCTAGAGACTAACCATGACCATGGAGACCTAACCATGTGATTAGAATGACTATTTGCAACTTTTTAGGCTAAGGGTATTTTGGTCATTTTGTGACTTTTAAATTATTTAGAATTTTGATTAATTAGTGAATTTTAGATTATTTTAATAATATTTAAATTGATGTATTATGATTTTGGTCATTTTTTATATTTTAATATTTTGAGAAAATTTTATATTTTTAATATTGTTTTTATTGGATTTGTTTAGTCGGGTTTGAGTTTCGTCTCGTTCCAACTTGTATTGTGACCCGGGTAGCTTAAACTTTAGACGGGACCCAATATTAAGTTAAGCATGGCTCACAAGACCCAATTTAAGTTAGTTAATTAAACTAATTTTTATCATATTAGAATGGTTAAGTTAGAGACTCAAAACTAGATCATTTTGACCCCAAACTTGAACCTAGTCTGGACTTAACCATATGAGACTAGAGAGGGGCAATTAGGACATTTTCCATTAGCCCTAATGGACACTTTATGGCAGCCACCTTTAGGAGAGAATGATTCATTTCATTCATTACAATCTTGCCTCTTTTATTTTTTTTCTGTTCTTCCCCAATTTTAGAGAGCCTTCCCATTGATTTGATCTCCAAATCAAATCATTCCTTCACCAAACCTTCCCTCAATCATTCCTATTCTCTAAGGGAAGGGTGCTACCAAGGATTGGAAGAGGAGTACAAGAAGGAGTATCCACTTTGAGGGATCTTCGTATCGAAGCCGTGTCCTAAAGGATTTCATTGGGATTCCACTCCCAATAGGTAAAATCCATCCTCTAAACCGATTTCCTTTGCATATAAATTAGTTTTGAATCCGTAGGATTCATCCTCATGCATGTGTTCCATTTAGATTCAAATTTGAGGCCATTTGGAGCTCTCTTGAGGATTTTAGATATGTGTCTTGTGTCCTACTTGATAGATCCCAAATTAGGACATCCCATGTGTATGTATGTATGATAATAGTTTAAATAGATATTTAAATTCAGTTTTATAATGGTTAGAGAGTGGATTGATCTTAGTTAGGATGGTTAGAATGAGTTTCATTTGGATACCTATGTTTGTATCTAAGTATCTTGGCCTATATGTGTTCTTTTGTCAAATTCGTCATAATATTTATCCACGTTTTTATTAACCAAAGCAACTTAGAAATGTCATAACTTTTAGCTTAGAACTCCGATTTATCTCCCGTTTTTTTAAAAAAACCGTATCGAAGTTAGCTTTCCAAATATATATTTTAATAAGCCAAATTCCTTCTGTAACTTTCTATAGAATTATTTGAGTGTCAGCTGTACAAAAGACGAACGTGTTTCGGTATTTTTGCGATTCCGGGAGCTTCCGGACACGAAAATGCGATCCGTTTAAAGTTTCGGAAAGCTAACACAAAAGGCTACGACATAATTTAATCTTAGAATTTAGTGAATGCCCAATTGGTACAGTATTGGTTTTAAGTAGAAGAGTGACTATACGATATATGCATTTTGTGTAACCTATGAGCCTATGTAGTATGGGTATTAAATGAATATAGAGTATGTAATACATGATATATTAGATGAATGAAATAATATATATATATAATATATATTCTCTTTAAATTAATGTATATATATGGTTGAATGCAAGCATGTAGGAATGCAATTAATATAATGTATGTAAGCAATGCATGAATGAAAGAATGATATACAATGTATGCATGAAAGTATATAATGAATGCTAGATATGAATGCAAGGTATACATGTAATGATATATATGAATGCATAATATATAAATAATATAATGCAATATATAATGATAGCATGTATGGTAATGTAGAATATATGATGCAAGCATGTATATGTCCACTGTTTTCCCTTTTTCTTACATTTTCCTTTCCTTCCCTTTCCATTTCAGTTTTTTCCCTTTTTTTTCTCTTCTATTTTTACATGTTATATACAATGTATATAATGTATAGATGCATGTAAGTATGTAATATGCATGAATGAATGTCATATATGAATGAATCAATCAATCAAAGGTATAAGTAAAATATAATGCATTGTAATGAATGTGAACATATATAATGTATAAAAGTATGTATGTAAATGTGCATGAATGTATATATCTATGTAACTATGTAAATATGCATGATGTATGTCACGACCCGCACCCTGATTAGGGGTACGAGAACGTGGGTACGTCCAGCCTACGCCGCAGTGTCGGCGGTAGAACGCTGTATAGGTCATCTATAACATCTAACAACCAGATATATAAACCTGTCATCTCCGTACGGAGGTATAACATAACATCTCAACTCTATATCTCAAACACAAGTCTAGGAAAGATAGAGCATGATATGAAATCAGATGAAAGGAAGAAACTGAATATAAATAGAGTTACCACACCACACAAAGTAGATGTCCAACACAAATAAGTACAAGACCTGAAATATAACTAAGTCACAACTAACAATCGGAACAATCCGATACAAAATAAAAACTATAAACACTAGACTAAACTAGACTAGGCACCCTCTACTGAGCTAGATGCTCCGCAGGCTCCTGAAGGTTACCCTCATGTGTCCCATAGAAGGTAGGACAGTCACCATCATCATCTGTAATATTTTCAACAGGTCCAGTCAGGACAGGAATGAGCACAATACTTCTTACGCAGTTTATATCATGTTGGGAAATGTAAAGTATGCATAGAGTAAGATACATGGACTGTAAAGAATATATATAAAAACGAGAGAGATTTGATAACTGGAAATATCTATATATATGATAAGTAAGAACTGTAGGTAACCTGTGATTTAGAGCATGATATGGTTATATAAACGGGTTAGGACATATACAAGATTTCACAAGATTGTATAAGATTGATCTTCTTCGGTAAAAAGAAGAATCCTTTTTTGAAAGAGTTCTAGTACTGATTGGTGCTGAGGCACGTTCAGATTGATCTTCTTCGGTAAAAACTGAAGAAGATTGAGAAAAGACCAAAGGACCTTTTCCTTTGTTTTGTGAAGAAGGGTTAGCTAAAGAGCGTTTCCCTTTGTTGTCTTCCAAGTCATGGGACAAGGAAGTTTGAGAAAAGACCAACGGGCCTTTCCCTTTATTTTGAAGAGGATGAGGAATAGCCAAAGGATTACCCCCAGTGGATTGCGCAGGAACAACAGTGTGTTTGGGAAGAGGAGCAGAGTCTTTTCCCTTGTTATGAGAAGAAGAGAGTTTAGCCAAAAGGCTGTCACTCTTAGATTGCGCAGGCATGCTTTGCGCATGGGTTGATGGTACACTGGTTTTGGCCACAGAGACTGTGGTTTGCGCATCAGGAGTTCTTGCCACAGAATGCTTAGGGTGCACTCTGGTTGCTGGAGTGTTGGTTTGCGCAGGAAGATTGGCAGCCAACTGCGCCAGAGGTATAGGGACTTTACACTTAGCCATGGCAGCATATGAAGTCTTTTGTGCACTGGCCATAGCAGACTGCGCAGCAATAGCAGAGACAGATTGTGCAGCCGGCTTGATGACAGAAACTTTGGACTGCGCAGCAGTCTTGCTGGCAGACTATGCAGAAGACTTGCTGGCAGCATTAACAGAATACGCAGCAGTCTTTGGGACCAACACTGGGCACACTTTGCTGCGAAACCAGAGATTCTGGGTTCGATCCCCAGCAGAGTCGCCATTTTGTTTGCAAAAACAAAAGTTGAAGAACTTTATTGATACAAACTTTATAAAAGATTACAATTTGAATTCTGGGAATGGTACAACTTTAGAAATCCAATCTAGATGACGATTGCTTTATCCCTTGGACGATGTGAACTCTGAAGACGAAGCCTCTGAAGTTGAAAACAACTCTGGAATTGAAGGCAAAAAGCCTCGGAAGAATGCAGCAGCACTTGGGCAAGAACTCCTGAACTCTCTGAACTTTGAAGTCTGATCTCTGATTATTGATTATTGATCCCCTTGAATGGAGACTTGAAACTCTATTTATAGAGTTCTGAGAAATAACTAACTTTTAGTTATTCTGGACTGCGCATGATGGATTGTGCAGCAATTGGTTTGCGCAGTAATGGACTGCGCAGGCAGTTGCTGGATCATGGGCTAACTGTCTTGGACACATGGCATCATTTGATTGAAATGCGCATGATCATGCATAGACAGTTGCCACAAAATGAGCAATTGATGGCATGAATGCCACGTGTATTTTATCATCTGTACTGATAGAACGCGCATATTGAATTGCGCAGGCTTTGGATTGCGCCAACTTAAATTGCGCAAGAAATGGATTGCGCCAACATAGATTGTGCCAACATGGATTGTGCTGCCAGCTGTCCTCGAGCGCCGTGCTGCACGATTAAACGAACGGCCGCCTCGTTTTTCGTACTGTCAGTTGTCAGAAGATTTGATTTGTGTCAGGTAATGATGATGATTTGCTACGTCAGCCTGCGTACTTGAAAGTGTGCGCAATCTATCCTGCGCAATCTGAAGGATGCGCAATCGGATGTCTGTGCAATTCATCTGAAAGTTATATTTCTTGATTTTCTGACTTTGTTGATGTGTGCAACTTGATTTTTTAGGACCTACAAGATCCCCTTTAAAGTTTTCGAAAGTTGAACTTATTCAAAATTTTCGAAATACTTTGAATTTTGAATATGAAACCAATTTGCGCACATAATGAGTTGTCTGCGCAATCTGAGGGTTTAGCCCATTTTTAGGCGCAATCTAAGACGGCCGTTTCGACTTTGAAAAACTATAAATAGTTCCTCAATTCATTCGAAGTGTTCTTTACTTGCTTGCTTCGTACTTTTGAGAGAAAAACTTCTGAGCTCTTTCCTCCTTCCTTCTCCGACAATCCCCATGGCTCCCCGACGATCTTCTGCCGCCGCTAAGGGCAAGGCCCCCGCCGAATCATCGACCAGGGCTGCGCGCCGAGCTTCTCGCGGCTCATCCAGCAATGATAGGTATTTAACCTAAATCAAAAACTCTTTTTAGAGTTTTGATTTCACTGTTCTTTTCAGAATCCATCTCTTTTTAGAGATAGGATCATACTGCGCCACCCTTTTTAGGGTTCTGGTTGCACAAATCAGTCCACTCTTCATGAAGAACGACTCTCTGCACAATCGGTTGAATTGCGCTGACAAAAGTCAGCGCAACTTGCTGATTTGTGCGAGATTGTCAGCGCAAACTGATGTTTATTTGTTTGCGCAATCTGATATTTGTGCAATTTGATTTTTGCGCAAACTAAATCTTTAACTTTGACTTATACTAAAAAATTTTGTTTTCTCTGTCTGATGTAGTTAATACCAGAGAAGACCCAGAATATGAGAACTTCGTGGGGACCCTTTCAGAATCAGAATATAAAGAAGACTTGTCACATGTACATTATCCTCAGTATGATCTGCCGACCTCCCGTCAGGCCATTTTGATTTCCCAAGACAAAGAAACACTGCAATGCTTAATGAACGGACAACCTCTGGAAACGGCAGATGCTGTTATACACAAGAAACCATTATTCTTATTTGGTGAAGCTTTTGAGAAAAGTTTTCAACCAAGACCGAGGATGGAAGAAATAATTTTCCATCAGACAGATAGATCTTTCTCGATACCAAATATTCCACGCTGCCTCCCATTATCCCGGTATGCTCATGCGAGTTATCCGAGGAAGATGGAATGGAACTTTACTCCGTTCCAAGATGCCCGTCCGGGAAAAAATTTTGTGAAGAAGGGTCCAAACAAGAAAGATATGTTCTATAGTTCTTCTGAACGGTACAGTGTTTTGCTGAGAGGACTGAAACCCGGTTGTATTCCGCCGGAGAATTCTTCATTGTTGATGCCCGTCAGGACCCTAATTTTCGTAAATGAATTTACGAAAGTCGAAGGAAGATATCCGGAGCATGACATCAGACTAACTGGATTGGTGAATCCAGATTTTAAAAGATGGAGCTGTATAGCCAATTGGATTCTGACCAAGTTTGAAGACGAACTGCAGCAAATCAACTTATACCAAGCAGTACATGCCACTGTCTATGGTTTTGCTCCGAACCCTCACCTGTTCCTGGCTTTAGCAGAGAGGCATAATTACAGAACAGGGACCTTCATGACTCCCGGCAGAGAAATTGGGTTTGTACTCCATGAGATGAAGTACATCTCTTTTCTGCCAATGGGAGATGCCCCTTACGAAGAATTTGTTCCAACCAATGATGAGTTGGACAAACTTCGGAAAGAAAATACAGAAACGATAGCAGTATTCTAGGAACTGCTATGCCATTACAAGATCTGTTCCCTGTTCTATAAGAGTGCTACATCAAACACTTGCTATTCCTCAAAATGGCTTCCTTATCTGTTCCTTAACCACATCCAAGAACCGAAGACTAAGGAACACGATAGATGTTATCCTGATTTCTTTAAGCCATTAAGCAACACAGAAGTAATGAAGTTAATGGAAGAGAGTGGCAATTTTGATAAAGCAATGAAGGATGATTATCAATGCCCTCCTTTGAAGACAGGGGATACTCTCGAAAGTTATTTGAGAGTAGGATATAGACCGATGTCAAAAGAAGCCCAATTAGCAGGGTTTCTGACACATTGGCTTCGTCGATTTGTAGTTCCGGGATCCAGCGCTGTAGACCGCTTCTACCGCGGCGTTCTTTTTGCAGCCGTTAGATTAGTCTTTGGCTATAAGATGGATCTTCTATCAGCCATAACTTGCAAGCTGAATGCTGGTCTTCGTCTATACGTCGATCTGATGCTGAAGTCCAAGGGTGAAAAAGAATTCCCACGGTTGGAATTACCATATACATATCTATTTGGGTGGTTGCTCCTTCACCATCCCACTTTGATGGACCCCGGCATGGGACCGGTTGACGGCAGCTTTATTCGGAGATACTCCAATGGTAAGTGGAAATTCACTGCTCTAAGAGACTGCAGATATGCTCTAAACTTGAGTAAAGGATGGAACTTTTATTGTACCCCTCCTCCTGCTGGTTACGAACAAATGCAAACAAATATGATTGATTCGTAGATGCATCCTCTGAGCCGTGCAGCTTTTGAATGGTTGAAAACAATTCGATCGTCTCATTTAGTATACCGGTTCGAAGATGAATGTTATTTAGAGCCATATCTCCCTAGTCGATTCGCTCGACAGTTCGGCTATGACCAGTTCCATGTGGGGAATGATATTACATGTCTTCAGGGAAAAGGTTATTTGATAGATGGGGCCTGGGCCTGGGCTTACTATAATGCTTGAGATACGAAATAGACGTTCTCGATGCCTGTAAACAGCAATCATGGCCCTCGAATGCTGTTTACATACTCAGTTTTTTATACATCTTCAAATACCTTTGCTAAGAATTTTAACCTCACGGATAGCTTCGTATCTTCAACAAGATTGAAGAGAGGAGGAGTTGTTCTGTCACTCATAGGAAATGATGAGGTACATGAGCCAGAAGATGCACCTTTGGAAGCCTCAAGGGATGTCATGTTCCCTCAAGAAGTTAATGCGCCACTACGTATCTCTTTGAAGGTTGGCAAATCTCCAGCAAAAAGGAGGAGAAGAGAGGAACCTCCTGCTCCAGCAGCAAAGAAGAAATTGATCTTAAATCATTCTTCTGAAAAGATCACCACTCGATCTCAGTCTCGGCAACTGGCCGAGTCAACTCAGCAAGAAAAGGCTACTACACCAACCTCTATCCAGAAACAAGTTGAGACTATAAATATAGAGAGCCCTGAGAGGCTACTAAAAAGAAAGAAGCTGGCCCACAGAAGGAACCGAGCTCCGTCTTCAATGGTAATGGATACTGTGGCTGGATTAACCTTACCATCTCCCACTCCTATTTCAAAACCTAGGAATAAAACTCCTAGTCTCGAACATAGAGAGGAGATCGAGCAAAGAAAAGATGTTGATCCGAGAACTGAGGCCGAAAAGCCTAGAGGAAGTATTATGGAGGAAGTGGAGGAAGAGCAAAATGTTGTACACTCTCTTTTACCTGTTGCGGAGATGATTGAACTTCCACCTACTCCTAGAACCCTCCGCGAAGAGGAGGATCGCGAGGTAATTGCGGCTCTAGAAGATTGCAGCTACAGCCCTCTGGATTACTATAGTGATCAAGCTGCAACTACCAGCGGGAATGCACCAGAAGAAGATGAAGATGAAGAGAGCTCTTCATCTGAGAATATTGATGAATATATGTAAGACCTTGAAAAAGATGATGAAGTGCACACATCTCCTGATGCTGTCAATGATATCTTAAATCCTGAAGAGGATATTGAGGTTCCAGAGAATGCTGCTGATACCTTAAATCCTGAAAAGGATGTTGAGGCTCCAGAGAATGCTGTTGATGCCTTAAATCCTGAAAAGGATGTTGATATAACAGTATCTCCAGAAAAAGCAATAGATGAAGAAGCCCCGGAAGAAACTCCCGCCAATGATCCTCAAGGTATAAAATGAAATTAACAATCTCCTCTTGAATAAATTGATAGCTAACGTCTTTATCTATATTTCCTGCAGATCTTGAGACTCCTCTAGCACCTCCGACGTGCACGGACATAGTGCCTATAACGACGGTAGTTGTTAGTAGCAGTCATCATTTATCCTGTGGTTTAGAAGCGGGTAGTAGTCAAGCTGTCATGGCTGAAGCTACTTCTGCTCGGCCAGAATTCAATCATGGTAAGATAATTTGCATCTTTAATCTTCTTGAACAATAGCTAACAACAGGCAAAATGACAATCTTTACTTTTTGCAGAAGAACAACCAGGAGGGACAACTAGCTCCACGTTGGCTCCTTTGTTTAAAGAACCTGCTATCCAGACGCAAGAGATTGAACGTCCCACGGCCTCATCATCAACAGGAGTGGCTGTAACTCCTGGTGCTATAGCAACGAATAATCTTGTGATTCAATCCTTTACCAGATGCTTCTTTGAATCTTTGGGGCCTCTAGCAAAAAGGATGATAGAGAAAGAGGGTACTGATTTCTTCATGGTTAGAGGTCCAACTTCTCTATTAATAAGAGCTATCCGGCAACAGGGTGATGAGGCTCAAGACACTCTCCTGGATCATATTTTGAATGAATTAGATGTTGGCCCATTTGTCATAGTCAACCTGATTTTAATAATTGATCAAAACTCTGTCTGGATATACGAAGCTTGTTGGGACATCTCAGCTCCTTGGACATAAGCAAGATTGGATATTCACTCCGTTCAAGACTGAAGATCTGTTTGCCTACTTGAGTCTGTACTTCCTATGCAATGTAATTTTTCACTTTATTTGAGTCTAGGAATACATTATACACCGAGTCGTACTGGCAAATAGGCTACTCCCAAATAGTTCAAAATGTTTTTAAAATGACCTATCAAAATGTTTACAAAAAGGTTTTCAAAAAGGTTTTCAAAAATCACCAAAAATCTGTTTTAAAAACCCTAACCTAACCCTGACAGAACTCGGCCAGAGTTCGGCCAGAGTTCGGTTGGTGGCCGTTTGATTTTTGAATTCTCTGGAACTTGGTCCTCCTGCAGTTGCGGATTTGACCGAGATTTGTTCATCGAGTTCTGCCCGAATTCTGCCCGAATTCTGACAGAGTTCTCCCTTTGGAATTCCTATAAATAGAGATGGATTTCGATCATTTCAATTCACTCATTCACTTTCAATCTTCTCTCTATCTAAAAAGCTTTCTGCCTTCCAAAGAGTTTTTCTAGAGCTTTCATTTTTAGATCCCAAGCCAGTTACAATCCTCTAGTCGATTTGCCAGTACGGTACGGTCTAGAAGTTTCTGAGAGATTGTAATCAGAAGGCTTGATTGAAGAATACCTCTTCATATTTGAAGTTGGACGAGTTCTTCGTATCAAAGCTCGCGTTGTAGAAGTTGCAAGGACTTCGTAAGAAAACTTGCGGTTTTTTTCCTATAGTGGATTCAACTGGTAGCAAGAGTTCTACCGACTGGATTAGTCCTCAACAGAGGGATACCAGTATACATCGCTGTCTTTGCGTTTGCTTTCTGAACTCTGCCTTTACATTATTTTAACTGTGATTATATACTGTGATTGTGTTGCTAACATTTTTTATTTAGCATTATTCCGCTGCCAACTCTATTCACCCCCCCTCTAGAGTATTACGCTTTACTATATCGTTCCTACAATTGGTATCAGAGCGGGTGTTACAGGTAAAGCGAGGTAACAGTGCTATTATTTATTCATTATTTATTAGATCACAGCACATCACATGGCTACTATGAAATTCACAAGTGAAGGTCAGGCCACAAACAGACCCCCTCTGTTTGATGGTACTAACTACACTTATTGGAAAACACGGATGAGTTTCTTCTTGAAATCTCTTGATTTTGACTTATGGGCTATTGTTCTTGATGGCTATCAGAAGCCACCTCGTATAAATGTCGAGGGAGTTTTAGTTGAAAAACCCCAAAGCAGTTATACAGAGGAAGAAAAGAAAAAGGCCAGTCTTGACGCACGTGCCATTAATGCTCTTTTTTGTGCCTTAGACAGAACAGAATTTAACAGGGTATCTACATGCACAACGGCAAATGGTGTGTGGAAGCTTCTCGAAGTTACACATGAAGGCACGACTCAAGTCAAGGAGTCAAAAGTCAGCAGACTTACTCAAGAGTACGAGGCGTTCAAAATGAAGCCAAATGAAACAGTCACACAAATGTACTGGAGCTACAAGAACTGGATTCCGAAGGCTACAGCTATCATTGAAGGAAACGACCTCACTACAATGTTACTTGAAGTACTCATGGGTAAACTACTCACTCATGAACTGGAGCTACAAGATTTTGAAGAACCTGCACCAAAGGAGAAGACTATCGCCCTCAAGGCTCAGCACAGAAAAGCTGCTGAAGATGACTCAGACAGCAGTGGATCTGACGCTAAAGATCAAGCTCTCCTAGCAAGGAAGTTCAAAAGATTCATGAGACATGAGAAGAGAGTCAAAAAGAACAACAGCAACAACTGGTACCAAGAAGATGCTGTCTGCTATGGCTGCAAGAAGAAGGGACATATGAAGAAGGACTGTCCCATCAACTCATCATCGAGCAAGAAGAACAACAGGTATGAAAAAGGCAACCTGAAAAGATCAACGTCTCGGAAATATGCCAACACCAGCATATGGCATGAGAGTGAAGCTAGCGACTCAGAAGATGAACATTCAGAGGACGCTGCAAACATCTGCTTCATGGCAATCGATCAGGTACCTACTGAACCTGTAGAAACATATGATGAATTCACCTTTGAGCAATTAGGAGATGCCTTCAGTGACCTGATGCTTGACTACAGGAAACTGCGTAGTAAATATCAGACCGCTAAGAAGGTACTCAAAGAGTACAAAGGAGAAATAGGAAGACTTACCGACCTACTAGCTGAGGTTAGAGCTAATGTTAGTGAGTCTGGTGAGCTTTCCTCTATAAAGCTCTTATTACACGAGACTAAACAGTCATCCGAAGAGAAAGACAAGATTATAGACCAATTGAGAGAAGATCTTTCTAAAGAAAAGAAAAGTCTTCAACCTGCACAAATCAGAATGGAATCACTCACTTCTGATTATACTAAGTTATATGACACTTCCAAAAGGTTGGAAATTAGGTTAGGAAAACAGCCTGAGCCTGCTGCTTCCTATCCTAACACGTGTCACTTACCGAGAATTCGGAACATTCCCAAGCCAAACACTGTCAGACCAAACCATACAAAATCTTTACCCCAAAAGGTTAAGCCCAAACATGATCATAGGTATGCATTCTTCTATACTAGAAAACCCAAATCTACCAACCATGCACACCACTCAGCTTTCAACACTCGACATGCACAATGTCATTATTGTGGCCTCATTGGTCATATATCATCTGCATGTAGAATGAGAAAGCTTGTAGATTTAAATGTTTATGCTTGGATACCTAAAGCTAACAATTCAGGACCCTACAAGAAATGGGTACCAAAGGTTTCATCTGCAAACTGTTTTGTAGGTGGAACACCCTTCACATGCTAGAAGCAAATGGATCCTCGACAGCGGTTGCTCACGGCATATGACCGGTGACGCTACCCTATTTGCAACACTGTCGAAGAAGAAGAAGGAAGGTTATGTTTCTTTCGGTAATAATTTGAAAGGGTATATTATTGGTATCGGTGATGTTGGTAAGTCTCCCTATCCAGTGATTAAAGATGTCTGTCTGGTTACCGAGTTGAAACATAATCTGCTCAGCATAAGCCATCTAGCTGATCATGGTTATGGTATCAACTTTGGCAAAGACAAATGTACTATAGTTGATAGCTCAACTGGTAGTACTATCTTTGAAGGAATCAGGGAAGACAATATATATGTTTTCTATCTGCTGGAAGAAGCTAACATTTCAGGTAGATGCTTAATGGCCAAAAGTGATGAGAGTCATCTATGGCACATGAGACTCGGTCATGCAAACATGGATACAATTTCAAGATTATCCACAAAGAAGATAGTACGCGGTTTACCAGACATAACATTCAAGAAGGATTCGGTATGCAGCCAATGTGAAAAGAACAAGGCTACCAGATCCATATTCAAGTCTGTAAACGCAGTATATACTACTAGACCTCTACAATTGCTACACATGGATTTATTCGGTCCTAGCAGAGTTGCTAGTCTCGGAGGTAAATTATATGTATTTGTTATTGTAGATGATTTTTCTAGATACACGTGGGTATATTTCTTGACACGCAAGAATGATGCATTATCCGAATTTGTCGCCTTTTGCAAGAAAGTACAAAATGAAAAAGGTTACATGATCACTCGAATTAGAAGCGATCATGGAGGCGAATTCGAGAATGCTGATTTCGAGCAATTTTGTGACACACACGGTTTCATACACGAGTTCTCCTGTCCTAGAACTCCACAACAAAATGGAGTTGTGGAACGTAAGAACAGAACTCTAACCGAAATGGCCAGAGTGATGTTAAATCAATTTAGCCTACCCAAATACTTCTGGGCTGAAGCTGTCAATACAGCTTGCTTTGTGCTCAATAGAGTTCTAATTCGACCCAAATCGAAGAAGACTCCATTTGAGTTATGGTTTGATAGAATTCCTTCAGTTTCATACTTTAAGATTTTTGGCTGTAAGTGCTTTATTCTTAATACTAAAGACAACTTGGGAAAGTTTGACGAAAAGGTCGATGAAGGTATATTTCTAGGTTATGCGGCAAAGAGCAAAGGGTACAGAGTCTTCAACAAACGTACCATGATCATCGAAGAATCAATTAACGTCACATTTGATGAAATGAACCAAATGTCTCTCGATAATAGTGATTAAGATCTGCCTACATCAAGTTCAACATCAGCTGAACCTGAACCAAGCTCTGCACTAGCTGAACCCCCTAGAGGAGATCCAGGAACCAGCTACCTACAGAGTCTACCGAAGAGGTTAAAATTCACAGCTGATCATCCACAAGATTTGGTAATTGGTGACATTACCAAAGGTGTAAGTACTCGATCATCCAGTAAAGATATTGTTTTTAGTGTTGCATTTATTTCACAGCTAGAACCTAAATCTATTGATGAAGCATGTAGTGATAGTTTCTGGATAGATGCCATGCAAGAGGAATTGATGCAAGAGGAATTGAACCAATTCAAACGGAATCAAGTTTGGGAACTTGTTCCCAAGCCTATTGATCATCCGGTCATTGGCACCCGTTGGGTATTCCGAAACAAACTGAATGAGGATGGTTTAGTAACTCGTAACAAGGCTCGACTCGTAGCTCAAGGATACAATCAAGAAGAGGGTATCGACTACGATGAGACTTATGCCCCAGTTGCGAGATTAGAATCCATTCGAATGTTATGTGCATTTGCATATTTTCATGATTTCAAACTTTTTCAAATGGATGTAAAAAGTGCTTTTCTAAATGGCTTTATAAAAGAAGAAGTTTTTGTAGCACAACCTACGGGTTTCACGGATTTCAAAAATCCTGACCATGTTTTCAAGTTGAAGAAAGCCTTATATGGTTTAAAACAAGCCCCTCGTGCTTCGTATGACCGTCTAAGCTCTTTTCTACTTGACAACGGTTTTTCAAAAGGAAAGGTTGACACTACACTTTTTATTAAATCTTTTAATGGCAAGCTGCTTTTAATTCAAATCTATGTTGATGATATCATATTTGGATCCACTGATGAATCTCTTTGTCAAGAATTTTCTAAGTGTATACAGAATGAGTTTGAGATGAGCATGATGGGAGAGCTGAAGTTCTTTCTCGGATTGCAAATCAAACAAACCGACAATGGGACGTTCATTAATCAAGCCAAGTACACAAAAGATTTGCTAAAGAAGTTCGATCTGGACAATGTCAAACCTATTGGCACTCCGATGGCAACTTCAACAAAGCTTGATTCTGACGAACAAGGCAAGCCAGTCGACACACGTAAGTATCGAGGTACGATTGGTAGTTTACTTTACTTAACTGCTAGTCGTCCAGATATAATGTTTAGTGTTTGCCTGTGTGCACATTTTCAAGCTAACCCAAAGGAATCACATCTGACCGCAGTTAAGCGTATCTTCCGATACCTTAAGGGCATTTCTTCTGAAGGCTTGTGATATCCCAAAACTAAATCCTTTGACCTTATTGGTTATTCGGATGCAGATTTTGCGGGATGCAAGGTTGATAGAAAAAGTACTAGCGGTACATGTCATTTCTTAGGCAAGGCTCTAGTCTCTTGGTTTAGTAAAAAGCAAAATTCTGTAGCCTTATCAACAACAGAGGCTGAGTATATCGCCGCAGGACGTTGTTGCGCTCAGATTTTGTGGATGAAACAAACCCTAGAAGACTTTGATTTATTTTTCACACATATTCCTATTTTCTGTGATAACACGAGCACCATTAATTTGACTAAGAATCCTGTATGTCATTCTCGTACTAAACATATCGAGATTAGACATCATTTTCTTAGAGATCAACATCAAAATGGAGATATAAACCTTGTGTACATAGATACTGAAAATCAATTAGCTGACATCTTCACTAAACCTCTAGCGGAAGATCGTTTCAATTATTTACGTCGAGAATTAGGAATTTTGGACGTCAATAATATTAATTGATTTTATGTTATGATTATATATCATTATGCAAAAACTGTGTTAGAGACAAGCTAATAAAGAGTCTGTCTGTCACCACAACTACGGTTGAAGCGAAGCGGTACTTAAGAGTTCCCCGGTGAACCTCCGCCAGCTGGGACAGTACTCCTACAGCTAATCTGAGACAGTCGCTGTGTAACGACATTTAATTCATAAAATATTATTAATTATGTTATTTGAAGACTAAAATAACTAATCTTTGAATTAAATATTTGCAACGAGTCAATGAAAAAGAAGTAGCAAAAATCAACTTTGAAAGAACCCTAGGCGAATTCGGCCAGAGCTCTGACCGAATTCGGCCCGAGTTCGGTTGAGGGTGTATGTGTATATATACAGAACCCGAGAGCTCCTTCTCTTTCATTACTTCCAAACTAATTACAACAGCAGCAGCAGCCGACCCCGACCTCCAAACCCTAGTTCTTCACCAATCTATTGCTTCCAATCTACTTGGTGAAATCCTTCCAAAATTTGGAATCGTGCGGAGATCGTTCTTCTCTACAACATATCTAATTTTTGTGAAGTATAACTCCCTCTCTCTCCACCTTTCAAATTAGTGCTTTTTATTTCAATGGCACCTAGATTTAATCCGTCAAAGAGGAAGAAGACCACTCCTAGTGAGGAAGGGTCCTCTTCGAATCCTCACACGGATTCTTTGTTTTTGCCAGTCCAAAAGAGCGACGGCACTTTCGATGGGTTCTTCTTTCAAACCCTCGATCAAGCTTTATTATGGTACGGTGACTTTTCCACCCGTTCCATATGTAGCGGCGCTCCGGTTAAATGGACGGTATTCCCTGATCATCGTCACTTATTTGAGGCATTAGGGTTACACTTACTTGTTAAACTGTGCTTCCTAATAGCTACTAATGCCATTAGATTGTTCTATTGCAATCTCGTAGTTAACACTTTTGACGTGAGCACACGTGTCGGAGGCATAGACATTGACTTCAATGATGTCCTTCTAGCGGAGATTCTTGGTATTCCCAATGAAGGTGAACCGCTAGTTGATATCACGGAATTCGATTTCCCCGAAGGCACTACACTCACGAGTTTCAAAACGGAACTTTGTGCACCTGACAGAGTACGTTCTGGAAAGTTCAAGGCTAACAACCTGAACTTATTCAACTACGAATTGCATCGCATCATCTACTCTACTCTTCTTCCAAAATCTACTTCCAAGGATGATGTGACTTCGCTTGAGCTGTCCGCCATGTACCATATTCTTAAGAGGATTCCTTTTTCCACCCCTAAGACAATCATTCAGATAATGGGACGTTGTCGTGCTAGAGATCGAAATCTCTCTTACGCGATGATTCTCCCTCATATCTTTCAGCGATTCGAGATCGATCTATCGACTTGTACTCAGGACTCTGAGCCCAAGTTACTCCAGCTTTCTCGTCGCAGTCGGACTGCTTTAGCTCCACCTCCTGCTCCTCCTACTGTACCATCTTCACCACATCAGCCGTATGCCATGACTTTTGAGGGCATACATCAGCATTTATCAGCTTTGTACGTCTCGATGACGGACATGGCTCGCGAGCGAGAGTTCCGCGATGTCACCCGTTACCAGGCGATGGCAAACTCCTTGGCCGATCTGCGTTTTGCCCAGACTGGTCACTCTGCTGCTTCCATCCCTCATGATCCAGCTTTTTCGGGTTACCGCTGTGAGGATGAGGCTGTCCATGCCTACTTCCAGCCAGGTAACGCCTATGACTGGTATCGTGCACCTCGAGATTACGTTGGTGAGTTCTATGCTGGCGCCCCTACTCATCCTACTGGCGCTGGTACTTCTGGTGCTGGTACTTCCGGTCATGCTGGCCACGCTGCTGATGATATTGATGAGGATAGTGATGATGAGATCTGATTTGATTATTAGTGATATTCTATTGTATACTTGGAAATGCTCCGACATTCCAAGTTTTTATCATTTACTTTTTATCAGTACTTTGTAGTTTGCTATCAGTATTTTTATCTTCATGGACATGTTTTTGATGTTTCATTTATGATGTTTCATCTCAGTTTATTTCAGCATTTTGTTTAGCACTATCTCTTTATACTGCTTCTTCATTACAAACTGCCTGTGAAATAGCATGCCTGAGATTTCTTTTTTGAAGCAATACATGCCTGTGATGATAATTTGTAGAAACTTTACATGCCTGTGATGATAATTTGTATTCTTATACTATATTTCTTTTATTTTCTCGCTATTTGTTACTTATGCATTCATTGCGGGGGAGTCTTCTGCATTTAATGCGGGGGAGCCTTCTCTTGTGCAATTATTTTGCTAAGTGACAAAGGGGGAGAAAATTAAAAATGATCTAACATTTTTTTTGAATTAAATACAGCTTATGAACAATTTCTATTTTTTGATATTTTTGAACAAGCTTGAACTAGCTTAATGTTATATCATTCATAGTTTGTCAATTATCAAAATGGGGGAGATTGTTGGCCCATTTGTCATAGTCAACCTGATTTTAATAATTGATCAAAACTCTGTCTGGATATACGAAGCTTGTTGGGACATCTCAGCTCCTTGGACATAAGCAAGATTGGATATTCACTCCGTTCAAGACTGAAGATCTGTTTGCCTACTTGAGTCTGTACTTCCTATGCAATGTAATTTTTCACTTTATTTGAGTCTAGGAATACATTGTATACCGAGTCGTACTGGCAAATAGGCTACTCCCAAATAGTTTAAAATATTTTTAAAATGACCTATCAAAATGTTTACAAAAAGGTTTTCAAAAAGGTTTTCAAAAATCACCAAAAATCTGTTTTAAAAACCCTAACCTAACCCTGACAGAACTCGGCCAGAGTTCGGCCAGAGTTCGGTTGGTGGCCATTTGATTTTTGAATTCTCTGGAACTTGGTCCTCCTGCAGTTGCGGATTTGACCGAGATTTGCTCATCGAGTTCTGCCCGAATTCTGCCCGAATTCTGACAGAGTTCTCCCTTTAGAATTCCTATAAATAGAGATGGATTTCGATCATTTCAATTCACTCATTCACTTTCAATCTTCTCTCTATCTAAAAAGCTTTCTGCCTTCCAAAGAGTTTTTCTAGAGCTTTCATTTTCAGATCCCAAGCCAGTTACAATCCTCTAGTCGATTTGCCAGTGCGGTACGGTCTAGAAGTTTCTGAGAGATTATAATCAGAAGGCTTGATTGAAGAATACCTCTTCACATTTGAAGTTGGACGAGTTCTTCGTATCAAAGCTCGCGTTGTAGAAGTTGCAAGGACTTCGTAAGAAAACTTGCAGTTTTTTTCCTATAGTGGATTCAACTGGTAGTAAGAGTTCTACCGACTGGATTAGTCCTCAACAGAGGGATACCAGTATACATCGCTGTCTTTGCGTTTGCTTTCTGAACTCTGCCTTTACATTATTTTAACTGTGATTATATACTGTGATTGTGTTGCTAACATTTTTTATTTAGCATTATTCCGCTGCCAACTCTATTCACCCTCCCTCTAGAGTATTACGCTTTACTATATCGTTCCTACATTAGAGATTTCTATCAAAAGCTACAAAGAGCTCAACCAAGGAGACGTAGAATCTCTAATATAAGCAGAATTCGAGCAACTGGCTCATGCAGCTGATGTTGAAAGGGTCAATCTCCAGAATCTTTTGGAAGCCTTCTCTGCAAAATCTGCTGAGTATAACTTCAAGCTGGAATCAATAACCTTGATGGCTAATAGAAAAGAACAGAGAGCTGCTGAGCTAAGAGCAGAGATTGCTCGTCTCCAGAAGGAGTTAGAAGATGAAATTGCTGATCATCAACTTGTAACTCAATAATATAATGCTCTGATTCAGGAGAGGGATGAGTACATCAAAGCTCATAATGCTGAGATTACCCGCAGAATGGTGACTATGCCTGCTTTTAATGAGGAAATAGGGATGGAGGAGGCCAGAAGGAGGGTAATGTCCACTCGTGAAGAACTGCTGCAGACTCTCAAGCAGCAGATTGACAATCTGATAATACCTCCATCTTAATGGAACATTTTGTATTTTGATGTCTTTTTGAAGTATATGTGTTTTTGTAATGTCTTATATTTCAATTTAATAAAAGACATTTTTGCTGTGGCTCCATTATTTGTTGCATATCTTGTTCAGATATAAATAATAGAGATAGAAAATATATTCAGAGGTGCAAGACATGATATATTTCTTGATGATTTTGTAGAAAATAATTATATTCATTATATCTGCTCAGAGGTAATATGGACGTGGCAGAGTATACTGAACATGATTATCTCAATTGACAACTTAATCGAAACGATAAATTGCTGATGTGGACGAACGAATGAACCGTCAAGTGATGATGAATGAACGGGCGAACCGTCGGGAGATAATGAACGGATAAACCGTCGGATGAATGTGAATGGGTGAACCATCGGATGAATATAATGAACGGACGAACCGTCAAGTAAATTAAATGAACGGATGAACCGTCAGATGAATGTGATGAACGGACGAACCGTCAATTGAATTAAATGAACGGATGAACCGTCAGATGAATGTGTCGCTTCGTTATTTGAAGAATCTCTGCCAATAAATAGAACAAAAATTTAGCAGAAAGGAGCACTTCTATTAACATAAAAATGTCGTCTGGAGATGCACCCACGAAGACTGAACTCGTCCCGAAGGTTGAAGAAGGTGTTGAAGAACGTCCGGCCGAACTGATTCAACCAAAGCAGACAGAGGCAGGCGAAGGTTCGTCTGTATCAAAACCAACACGAGATATCCTGGACTTCTTGCTTGAACCAGGAAAGACTGAAGAAGAAGAGGCCATGAGGCTGGCTGCTTGCAAGTTCCTCGTGGGCACCAGCAAGAAAGTTCTCGGCTCTTTTGCTGACCGTGTCTTTGAGAAGGACGGCAGTGGTCCGCGTCCCAATGTAGAGAAGGATGATAGTGACCTTCCTTAATATCATATACTATCATTCATGATGAAATAAAATTTTATTTATGAACATGAATTTGCCTGATGATTTACAAGCTTTTACATTTACACATAATACTTTTTAAGGAATTTGCCATTGATAGGCATCATAGCAACTCGTCCATCCAGTTCTGAGAGTTGATAAGCTCCATTTGAGAAGACTTTGCTCACAACGTAGGGACCTTCCCATTTTGCGTCGAATTTGCCTTTGCTCATATGAGTCATAGTCATAGGACGTCTGACTATTAAAACAAGTTCTCCTTGCTGAAAGGCTCTGACCTTCACTTTACGGTTGAAAGTCTTAGAAATGCGAGCTTGGTATAACTCAATATGTTGTTGAGCCATTAATCGCTTCTCATCAAGTGCCTCCAATTCTTGAAGTCGAAGAAGATCATTGTTCTCTGTAGTGAGCTCGTTAGCAATGGCAATCCTTAAAGAAGGAATTTGAAGTTCCAGAGGAAGAACAGCTTCACAGCCATATACCAAAGAGAAAGGTATAAAACCTGTAGGGTTGCGGACTGTAGTTCGGTAGGCCCATAGACACTCGCCAAGCTTTTCACTCCAATTCCGTTTGTTAGTGGATACAAACTTTTTGAGAAGCTTGATAATAGTTTTGTTGAAGGCTTCAGCTAAACCATTAGCAGCAGGATTATAGGCAGTCGAGGCGACATTGTCAATCCGGTGATCATCACAGAATCTGGTGAATTTCTGGCTGATGAATTGCGGTCCGTTGTCATGAATGATTCGTCGAGGGACACCAAATCGATAAATGACATGGTGTTTGACGAAGTTGATGACACTACTGGTCTTGACTTCAGCCAAGGGTATAGCTTCAGCCCACTTAGAGAAGTAGTCTGTTATTGCTAGAATGAACCGATGTCCTCTAGAAGAAGGAGGATTAATAGGACCTATGACATCCATGCCCCAAGCTTCGAAAGGCCAAGAAACGGCTGTCGGATGTAGAAATTCCGAAGGTTGATGAATGAAATCTGCATGGATTTGACAAGCTCGACATTTCCTTGCATATTCGATGGCATCTGATACCATAGAGGGCCAGTAGTAACCCATTCTTCGAATACGATCCTGTAGCTTAGGATCGGGTTGATGTGCTCCACAGACACCGTCGTCAGCTCCACGTAACACTTGTTTTGCCTCCTCACCAGCTAGACAACGTAGAAGAAGACCGTCATAAGTCCGTCGATAGAGAGTCTTGGTGGTTTGGTTGTAGTAGAACCGTAAAGATCGTCGTCGAATACTTGTAGCCTCCTTAGGATCTTCGGGGAGTATGTCGTGAACCACGAAGTCGATGAAAGGAGTTCTCCAATCTTCATTAATAATATTAATTTCAGCAAAATTACTGAATTCGATGTTACGATTGTTTTCGACACAAAATAATTCTCGATTAGAGATAACCACCACTTGTTGTCTTCTGATGGGAACGGCTAAGACTGCTGCAAGATTGGCTAAGGCATCTTCTTCAGTATTGCAAGCTCGGCGTACATATTCAATAAAGAAAGCTTTGAACAATGTAGCCACGTTGATTGCTGCTTCAAAGTAAGGTACCAGATCTTGATGACGAACTTCATAAGTTCCTCTAACCTGGTTGACAACCAGTTTAGAATCGCCGTAAACTTCGAGATATTCAATGTTTAATTGCTTGGCTAATTGAAGACCAATAAGTAGAGCATTGTACTCTGCTACATTATTGGAACAGGATTCATCTAAAGAATAAGCTCTTTGGATAGTTGATCCTTCTGGGGAAACGAGAACAACTCCAACTCCTGCTACAATAGCACCATTGGGTCCAATTCTGGATGCTCCGTCAAAGAATAGACGCCAGGTTGGAAATTCTTCAGAGATCAAGTTGACTTCCAACGTCTCGTCTGGAATTTCATCGTAAAACTTGGATGTTTCCGGTACGGGATGAGCCGCCAAGAAATCCGCCAATGCTTGACCTTTGACAGATTTTTGAGGAACATATACCATGTCATATTGGGCTAGAAGGATGGCCCATGTAGCAAGCCGAGAGTTGAGTGTGCTAGGCTTCTTCATCAGTACCCGAAGAGGATTGACTCGGGATATAACATGAATGGTTTGACCTATGATGAAATGTCTTGTCTTTTGAACAGCGAACATAAGGGCTAGACATTCTTTTTTAACCGGACTATAACGGTGTTCAGCACCAATCATAGTACGACTAAGATAGTAGATGGCTTGTTCATGACCTTCTTTATTCTTTTGGGCAAGTAAAGCACCCAATGAATGATCCATAGCACGGACGTACATTAAGAATGGAATGCCCGAGATTGGTAGCACCAATACTGGTGGGTTCATGAGATATCGTTTGATGTTGTCGAATGCTTGTTGACATTCTTCAGTCCAAATAAAAGATACACCCTTCTTCATTAATTGAGTGAATGGTCTGCAGCGTCCAGACAAGTTTGAAATGAATCTCCTGATGTACGCAAGTCGACCTTGGAATCCTCGTAGCTCTTTTAGGTTGCGTGGAGGATGCATCTCTTGAATGGCTTTGATCTTCTCGAGATCCACGTGTATACCCTTAGAGGTAATAACGAAGCCGAGAAACTTACCACTAGAGACACCCAAGAATGACTTGGTGGGATTCATTTTGAGCTGATGTTGACGCATGAGATTGAAGATTGTTCTCAAATCTTGGATATGCTCTTCTTTCAGACGACTTTTAACAGCGATATCATCAACATAACATTCGACTGTTTTACGAAGATGTTCTCTGAAAATGGTACTCATGGCCCGTTGGTAAGTTGCACCAGCGTTCTTAAGACCGAATGGCATCACTGTGTAGCAATAGACTCCTCGAGTACGGAAAGATGTGTATTTTTCATCTTCGGGATTCATCTTGATCTGATTGTATCCAGAGAGCCCATCCATAAAAGATATTCGCTCGAACCCACAAGTATTGTCAATCATGACGTCCGTGATAGGGAAAGGAAATTCATCTTTCGGACATGCTTCATTAAGATCCCGAAAGTCGATACATACTCGAACTTTGCCAGTTTTTTTCAGGACTGGAACAACATTGGCTACCCAATCAGGATGTTGTTCTTCTCGAATAAAGCCACAAGCGATAAGCTTCTTGACTTCATCATCAATTGCGTCCTCATTTCAGGCTTGAATCGCCTTTGCTGCTGTTTGACTGGTTTAGCATTAGGAAGAATGTTCAGTTTGTGAGTAGCAATTTTGGGATCTAATCCTGGCATGTCTTCATAACTCCAAGCAAAGACGTCAATATACTCTTTAATGAGAAGAATCAACTCTTGCTTATCTGCTTCTAGAAGGTTCTTGCTAATAAAGATTGGACGAGGTGACTCGCTTTCTCCTACATCAACTTGAACTAGTTGATCTTCAGTAGGAGGTTCTCTTTGTTCAAATCGGAGTACCCACTGATCCATCTGTTGAGCCCAAGGATCTGTTTCAGAACTTTCTTCAATGTCTTCGTCATAACCTTCTGGAAGTTCAGTAGAGACCATATTAGAAGATACGATTACACGATGGACTTCACCGATGCTAGTGTCAGAATCCCATGATCTGGAATCGAAAGAATTAGAACGTTCTTCACTATCAGAATCGGAAACTGCTGGGGATAACATTGGAGGGGAAGCGTATCCGAGACCTCTTTTGGTCCTGCTGTAATACATTTCTGACTTTCCTTGTGGAACAGCGGTACGGAGAGGAGTCTTTCTTCCCTTACCGAAGTTGAGGCCGCTTTTGAAGTCGTAACCCATCTTTCGGACGATATCTTTTGATTGTTGACTGTAACGACGGAATTGAAGATGTCCCGTGTCGTTAACTTTGCTATCATCCGTGTAGCTAAATTTTTGTTCCGGTCTTTTACTAAAAAGTATTGGACATTCACCTTTCTTGCGAGCAGGAACAATACGATATGAATCTTTTGGATGTTCACATAAAACTTCTATTTGAAGAGATTGTACCACTCCCATTGTAAATGACTGAAAGCTATCTAACATATCCAAATAGCATTTAGTATGATAAATAACATCAGTATGCTGGAAAGTAGATGCTTTTTCATTGATATGTACATCTGTATTTACAGCAGGACCTTTAGCCTTAGCAGGCTTGGTCAGATTGATTACAAGAGGGGGAGAAGAAGAACGTGGAGGAAGCTTGTTACGATGAAGGTCAATAACAAGTGGCTCAGAGGAGGTGAGCTCCCTTTTATTCTTGTTATGAGATAACTCAATAACGAGTGGCTCAGAAGAAGTGAGCTGCTTTTTGTCTTTGTTGCGACGTAAGTCGATAACAAGTGGCTCAGAAGAGGTGAGCTCCCTTTGATTTTGATCAGCATCAACTGATTTCTTTTGGACTGGCAAGTGAATAGCCAGTGCTTTAGAAGACTGAGGGTGAGAAACACGCCCTTTGACAGGTATAATAAGAGTGTCTTTGGGCACTGCTTCTTGATCTTCTTCAGTATCTATGGACAATACCACTTTCATAAATTCTTCCTCATACATGCGAGCATCGTTGCTATACGCTTCGACGCCTTTGAAAGGATAAAGGTCTGTAACTTCGTTATGAACTTCTCCTTTGTCATCAATATATTTAAAGCATTGATAAAGAGTTGATGGAACGACATTATGTTCATTGAGAAAGGGTCTTCCCAGGAGAGCATTGTAAGAACAACCATGATTGTCTATGATATAAAAGGTCACCTTTGTGCGAAGATTGCCTATTTGGAGTTTTAGGCGGATCTTGCCCAAAGGTTCACTCCTGCCCTGATTGAATCCCAAGATAGTGGTGATTGTACTTGAAAGACTATGCACTAGTATCTTTAACGCGTCTAGCATCGTCTTTGGCATGATGCTGAGAGCGGACCCTGGATCTATCAGGATACGATCGACTTTCATCGAATCGATATACCCTGTATAGTACAGAGGACGATCATGTCTATTATCCTCCAGCAGCATATCATCCCGAGTGAAAGTGATGTTTGGAATCAACTCCAAGACACTATGACAATGACTGTAAGAAACTGGTTCTGATTCTGGCTTTTTGAGAAGAGTTAAGCAAGTTTCAGCCTGCATCAAAGCTTCACTTAAAGTCTCTCGGGTCTCCTTGGAAAGGCGTAAAAGCTCGAATATTGATAGCCTAGCCGGTGTATTGGCTAGTTGAGCCAATATATCAAAGTTGTATGGCTTTTCAAGTCCTGTAGGAGATGATTTCTTCAGAGGTTTGTCAAAATGGACTTGTTGTTTGCCTTTGTCAGCAACCACCGGCTTGGAAGGAATGGGCACTACAACTGGTGAAGATGTGGAAGGAATCTCTTTAGAGGAGGCAAGTTGTACTGGAGTAGGTTCAGAAGAAGAAGAAGGATTCTCTTAAACTTCAGAATGATCTTTCAAATAGGCTTTCCCTGATCTAGTGCCTAACAGAATCTCTTCGTCAACTATGGGTTCAAAAGACACCATGTTGCAAATTTTTGTCTTGCCTTTAGAACGATCTTTCTTCTTGGAAGAAGAGGGCACTTCAAATTCCGGAGCAAGATCGGGATGAATCCACATAATTTCACCGTTGTCAAGAGAAAAGGGAACAAGACCTTCATTTGGTGGAAGTGGGAGATTCTCAATCTCAAGAATAGCTTTGGGAATAGGAATGACACCATGCTGTACCATCTGAGGAGGAAAGTCTCCGAACTGGACTGAAACCATGTTTGCAGTAACAGTCTTCTCGTCTTGCTGCAGAGTAACGACACCAGCATTGACAAGCTCTTGAATTTTACCTTTGAGCACGTAGCATGCTCGAGTAGGGTGTCCAATGAACCTGTGGTAGACACAGTATTTAGGATGATCTGTTTTACCGTCTTCATCAGGTTTATTTGGATCTGGGAGTTGAATCTTATTGCTTTTGAGTAAACATTCAAAGATGCTTGCAGTGTCATTCTCGTCGAAGGAATATTCTACTTTCAGACGAGGTTCCCTCGGTGGAGGTGCAGAAGGAGTAGGAGTGGATGTAGGCGGAGCCACATTGACAGCCAAAGATTCTTTATTCTTGTTCAAATTGATGTTCAAAGTCTCTTTTGCTTTGCGGTTATTTTGGCGGTTGCCACCACCTGACGTCTGATGTTCATCTCGATCGGGGTTAGACATCTGTACCCCCAATTGTTTGAACTTCTCGGCACTCACTTCAGCAGCTTTGGCGTTGACGATGAATGAAGGCCAATCTTGGAATTGAGTAGATCCTGTCCACATACTGATGATAGGCAAAAGATTTGCCTTACAAGTATCAATAGTGACAGCAGCTGGAGTTCCGAGAGGCATTTTCAAAGCTTCACGGCAGAACCGTTCGATAAAGCTCTCAGCAGTTTTATTGTGTTTCTGTTTGATTTTGTTGAGAGCCGACATAGTCATGTCGTTAAATCCTTCATAAAACCGTTCCAGGAAGATTTGCTTAAGACCTGAGAAGGAAGTGATACAACCATCGGGCAAACTTCTGTACCAGTCGTATGCTACGTCGGCTAAACAACCGACGAACACTCTGGTAAGAAGAGCGTCATTTGGCTGGAGTTGAACGGTCATTACCTCAAAATGATTGATGAATTGGCTTGGTGAGGTACTGCCATCAAACAAAAAAATCGTTGGGATCTTGTACTTTGGCGGGAATGGGACTTCCTTCCATTCAACTGGATAGGGCTGCTTGATCCCCAACCTTTACAAGTTGTCTTTCTCTTTGAAAGCTTCGAACTGGGTTCGTAAGAGTTTGACAGCTTCATTGGCGTCTTCAGGTGACGAAGAAGGAGCAGGTTGAGTTAGAGTGGTAGGAGGAGGAACAGCATTGTAAGCACTACCCCCAGCTCATGATTGACTAGATGTGGTTTGAATTTGTACTTGTACAGGTGGCATTTGAGGAGACACTACCCCAGCCCAGTATTGGCAGGTACTGAAGATGCTATGATCTCTGGACTTGCAGTAGGTGCAGTCGGTGGAGTAACATATTGTGCCACAATGATAGAATGCATACTAGCAACCATTTCAGCCATAGTTTTTAGCTTGTCTTCAAGTGCAGCGATTCGTTGTTCTTGATTTATAGAAGTTGAAGCATCTGGATCTTCATTGACAACATAAGCTGTCACTTCTCTTGGTACAGTGGAAGACACTGTTTGTTCAGAGCTTTCGCTATATGAATCATAGTCGGAGAAAGAGTTATCTCCTGTCTGAGAAGTAGGAAGATAACCTGAAGAATTTTGAGGAAGATTCCTTTGATCGATTGTATCTCGGCTTCGAGAACGGGTATGTCGAAACACTCCTTCAGAAGATTCTTGGAGTAATTCTAAATACCGCTGGCTTAGCTTACGAGGTTTGCCGTGCTTAGAACATCTTCTACCCCCAGTGTCTCGGGAAGTCATGTTAACAGAATCATACAAGACTTCGTCTTCCTCTGACATAGGTTCAGATTTAGCAAAAGTCAGACGATCGAAGACAGATCGTTTTGTTATTTAACAACAACATTGGATGATGACTTTGTGGTTGCAATGATGATCAGATGGTTGAACTGAAGATGTCGAGATAGTATCCCTCTTTTGTCTAAGATGTTCTCGGAGATCAGGAATAACAACAGGACGAGGAAAACTCTGAGGGATATGTTCTTTGATAATATTCGGAACATGATTCTGATTCTTCAAATATTTAGTCCCTTGAGTATACAGGGAAGTGCTTACTTCATTGGCATAAGTGTCAGGATTTTTAACCCTGGAGATTTGTTTTTGATGATGTTTGGTCTTCGGCATTGGCTGTTTGCATTTTACCGAAGTGGGTCTGTTGAGATAAGTTCTAAGATCAGCAAATTCACCCCCAGGGGTTTCTGTCTGAGACACTAACAGTTTTCCCTGTTTGGAACGGGAAATCTTGAGAGTCGGGAGGTCCTGGAATTCTGCTACCGGGGTAGGCAGAATACCTCTTTGGTCAGTACAAGTTCTCTTGTTATAAAGGAAAGAAGAATCCTTATTTGAAAGAGTTCTAGTACTGATTGGTGCCGAGGCACGTTCAGATTGATCTTCTTCGGTAAAAACTGAAGAAGATTGAGAAAAGACCAAAGGGCCTTTTTCTTTGTTTTGTGAAGAAGGATTAGCTAAAGAGCATTTCCCTCTGTTGTCTTCCAAGTCATGGGACAAGGAAGTTTGAGAAAAGACCAACGGGCCTTTCCCTTTATTTTGAAGAGGATGAGGAATAGCCAAAGGACTACCCCCAGTGGATTGCGCAGGAACAACAGTGTGTTTGGGAAGAGGAGCAGAGTCTTTTCCCTTGTTATAAAAAGAAGAGAGTTTAGCCAAAAGGCTGTCACTCTTGGATTGCGCAGGCATGCTTTGCGCATGGGTTGATGGTACACTGGTTTTGGCCACAGAGACTGTGGTTTGCGCATCAGGAGTTCTTGCCACAGAATGCTTAGGGTGCACTCTGGTTGCTGGAGTGTTGGTTTGCGCAGGAAGATTGGCAGCCAACTGCGCCAGAGGTATAGGGACTTTACACTTAGCCATGGCAGCATATGAAGTCTTTTGTGCACTGGCCATAGCAGACTGTGCAGCAATAGCAGAGACAGATTGTGCAGCCGGCTTGATGACAGAAACTTTGGACTGCGCAGCAGTCTTGCTGGCAGACTGCAGAAGACTTGCTGGCAGCATTAACAGAATATGCAGCAGTCTTTGGGACCAACACTGGGCGCACTTTGCTGCGAAACCAGAGATTCTGGGTTCGATCCCCAGCAGAGTCGCTATTTTGTTTGCAAAAACAAAAGTTGAAGAACTTTATTGATACAAACTTTGTAAAAGATTACAATTTGAATTCTGGGAATGGTACAACTTTAGGAATCCAATCTAGATGACGATTGCTTTATCCCTTGGACGATGTGAACTCTGAAGACGAAGCCTCTGAAGTTGAAAACAACTCTGGAATTGAAGGCAAAAAGCCTCGGAAGAATGCAGCAGCACTTGGGCAAGAACTTCTGAACTCTCTGAACTTTGAAGTCTGATCTCTGATTATTGATTATTGATCCCCTTGAATGGAGACTTGAAACTCTATTTATAGAGTTCTGAGAAATAACTAACTTTTAGTTATTCTGGACTGCACATGATGGATTGTGCAGCAATTGGTTTGCACAGCAATGGACTGCGCAGGCAGTTGCTGGATCATGGGCTAACTGTCTTGGACACATGGCATCATTTGATTGAAATACGCATGATCATGCATAGACAGTTGCCACGAAATGAGCAATTGATGGCATGAATACCACGTGTATTTTGTCATCTGTACTGATAGAACGCGCACATTGAATTGCGCAGGCTTTGGATTGCGCCAACTTAAATTGTGCAGGAAATCGATTACGCCAACATAGATTGCGCCAACATAGATTGTGCTGCCAGCTGACCTCGAGCGCCGTGCTGCACGATTAAACGAACGGCCGCCTCATTCTCCGCTCTGTCAGTTGTCAGAAGATTTGATTTGTGTCAGGTAATGATGGTGATTTGCCACGTCAGCCTGCGCACTTGAAAGTGTGCGCAATCTATCATACGCAATCTAAAGGATGCGCAATCTGATGTCTGCACAATTCATCTGAAAGTTGTATTTCTTGATTTTCTGACTTTGTTGATGTGTGCAACTTGATTTTTTAGGACCTACATATTGTACATGGCATGGTATGACAAGAAACTAGTATAATACGACAGTGACCCGTAGTGGTGCACTCTTGACATGACCAACCTGACATGATAGTGGCCCGTCGTGGCGCACTCCTGATGAGTACCCTGACATGATTTATCTTGATGTTGTTGCGACGGCTAACTTGACTCGTATAATCAACTTGACACCGTGGGTGTTCCTGCTTGCTTGCTTGTAAAATCCACATGTCTTGTCTTGCATCATGTCTAGGACGTGACTCCCTGGTTTCCCACGGTCAGGGATTCGCACTGAACATGGATTAGGCTAATGACTAGATCAAACTATAGTTCATGGAGAATTTCTAGTCACAGGCAATCTTGTTATCTGGGCGCTCTTAATTGGACTTGTAGCTTGCCGACGAGTAGAGCACATTTCCAGCGCACTGTCATGTGTTGCATCCTCTAAGTCACCTAAGGGTATATCGTCTCCTGGGCGATGTACCCAACCATACTCTCAACCCGCGGAAGGATAACTGGATGGTCTGCAGGGCTTGGGACTGGAAAATTCTCACTTGCATCTTGTTAGTAATTAGGCTTGTGATAACCCTAGTTAGTTAAAGTAGTAAGCCGTAGAATTTGCTTGGCCGCTTGTGAATGGATGATGTCTAGTTCTGTCTAAGTCTTGTTTAGTCCCAGTAACTGGTCCTTCTGAACATGATTGTTTACTTATCTTTAACGATAAATGGATAGGGACAAGTGCTATTCAGGCGAAGGATTACTATATATATATATATATATATATATATATATATATATATATATATATATATATATATATATATATATATATATATATATACAACATACATATATACATATATATATATATAGAGAGAGAGAGAGAGAGATATGATTTCTGGACAGTAGGGGGGTTCTCTGTCCACTGTGACAGAGAACATAGACACACACACACACACACTAACATACATAAATACATACTTATATACATATACTCATATATACATATATACACATGCAATTTCACCCAAATTCCACCCACACACACACTAACATATACACTACGTATATACACTATGTATACACACTAATACATGCAAAAATAACATCAAAATCGTTTTGAATCTTGAATTTGAAAACTGGAAAAATAATACAAAAACTGGAAAATAAAACACTGTGACAATGGGTTAGGGTAAACCCAAAACCAAGTCAAAAATGACCTAAGGCCCAAAACCCAAGGTTGGTAATCGTGTCCCACAGTGTCCCCTAGCATCTAGGGTGCCTGACACAAAGTCTAGACACGACACGACGTGTCTAAGAGTCAAAAACCTAATTCGGGTAAGCTGTGCTCTGTGCAGTATCGTGTAGAGGTGCACACGAGTGTAGGATACGACACAAGTGTCCATAGGTCTCGTGCACACGTGTGTAGGTTCGCCTAGGGTTAGTCTAGGGTTAGGGTAGCCTGCACAGTGTCCACGTGTCCTCAGAACACGGTACGAACACCGTATCAGTCGAGAAAACTCGACTGATACACGCGGTTTAGCACTGCGTCGTACAGTGGTTCACGTGTCTCGTGGACACGATACACACAAAATTGTGTCTCGTGCTCGTATCAGTAGGTAGGGTAGGTCTAGGGGTACTTGTCAGTGTCATGGTCCAGTGTCCAAGTTTTGTCGTGTCTAAGATAAAGGGTCGTAACAGACACGAATTTTCGTGTGTGTGCACAGTGCACGAATCAGTGCAGGCCAGATATCGTGTCCGACACGATACAAGAGGCCACGAAACTTGGGGAGGGGTATGTCAGACATGGCCCCCTCCTCTGTGTCAATTTTCACGTATCCACGGGGCGTGTCGTGTCCGGAATTGGGGTCGAGTAGCAGGGGAGGCTGTATGCCTCAGTGCAGTGTCCTGGCAGTGGGTTCGTGTCGATTTTTGACACGGACACGGGTCTAATTTGTGCTCAATCAACTAGGGTTGTAACCTACAAGTCTAGGTCTACCCAAAAATGCAATTTGTTCTATATTTTACAGAAGTCAAAACCTTTGGGACAATTCATCAAACATGGTTTTATAACCTAGGATACGTGTCCGATACGGACACCAAACCAAACCTACTTCCTACAAAACTTGACCCACAGTTAGGGTATACCTATATGCATGCAATTATGAAGAGAAAACACAATATTAACTAGGTTTATGGGTATTTACCTATTGAGTGAAAACTCAAGATTTCAATGGAAAGGGGGGGTGTCCACTTCACTTGTTGGTGTCCACAACTATGTGTCCAGCTTGCTAGCCTCCCTTAGCACCCTCTAGGTTGTAGGAACCCAATGCAAAAGACTAGGATGAGTTTGGATCTATTTTGAGGAAGATATGAAGGTTTAAGGAAATAGGAATTTTCTAGGTTTTTAAAACATGTAAATTTGTATGGAATGGGTTATATAGGAAGGGGGCATGCTAGGGGGTGTCCATGGCTGGTCATGGCAAGGGGGGTGTCCTCTAGGTTGCTTCCAAGTGAAGGGAAGGACTTTCATGCCAAAGTATTGATCTTTTGAGGGTTTTGTGGAAAATATCTAATAAAGTGCATTCTAGGATATTTCCAACCTTTGACTAAAAGTAAAAATCTACCCCCTTAGCATTCTAGGTTAGTAACAAATCTCTAGATTAGGCTAAACTAGGTTAGGAGCTAACATGACACAAATCAACTAATTAAATAATAATAATCATATAAATCCAATAATTCCAATAATTTTCTAGTAAATTACCAAAATACCCCTTAGGCTAAAAAGCCCTAACTTGATGTTCTAAACCTATGGCTAGGCTCATATGATCATGGTTAGTCTCTAGGTTAAGTAATCTCTAAGGTTGCACTAGCAAAACATCAAAATCACAAGTCGTAGTTTTAAATAGTTTTAAAATAACTAAAAATCACCAAAAATCATAATATGGTTTAAATATCATTATAAAATAATTATAATTACAAAATTTCAAAATTACCCTCATTTTAGAAACTGGGTGCTACAAGTCTACCCTCCTTAGAAAATTTTGTCCTCGAAATTAAAATGGTCATACTCCTTCTAGGTCAAACACCCCAACAATCACAGTCTCAAACACACAGTCCGATAATCATATGCGTCTATCCAAAATCATGATACTCAGAATCTTCTTCATGCTAGTGAGCAAGGTTACGATATTCACAGAGTCCTCGACTAAGGTACATACCTCTAGAATCATGATATTTAAAATTTTCGCATTGTCGCATGCTTGGCCGCGAAAACCTTAAATTCCCACACCCGAGAAATACGTCCAAAATCCGACTATATGTCCTCACTATGCCAGCTAGCATGACTATAGAAGACTCTAGATCCCATAATCGAGATGACCTAGCCCATACGACTTATCTCAGAAGAAAATAATTCACAATAAAATATCCGAACAAAATTTTATCAATTACAAGGAACAGATAGAATCAAATTTCAAGACAGTTATAACGAGGCAAATACGGAAATAGAATCGAAAAGGTTGGAACCTGTAATCAGCTCTCCCTCTGCCTGTGCATCATCGACTGCCATGGCGAAAGCTCGCCCCGGCTGGCCTCCCTTGGCCTGCTGCTGATGCTGGACAAACTTCTGCTGCTGAGTCTGCAATGGTGGTCCCATCTGCTGCCCTGTCGGAGCCCTAGCTCATGCTGCTGCCTGAGCCAATCGTGCCAAGTTCTTGGGGCACTCCCTCAACTGATGCTCTGCTGAACCATAAAGCAAACACAGGCCCTGTCTCTTCCTGCAGTCGTCCCATCCGTGACCTTGCTTCTTACAGAAGTTACATATAGGGTGATGTTGCTGCCTGGGTGCCTGCTGGTGAAGTATATGTCCCTGGCCCTGAAACGGCTGCTGAACTGGCCTCTGCTGTATGTGAGGACGCTTAGCTGGCCCTGCACTAGAACTAGCCCCTAAGGTATCACTGCCCCTCTTCGGCTTGAGGCCGAAGTCCTCCTCTGCAATCTGTGCGTCCATCAATATCTGATCAAACGTCGCATCACGGCGTCCCGAGGTGCGGGTGCGCACTGCATGAATAAGTCCCCTACGGAACTTACGAGCCTTCTGCCCCTCATCCTGGATCATATCGGGAGTGAACCTGCTAAGGCGGAAGAACTCTGCTGCATACTCGTCCACCGACGTGTTCCCCTGCACTAGACCCACGAACTGGCCCTCCAATGCTGTAAGAGCCACGTCCGGAAAGAACTTTTCCTTGAAGAGCCTCCGAAAGTTCTCCCATGTCAGCCCTCTCACCGATGCATGAGGATCCGTACGGTACCATATCAGCGCGATATCGAAGAATCGACTGGCTGCGGCCGAAACCCAAAGTGCTCTAGGAAGCTCTGCCAGCTCCATACTCCGCTGCACGTCCTCTAGCCAGTCGTCTGCATAAAGGATTTCCTCCGTGCCCGTGAAGTCCCTGGAGCTCATCTTCCTAAAGTCTAGTACTGTCCCCGGCCTGGACTGCTGCTGGTACGGCTGCTGGCCAGTAGGACCCTGCACCGTACCCGGTGCCACTCTCTCCACTGCTGCCAGTGCAAGCTGATGCGAGTTTTCCATGCTCTGTCTTAGCATCTCAATCTGTCGGTGTGACGCCTCCGACTGGCGCTGCGATGCCTCTGCCTGGGCCCGCTGAGTCTCCATCATCTACTGAAGGAGAAGGAACATATAATGTGTATCCGTCGGTATCGGTAGTGGTGGCGGCAGTATCCCTGGAACAACGGCCGAAACCCTCTAGGGTGGAGGTAGTAGACCTCCCTGTGCAACTGCCGGAGTCTCCGAAATAGTAGAATCACTAGGGGCAGTCTCGTGAACCTCCTCCTCAGCCTGGTCAGATATATCGGGCAAGCTACTCGATCCAGTGGCCTGCGGGTACATCTTCGTTATCCTGGAGACGAATTGAAACAAAGAGATCAATATGGTACATGAGTAAATTTATCAAGGAAGGACAGTTAATTTAATACAAGGGAAGTAATCATGATAATCAAAAGATCAAAAATTTTCTAGGTGTGATTGAGAAACTCCTATCATGTCCTAGGTCCTACGTTCTAATTGCAGGCTCGTAATTAGTACTCTAAGTCGAGCACCATTACGAGATCGCGCTAATTGCGACACAGACTTGCATGGGCCACCACAAAAACGTGTCACGACCCGTACCCTGATTAGGGGTACGAGAACGTGGGTACGTCCAGCCTACGCCGCAGTGTCGGCGGTAGAACGCTGTATAGGTCATCTATAACATCTAACAACAAGATATATAAACCTGTCATCTCCGCACGGAGGTATAACATAACATCTCAACTCTATATCTCAAACACAAGTCTAGGAAAGATAGAGCATGATATGGAATCAGATGAAAGGAAAAAACTGAATATAAATAGAGTTATCACACCACACAAAGTAGATGTCCAACACAAATAAGTACAAGACCTGAAATATAACTAAGTCACAACTAACAATTGGAACAATCCGATACAAAATGAAAACTATAAACACTAGACTAGACTAGGCACCCTCTACTGAGCCAGATGCTCCTCAGGCTCCTGAAGGGTACCCTCATGTGTCCCATAGAAGGTAGGACAGTCACCATCATCATCTGTAATATTTTTAATAGGTCCAGTCAGGACAGGAACGAGCACAATACATCTCACGCAGTTCATATCATGTTGGGAAATGTAAAGCATGCATAGAGTAAGATACATGGACTGTAAAGAATATATATAAAAATGAGAGAGATTTGATAACTGGAAATATCTATATATATGATAAGTAAGAACTGTAGGTAACCTGTGATTTAGAGCATGATATGGTTATATAAACGGGTTAGGACATATACAAGATTTCACAAGATTGTACAAGATGGAATTTTGATCACATAACCATTTCCTACTCACCCTCCCCAATCAATACACAAGGATCCAGTCAAGTTACGTTACCTTGCACAAGAGGTTTTTATCATGTTTGCTCACGTGATCATGAGAGTACAAGATTGTACAAGAGTATACATGAAAGCGTTATACATAAAATACAAGATGTTCGTGAAAAGCACATGATAACTGTATTTGATGCACCCCGAGGGGGATAACATCTCATGACAAGATCCATATAGTACCAATCCGTGATAATAACGTGACAGCATCATGTAAAGTAATCTAGAGCAAGAATATAAATCCTAACAAGTATGAAATGATCAGATAATGTACTCGCCTGTCACCCTGTACGACTGATATGAATAGATGTTCGAACTGGTGTCACAGAGTCCTATTTAGAGTAAAACAGGTCACAATATATCCACAATGGTAAAAATAAAGTATACAATGCATACTACATGATTCTAGGTCAATCTGGTTAAAAGTCAACTCTTGGTCAACTCTAACAGTCAAACTAGGTCAACTTAAGTCATACTAGGTCATAGGGAGTCAACTAAGTCAAACAAGGTCAAGCAAGTCAAGGTTAGTCAAATCTAGGTCAAACTTAGACTAACTAAGGTTTTTTAGGTCAAGGGTCAACTCTATATGTCAACTCTATAAGGCTAACCTAAATCATGACACAACTCCTAATTATCCCACTTAACCCCATACATATCTTAAATTACATAGGACTATCCTCATAACCATATGGTCAAACATAAATCAACTAGTTTAATAGTCTAGGGTTTAGTCAAACCTTAGTTATCAAGTCCTTTAAAGTCCATCCAAGCCATTTTTAGGTCAATTAGGTCAAGGTAAGATCAACCATGGTCAAATTAGTTAGGGTTTAGTCAAACTAGTCATTCTAGGTTACTTCAAGTCAAATCTAGGTTAACTAGGTCAAGGTTGACCTAAGGTTGACTTTGGTCAACTTTAGTCAAACAAGGGTCAAAAGCCTAACCTCATAGCCATAGGCTCATAATGAATACCATAGGCTAATATCTATAACCCATAGGCCAGTAACTTATAGGTTCTATGTAAACCTATATCTAAAAAGTATAGTATCACATATATATATATATACACATACAAATATATCAATATATATATATATATATATATATATATATATATATATATATATATATATATATATATATACAACATACATATATACATATATATATATAGAGAGAGAGAGAGAGAGACGTGACTTCTGGACAGTAGGGGGGTTCTCTGTCCACTGTGACAGAGAACATAGACACACACACACACACTAACATACATAAATACATACATATATACATATACTCATATATACATATATACACATGCAATTTCACCCAAATTCCACCCACACACACACTAACATATACACTACGTATATACACTATGTATACACACTAATACATGCAAAAATAACATCAAAATCGTTTTGAATCTCGAATTTGAAAACTGGAAAAATAATACAAAAACTGGAAAATAAAACACAGTGACAGTGGGTTAGGGTAAACCCAAAACCAAGTCAAAAATGACCTAAGGCCCGAAACCCAAGGTTGGTAATCGTTTCCCACAGTGTCCCCTAGCATCTAGGGTGCCTGACACAAAGTCTAGACACGACACGACGTGTCCAAGAGTCAAAAACCCAATTCGGGTAAGCTGTGCTCTGTGCATTGTCGTGCAGAGGTGCACACGAGTGTAGGACACGACACAAGTGTCCATAGGTCTCGTGCACACGTGTGTAGGTTTGCCTAGGGTTAGTCTAGGGTTAGGGTAGCCTTCACAGTGTCTACGTGTCCTCAGGACACGGTACGAACACCGTATCAGTCGAGAAAACTCGACTGATACACGCGGTTTAGCACTGCGTCGTGCAGTGGTTCACGTGTCTCATGGACACGATACACACAAAATTGTGTCTCGTGCTCATGTCAGTAGGTAGGGTAGGTCTAGGGGTACTTGTCGGTGTCATGGTCCAATGTCCAAGTTGTGTCGTGTCTAAGATAAAGGGTCGTAACAGACACGAATTTTCGTGTGTGTGCACAGTACACGAATCAGTGCAGGCCAGATATCGTGTCCGATACGATACAAGAGGCCACGAAACTTGGGGAGGGGTATGTCAGACATGGCCCCCTCATCTGTGTCAATTTTCACGTATCCACGTGGCGTGTCGTGTCCGAAATTGGGGTCGAGTAGCAGGGGAGGCTGTATGCCTCAGTGCAGTGTCCTTGCAGTGGGTTCGTGTCAATTTTCGACACGGACACGGGTCTAATTTGTGCTCAGTCAACTAGGGTTATAACCTACAAGTCTAGGGCTACCCAAAAATGCAATTTGTTCTACATTTTACAGAAGTCAAAACCTTTGGGGCAATTTATCAAACATGGTTTTATAACCTAGGATACGTGTCCGATACGGACACCAAACCAAACCTACTTCCTACCAAACTTGACCCACGGTTAGGGTATACCTATATGCATGCAATTATGAAGAGAAAACACAATATTAACTAGGTTTATGGGTATTTACCTATTGAGTGAAAACTCAAGATTTCAATGGAAAGGGGGGGTGTGTCCACTTCACTTGTTGGTGTCCACAGCTATGTGTCTAACTTGCTAGCCTCCCTTAGCACCCTCTGGGTTGTAGGAACCCAATGCAAAAGACTAGGATGAGTTTGGATCTATTTTGAGGAAGATATGAAGGTTTAAGGAAATAGGAATTTTCTAGGTTTTTAAAACATGTAAATTTGTATGGAATGGGTTATATAGGAAGGGAGAATGCTAGGAGGGTGCCCATGGCTGGTTATGGCAAGGGGGTGTCCTCTAGGTTGCTTCCAAGTGAAGGGAAGGACTTTCATGCCAAAGTATTGATCTTTTGAGGGTTTTGTGGAAAATATCTAATAAAGTGCATTCTAGGATATTTCCAATCTTTGCCTAAAAGTAAAAATCTATCCCCTTAGCATTCTAGGTTAGTAACTAATCTCTAGATTAGGCTAAACTAGGTTAGGAGCTAACATGACACAAATCAACTAATTAAATAATAATAATCATATAAATCCAATAATTCCAATAATTTCCTAGTAAATTACCAAAATACCCCTTAGGCTAAAAAGCCCTAACTTGATGTTCTAAACCTATGGCTAGGCTCATATGATCATGGTTAGTCTCTAGGTTAAGTAATCTCTAAGGTTGCACTAGCAAAATATCAAAATCACAAGTCGTGGTTTTAAATAGTTTTAAAATAACTAAAAATTACCAAAAATCATAATATGGTTTAAATATCATTATAAAATAATTATAATTACAAAATTTCAAAATTATCCTCATTTTAGAAACTGGGTGATACAATGTAACATATGCCTATATATATAAATATGTATGTAATGTGGATATGCATGTATGTATGAAGGCATGTATTTATATATATTATCTATTTTATATTATGCATTGTTGTGGTTCACATTGTCTTGTAATTGTGTGAGTGCTAGCCTAGGCTTGGTTAGGCCTAGTGAGACTTGTTTGACTTAGGTTTGACCTAGTTTGACTTTTAGGGTTGACTAGAGTTGACCAAGCGTTGACCTTAGTCTAGATTGACCTATATTCATATAGAATGCATTGAATTGCATCTTATTATCATTTTAGACATATTGTGACTTGTGCTGTTCTATAGGAGACAGACACCACTCCTCGGACAGTAGATATTCTTCAGATACTCAGGATACAGGCGAGTACATTCTTTGATAGTTCTCTCATTTACTTGTCAATTACTGTATTTCAGTTCTAGTTAGTTGTATGCGATTCTCTGTTACAACACGTATGGATATTCTAGATTCATGTATACGACACACATTTATTGTCTGGCCTCTATTACTGGAATCATTCTAGAATCATTTACTGGTATCATCATATTCTGGCTGGACTCATCTTGAATCATTGTGTCGGATTTCTGGATTCACTTGCTGGGAGGAGAAATACTAGAGTAAGACATGTAGACATACCCCAATTCTGGAATCACCCCTATGCTGGAATCAAACTGGAATGGTAGCCATCTCACACCCGGCCAGGTGTGTGATGTGCCGGATTACCTATAGTCATTTACATGTCGATCTCGATATTTTAAAATACACTGCTAGAGTATAGGCTGGACTCACCCTGGAATCATTGATCACTATGACTGGAATCGTCCTGTACTGGATTCATCTTGTATTAGATTCATTTTGTACTGGACTTACATTGGAGTTACAATCGTATACATTTATTGTCTGGACTTATAACATATTACCCTGGTTCAGCTAGTTCTATTTTTACAGTCTTTATTGCCATGATTCTCCTCTTGTTTAGTTACTTACTTTCCTTGCACTTATCTGTCTTTTCTACTATCACCTGAATATAAACTGCCATATTCATCAATACAACTGTCTATAACTGCTTTATAGTTCTCTGTCATTTACTTGGGTTTTCTTGATGAGTTGTACTCATTCCTGTCCTGACTGGACCTGTTGATAAATTTTACAGATTGCTTGGAGGTTGCCTGCTAGCCTAGAGGAGACACAGTAGAGATTGTATAGATAGTTATTTTAGTTGTCTTGAGTTATTTTTACTTTATGGATTACTGTATTTGAGATTTGAGATGTTTTCTGGGTTTGTGTATCTTAGACACTTAGACTTCTATCTGCGGTATCTCTTTGTGGATTTTATATTTTATCTATCTTTTATCATGCTCTACCTTAGATGTGATTGAGACTGTATTTGCTATGTCACCTTCATTCGGAGTGTATATACTGTACAGGTACCTTTATATTGTTAGATGTTGACCTAGGACAGCGTTCTACCGCCGATACTGTGGCGTAGGCTGGACGTACCCACTTCTCATGCCCTTACTCTAGGGTGCGGGTCGTGACACCATGCTCACTCCATAACATATAGAAGAGCTTTTCTTTTTCGCCCTCTACTTCTTATGATAAATTTTATTCCATGAAAGTTGCTTCAACTTTCAGTTGCATTATTGTTCTTTTATGGTCATGAAAAGCCTTCAGTTGCTTAACTAAAATAGTTCATACGGATAGGGGGTTTATTTGGGATTATTTTTATTTATGAACTTTTAGTTGCTAACTAAAGTATTTCTTTATATGCTTCTTGGAAATACTCAGGTTTCCCAGTATATGATCATGGTTCTTATTTTACAATATGATAATTGTCTCAAGGATTGAAATACTCATCTAAGGGTCGGGACCATGGTACTTGTCACTACACCAAAATAGTTTTTACCATTAGGAATGCAAACTTTTACAACGGTTGTTTACCATTAGAAGCGCAAATTATTCTAACACTTAAAACCCATTAGGAAAACAAAAATTTCCAACAGTAAAAAATGGTTAGGAATTAAAAAATGGCTCTATTGAACCAGAGCTGGCTCTATTGAACATAAGCTTCAGCTCTCAATTATCAACTACTATTCATTATGAGAATACAATTTACACAATGTTTTACACAAGAACATTCAAGAGTGACACAAGTCTACACAACCTCATATTAACAAGATAATTATTCTCAAACTATTAAAAGCCCCAAAAAAGAAACAAATGTGTAATTTTTGTAACAAATCTGTGATAAACAATGTATTGAGTCAACATTTCCATCTGAACATTTTAACTCATCACTGCCTTCTAAGGCTGTAACAGATCACTGCCTTTTGAAGGCTGTAACTCATCATTGCCTTCGGAAGGTTTTAACTGATCACTGCCTTTGAAGGCTATATCTCATAACTTATATTTGAAGGGTTTAACCTATCGCTGCCATTTGAAGGCTTTGGTCCATTAGTGCCATTTGACGGCTTTAACTCATCGCTGGCATTCAGAGGCTTCAATTCATCACTGGCATTTGAAGCCTTTGGTTCATCACTGCCATTTGGAGCCTTTAGTTCATCACTGACACTTGAAGTTGGCATCTTTTCTTCCTCCTTTAGAGCCTCCTTAATGTCCATGTCAGTAATAGCACTATAATTTTGTCCAATTTGTCAGATGCTTAGAATACAAAGGTCATAACATTAGTCTGTAACCACTAATGAACAAATAACAAACCTCTCACTGGCCGGTGGATCCTTTATATCATCAGGCAGATTTTTAAGAATAAAGCAATGCCTTGTAGCCAATTGAATGCCAGGAGATTCCTCAGATACTACTTTAAAGGAACTCCTAGTTGAGGTTGTAGCAGCGTAAGGTTCCACAAGATGTGTTAAAAATGCTACCTATAAAGCACAGTATCAACCAAACTTAACCTTTGAGCAGAATCAAGTTGATGCTAATTTACCAGAAATTTCTTTTACCAGTATATTAGTAGGGGTATTTCGGCAATTAGGCTGAAGTCTGTGATTGCCCTAATCTCTGCCTAGAAATAGGGCTCCATAATTGTAACTCTCTCAAATTATAAAAATAAATTGTGTGCGCCGTGGACGTAGGAGAAATTCTATGAACCATGTTACAACTTGTCTGCGACTGTTTTCTCTCTTGTTGGTACCACATTCCAAACATGATTATCTTTGAGGAAATTTAACTGGGGTCTTAAAAAAGAACAAGAAAATAAGTGGAAAAAGAGACCATTAGACTAAGTAGAAGTATATGAGTGTCTTGAGTTGCATAAATACATACAGACACACAGAAACATATGCGCACACACACGTGCTCCTATGTTGCATTGCACGGACACGACAAAAAGATATATAAACTTGGTCAGGTGTCTTTGAGTCAAAGGTAGATTGGGTTAACAGGATTTGATAAACTTGGCCAGTGTCTCCAAAAAACTTGTAGTGGTAGTTGTGTGTCATACACAGGGACATACTAACATGAGACTCTCAAGTTCATTATTGCCTTCTCAGTATACATTTGTTGGATGTTTTGTACTTATTGGGTTACATATATGCTCTTCCAAGTATAATAGTTGCATTATCAAGTCATCTTAATTAAATTTTGAACGGTGTATTGAAGTAAAATTTTTGACTTCTTTTTGTACAGCCAGGTTTCAGTTTCAATTTGCTTATTAATTGTTCAGTTTTTGACTTCTTTTTGTACTGCCAGGATTCAGTTCCTGATTTCTTTTTGTGCTGACTTCTTTTTGAAAGGTGTATTGAAGAAAAAAAAAATCTTTTGCTTATTAATTGTTCAACATCCTACAGTTTCTGTTTGTAGGATTCAGTTTTTTTTGTTTAAAATTAGTTCTTTGGTTATGGAAGGTTCCCAAGCTCTGTCAGGTTTTTCATCATTCTTTAAGTTATTAATTTGTTCTCATACGTTGCCATTCTTCTTTCATGCTTTATATCATTATGATGCATTATATCATTATGCTCCATTCTGCCAGATTATCATCATTAATGTGGTTTTTTTTATTGTTATGTAACAGGTTGCTGGTTACTTAAAAGATTACTCCTTATTTTGCTATTTGCTTGGAGGATGAGGATGTTGACCTCACACTTTTGATGCATGGGTGATTACTGGACCATGGCCTTAAAATATATATTTTTCCTTGTAGTGTGCTTCTGACTGTAAAGGAAATTAAGAATTAATATATTTTGTGTATGCCTATGTTAAGTATACAATATCTTTTTTTGTGACATTTTATTTCATGATTTGGAATTCAGATGACTTTTACCATTGTTATAATTTCCAAATAGGCCATGGTAGGCAAATTCAGATGACTTTTATCATTTTGTTTCATGTTTGGGAATTTCTATGACCCTTGTTGTGTACTGTAGTAGCTTTTGACTATGGAATTGGATGTTATTGTTTTAATGAAAGTTATTACTTTTAACAATTGTGATAAGAAATGGATTTGGATGATTTGGTATTATTCTTATTTGTTCAGGTATCGAATGTAAAAGTAAAATTGATTATACAAAAAAGGAGAACTTTTTATATAAAAAAAGCTGAATAGAATTCAAGGCTTGCCTAATATGTCATAATTAATGTGTAATAGATACTTTTTACGACATTCAATAGATGTCATAATTGACAAATAACGAGAGGCAAAGGTATGTTGTAAAATCTTTTTCACAGCGTACAACAGATTGCCGTGATTATGTATTAATGGCGTGCCAATGAATGTCGTGATATGCATTAAGGGCATGCTATTAAATGTCGTAATTATGGATTAACGGCATGCAATACACGCCATAATTCTCTTTTAACGATGCATAATGAATGCCGTTAATTATTATAGACGACGCATATATCGAGTTTTTACGGCACACAGTTTATGTCGTCTAAACTATCCTTTTTTTTACGGCATGGGCAAATACAGCGTGAGCATGTACGCCGTCTAAAGTAATTTATGGCACACATTGCATGCCGTAAAAACACACTTTTCCTGTAGTGTACATGCAACAATTAATCAAATTAATTAAATAAAACCCTAACCACAACACGGTCCAGAAATTCTATCATCGAAATAGTGAACCACGCCTACAACCAAACAAGAACAAGGGGTGGCACACTATTCCGCGACGAGATACTGTTCCATGCCATGGCCAGGTACAAATACAGGATACATACAATCAAGATACATGTGCCAGATACCATATACAGAAAAATCAAAAATTTACGTATTCCGAAAACGAGGAGTGACATCTCTACCCTCCTTAAAAAATTTTGTCCTCGAAATTTTGATAAGGCTAGTCGAGCGCGCTCTCAAATCACGAAATACACTCATGACATATAGCAAGCACAATTATCAAACAACACATGGCACATGAACAGATTATGAAAAAAAGAACAATTAAGTAAAAGCACAAACAATAATCATATCCAAGAAGGAAAGTGATCGGAGATATACGAATAAAATATGCCTCCCAAGTCAGTTTGGTAGGAATTCGTCCTCGAGGTCCTACACTGACTCCCAAAGTGGACAAGGGTCATTGCTTGAGATAAGTCGATACCAATGACTTAATCAAGAACGAGACTCTGCCCAGGACGTACTCTCGTAATCGAGTCACATGATGAATATCACGTATCACATGATACAAGAGCAGATGAGTGAGACGAGAAAGTCGCCTTCACTCTTCGAATATAGAACTCAAGGAATTATAATAAATAATACTCAAAACTTACCCACAATCTGACCGCCTTCGGCCAACCTCTGCTCTAATACTCCAAATTCTATTTGCCTCTGCCCCGGCTGGACTCTCTGCTGCTGCCTTCCCTGGCCCTGCTGTTGTGGCCTCTGCTGCTCAACCTGATACGGTCCTACCAGATGTTGCACTTTTCGGTATATCTGAGCTTGCGTCAGTAATGGACGCTGGGCTAGAGGCCTCATTGCTAGTGCTAGCCCTTGATACGGTGCTACCTCTGGAGCTGGCAATGCCAAAAACTGTTGAGCTGGCCCTCCCAGCCTCTGTATCTGTGGGCACGTAGCTATACGATGGTCTGAACCTCCACACCTCAAGCACTATCCATTCACAGACCGACACACTTCCCGAGTGTGCCCTCCCTTACCACAATAAGTGCAACCTACTGGTGCCTCCTGACGTTGCTGGTGCCTCGGTTGCTGCTGTCGAACTGGTGTCGTCATAACTATCGTGACCGGTGCTGCATCACGAATACGGATGCCAGGTGCTGGTGCTGACATCCGAGGTACTGCTTCTCCTCCTTCCGCACTCTGCGTATGAGACCTCTTCTGGCCTCCAGTCCTTGCTGATAACCTTTGAATAGTAAGCTCGTGCCTCCGAGTCGCCATCAATACTGCATCGAATGTCTGGTAGTCGTGTCCCTCGACCAGCTGCATAATCTCTAAGTGAAGTCCCTGCTGGAACCTCATAGCCTTCTCTGGCTCTGTCGCCACCATCGTCTGAGCAAACCTACTTAACCTGCAGAACTCTGTTGCATAACCATCCACCGTCCTACCAGCCTGCTTGAGGCTGATAAATCTCTGCTGAAGCTCATACCGAGCTACCACGCCAAAGTACTTGGCCTTGAATCTAGTACTGAAGCTATCCCAATGAACATGATGCCTCATTCCAACCTCTTCTGATGTCCACCAGTCGCGGGCGAGATCCTGAAGTAACAGTCTGACTTGGTCAACCTTCTCTCCTGCTGGAACCTTTGATGCGGTCAATATGGCCTCAACATCTTGAAGCCAAGCATCTGCCGTGATGGCATCCTCCGTGCCGTCAAAGTATCTCGGGTTAAGTCGACAAAATCTTCCCGACGCTCCTGAATCATTCCTGACACTTCTCTCAAGGGCTAATTGTAACCCCTGATTCAGTAATACATTATGTTCTTGTTGTCGGGTCTATTGTTGTTGTTGGATTGCCATCTGGTGTTGCTGGGTCTCCAATAACCCTCTGATAATCTGTAATAGTACAGGTTCATCTAGTGCTACTGGTACTGCCGGCATCACTGGAGGTACGGGAACCTCTGGCCTCTGCGGCTCAACTGGCTCATGCTCGGTAACGTTCACGATGTGAATATGTCTAGGTAGAGGGGCTACCCTTTGCTGATCTCCAACTGGTCCCTGCTCTGCTGGATTCTCTCCCATGCCAGCTCCTCCAATAGCCGAGAATGATGTGCCCCTAAAGGAAAGGATATAAGGTATCAAAAGATAGGACGGAAAGGAATCGAGGATGACAATCAAGTTAGCAATCAAGGTGGGAGAAAAAAAAAATGAATCAGGAGATCAAGGGGAACATATTTTGATTGAGACTCCTATAATCGCAATACCCCACAAGTCTAAAAATAGACCTGCATGGGCCACCAATAAAACCTTATCACGCCCCAGTACCAGAATACTGAGACGGACTAGGCCAGCTACTCCATATGATGTATATAAACGTCATACGGCGATCGTGGCTATCAAGAGACTAGGGGGTGCATGCTACAATCAAGTCTCATATGGTCTCATAAAGCATCTATGTCTCAATCAATCAAAACAAGGAGCAGTAAATAAAGATCATATAAGACAAAGCAGTATGGTGTCCCCGACGCTTCATCAAAATGATTCATGAGCCTAGCTATACAAAATGATAAGCTAGTACCGAGAGTCAATAGTACATAACCATAATCAGGTGCAGTCTGATTTAATTACAATTATGTAAGGAACTGAATATCCAGAACTACCGGCTAAACAGGTGTCGGTGGCTAAACACCAAGTATAAAATAGAAGATATCATAGTAGTGAAGAAAAAACCCACTCATGATCCCTGGCGCCCATACTCCTGGTGTGCACCATTGCTCGGGTCGAAGGCTGGATCCTCTGGCGCTGCTACAAGATCTGGCCAAACAAAACCAGCGGGGACAGGTCCCGAATAGCAAGTACCACAAAGGAGCACAGAAGAGTGAGATAAAACCCAATGAGTAAAATAAGACCTGATTCACGAGTTATAGGCTTATACCACATCATCGAGACAATACGACACCCTTACAACCAAACAAGGACAAATGGTGCCAATATCATGCCGAGATAAGATATATCCTATAACCATAGGCAGGTGAAGGACTTCTGATCGTGACTTCGGTCCATAGCCTATCGCAGCACAATTGCCCAACCCAACAACCAAACAAGGACATGGGTTGGACCACGTACCACGATAGTCCATGTTCCTTAGTTGCTAACAGAAGAAAACATATCACAAACAAGTCGGCTTACAAGCGGCCAATCAATCCTACGACTTTCTATGATTTGTCTGGATTATCCCAGTAATGCAATATAGGAATCCTCATATCGTATCAACACAGCAGGGCTAGCCAAACCATATAATATACATATACGCGTAGCACATTGATTATGCATCGGTCCCCCGTAAGGCTACCGTGCTGAAACATATAACACATAGCACATAGGAGTCGAATATAGTCATCCGCCATAGGCGAATGAAACCATATCCGTGGCGGCCAACCCGACATGTCAGGACTGGACCTGGGGGGACTAGTATGGCACGATCTCGAGATTCTGTTCCCCCTCAATGCTTCTACCGATTTAAATTGCTTAGGTTAACCCTATCTTGATATTGGAATTACATGTCGTGGTCACATTGTCATCCTCCTATATGTCGTACCATAGAACGTGTACCCTAAGTATGAATCCACATCGGCTCAAGGAGTCCCAAATCTAGATCCATGCTTCGTGTAATGCATCAAACAACAATCAATATACCACGACGCTATTACTGACCAATTACCATGACTGTGCTGGAAGGTACACATGTATTGACATATAACACGAATGATCAGTTAGCACGTAGAGTCACACCTCAGTGCACTCATTAAATAGCACCACAGTACATACTAATATTGTATCTCAATACACACTTAGAATAGGTACCAACATGTATACAGGTAATCAGGTCAGGAACATGGTCAAGTCGGGAAGTCATACGGACCCCTCGTGACATAAAAGTCACATATAAATTCTGGTTAAAGTAAGACATAAATATTCTTGAAGCCAAGACAAAGATCTACAACTTTCATGTTGGGTGTTGGAAGAAATTCTGGCCATAAATCAGCCAAATAGGACATAAAACATACAAAAACAGCCAAAATAGGCACTATGCGGCCAAGGGTGGATGGGTGTCCATCTATGCGGCAGGGTCGATGGGGTGCCATCCATACGACAGGGTTGATAGGGTGACATCCATGCGGCAGGGTCGATGGGGTGCCATCTATGCGGCAGGGTCGATGGGGTGCCATCCATGTGGCAGGGTAACAGAATCCCATGTGGCAGGGTCGATGGGGTGCCATCTATGCGGCAGGGTTGATGGGGTACCATCCATACGGCAGGGTCGATGGGGTGTCATCTATGCGGCAGGGTCGATACGGTGCCATCCATGCGGCAGGGTCGATGGGGTGCCATCCATGCGGCAGGGTCGATGGGGTACCATCCATACGGTAGGGACGATGGGGTTCCATCTATGCGGCAGGATCGATGGGGTGCCATCCATGTGGCAGGGTCGATAGAGTGCCATTCCTGTGGCAGGGTCGATGGGGTGCATCCATGCAGCAGGGTCGATAGTGTGCCATCTATGCGGCAGGGTCGATGGGGTGTCCATCTTCTCCGAAAATCTGAGAAGAATGACCATGGAGCCCGTAGCTTCCAAGCTTCATAAAACCTTCAATGTAAGTCCAAATTTGGACTTCTATTGGTCAAAATATGGTAGAACAAAATTCTCTACAACATAGAACAACTAGATTTTGAAAACAAAAAAGTTTGATAGATCAAAACCCAAGAAAACCAAAAATGGCACAAACTTAGCTCTACACAAAACTAGCCATTAAAATCAAAAACTCCAAGAACTAAACTTGTAGAGGATGATGAGAAGAACAATATAGACAAATAATATCAAAGAAAAATCAAGGAATAAAAAATGCAAGAATCTCTCCATTTGGTGCAAGGTGTACTTGCCTAAATGTTGGTTGGAGAAAAAATGAAATGAAAAGTGAATGAGAGAGAGAGGAAGAGAAAATATATAGGGGTTGTGTTGACTCAAAGAAACCCTAATCTTAAGCATGCTCTTAACCATATGACTAATGACATGTTAAACGCTACATGCAACAATTAATCAAATTAATTAAATAAAACCCTAACCACAACACGGTCCAGAAATCCTATCATCGAAATAGTGAACCACGCCTACAACCAAACAAGGACAAGGGGTGGCACACTATTCCGCGGCGAGATACTGTTCCATGCCATGGCCAGGTACAAATATATGATACATACAATAAAGATACATGTGCCAGATACCATATACAGAAAAATCAAAAATTTACGTATTCCAGGAACGGGGAGTGACAGCGCTCTATGACTAACAAAATTATGCCAACTTGACTTACAATCACGAACCTAATAAAATAAACAATGTTCTATACATTATATCTTTTATAACAATAGATAAAATCCTTGGGAAAAAAATTTCAACTTGCTGAAGAGCTGATGTCACAAAATATCCAAGTGGCTCTCCGCACCTGTGGAGAAGAGGAGATCAGCATATTGGAGATTACACTAGTTAGTAGTCTCAACCCGACTCACCTAAACCAAGACAGTAATCTTATGAAAACAGGTAAAATTATTGTGGTCTTTCTACTTTATCTAGGATCACACACACACACACACACACACACACACACACACACACACACACACAGACATATATATATATATATATATATATATATATATATATATATATATATATATATATATAACACATTGAGCCTTATCAAAGACCATCATTCTTCCCTACAAAACATTAATGATTAACGTTCACAATATATACATGTTAGGAGTTCATCTTTGTATCAATTACGAGGCCTGTAAAATTATTGTTAATAGCATACATCCTAAATATATGACTGTAATTGATGACACATCATTCTAGACTATTCATGGTAAGATGACGATTTTTCCAGTGCAGGTAGTGAGTCTCATGGAAGGTCCCAAAATACGCGTGCTTATATGTCAGTAGTACCAGTTGTCCATGTTCCTATTAGACTAAATCGCCTCCATGACCACGGAGAGTGTTCGATGAACTAAACCTTGTGTACTAGTTATTCATGACCATGCATGCATATACAACTTAGCTGTTAACATATAAATGCATGATAACATAAGCTTGAAATAATTATGTAGCACATTATCTTTTGTATTTTTACATTCCTTAAGTCCTCTCTCATAATTCCATATTTTCCAATCCAGAGATTACAATATTTGACTACTTCACAATCCAGGAATTTTTCACATTAGCAACTCAACCGTCCCATTTTTTTTCATAATGCCATTTGTAACAGCAATAAGATTACTCTCGTTTATTTTGTTCTCTTGTTAAATTATCATTCATCAAAGAACACAAAAAGAAAGGATAAAGATTTTTTAATTAATTAAAGAGTGGAGATAAATAAAAGAATGATCAAAATCACTCGAGGGGAAAAAAAGAACACTTGATTGGAACTTTATAGAAGGAATTAATATCGTGTCATCATCCACGGCAGAAGGATGCACAAACTATTATTCCCGAGGCATAATTTTTGATGGAAAACTGAGAAATGAAACGATTGTAAAAATAACGTTTCGTAGCAACTCTTCAAAGAAGGTGCATTACAGAGATCCTTGAAGGATTCTGGGTAACAAATATGTAAAAAAAATTCGTTACCATAGCAGACGAATGTAATGCTTCTAAAAAGAAGGTATAAATCGAATTGCTAGCAGCAGCAGCGATGAAAGCCCACAAGGAGTTTCTGATTAGATCAGAGAAAAAGAGAAGGAAAGAAGAAAGAGAAAGACAGCTTTGCTGGGGCGATCAGATCACCATTGCTCAAAGCAAGATTCGCCTATATACGATCCACTTCCAGGAACTAGCAAGTTCTTAGAGAACTTCTGGAATACCCGTTAGTCAATTTTTGAGACTTGAACGGGCTTCCTGAACTTTACGGACTCCCTTAACTCTCTACTTTGGTGCATCTTAGAAAGGAGGTCAGGAGGCTCTATTTATAGAGTGGAGTCAGACTTCACCATCTCTCTTATCCGATGTGGGACTAAAATACCAATACTCTAAAATAGAGTTTGATGTTTTACATTATCCCACAATCAACATAGTTGAGTGCTAGTCAACGCCTACCCCCCGAACACACGACCGTGCATGCCCGAGGCATCCTGTAGTCCGAGTCGGAGTCGGAGTCCGATCAACAAAAATTAACTTACATCATTGTTAGAATTAATCCTTTTTCCTTCTAGAAAAATACTCCCACATGGTACATACTTGTGCCCCATAATTACACCTCATCTGCACACCTCAACACAAGCAATGCATATATTGAGATACTTATCATTTGGTGTAGCCGATGCGGGACTATCTTTCCTAGTCTAAAGGCAAAAATACCAACAATCCCCCATATATCTCAATATATGGATTGAGCATTTCCCACAGTGATTGTCCATCGTGTATTAGGAGAGATATCGCTACGACTTGAATCTTCCCGCATAGGTTAAATAACAACATGATACAATAATGGACTAAGTCTTGAATTCTGCACCATAACTGCAATTCTTCCTACTTATATAATGACATCAACTGTGCTTCTAGCTGCACATTAAAGGCCTTGTGCCAGCCTGGTTTCGGTGTATGTATGTTGGATGTCTACAAAGTTTTTCTCAAGAGACGGCCTACATCTCTATCCATACACTCTAGATGAGTTCTTTTAAAGAGTCTTGGCATGAAGACTTTCGCTTCCTTGCGGTGCTACGCCACTATGACATGGCCTAAAGCCGAGGCACTGCCTCATGTGGTGTCATACCACCTGTAGCATGAGGCCCATTCTCTTTGTAGTGCTAAACTACCCAGCATGAAGCCTTTCGCTTCCTTGCGGTGTTACGCCACTGTGACATGGCTTGCAAAGTCGAGGCACTCCCTCATGTGGTGTCACACCACTGTAACATGAGGCTCATCCTCTTTGTAGTGCTGTCTACCCCTCTTCATTCTACAGTATTAGACCCACTTGCCTATGTACGGTGCCATGCCGCTGTGACTTGGCCCAAAGTCGAGGCTTTACCCTCACTAGGTATCTCATGTGCTATTACCCCACTGTAGCATATTGTACTACGCTCCTTTGTAGTGTTGTGCTATCCGTGCTTCCTGTAAAGCATGCCAGACATCCCAAATGCTCGAGAACTCATTAAGGCTTCCAAGCCATCCTCTCATAGGACTTTGTTCTCTACAATGAACAAATAGTAGACAACAGTAGTTCTGGGTTCACAATCCCGCAAGGTCCCAAAGGATTGCCTACTCACAATAGTTCTGGGTCTGAAACCCCACAATATTCTAAGGGATTGCCTACTAACAGTGGTTCTGGGTACGTGATCGTGCAATATCCAGATGACTGTTCACTAACAGTGGTTCTAGGTCCGTGACCCCGCAGTATACCAAAGGATTGCCTACTACACCTGATATTCTTCCAGTCAATGGTCCTCCCTTGAACCAAAAGCTAGATGCCTAGTAGATTTTTCTTTGAACTAATAGCATAAAACTTTATGGTAGGATTGTAGAGACACAATATCAGAACGTCTTCAAGCCCATTTTTTTGCTAAATCCTCGACCAGCTGACGCTTGAGACTTTTGGTGATCGGATCCGCCAGATTCTCCTGGCTCCGAACATCCACCACCGTAATGACTCTTTTTTTAATAAGATTATTGACCAACCTATGCCTTAATCGCACAGTCCTCTTCTTACCATTGAAGAGGTCATTTGATGCCACCGTTGTAGTCGTCTAGTTATCGCAATAAATTGGCACTGCCAAAATCTGTGTACCAACCATAGGAAGATCATACATGAGCTCCCAAAGCTATTTTGCTTCATCTGCTACAGCTGCTAGTGCATAAAACTCATATTCCATAGACGAGTGTGAGAGCATAGACTGCTTCTTCGACTTCTACGATATAACAGCTCCACCCATTTAGAATATGTATCCTCCTGTAGACCTTTCACTCTCTACTTCTGAACACCAGCTTGCATCACTGAAGTCTTCTACTACTGTTGGATCTTCGTAGTAGTGCAGTGCATACTTCTGAGTCCTTTTGAGGTATCTCATAACCCTCTTTACAGCTTTACAGTGCTCCACACCTGGATTGCTCGTAAACCGACTCAGCATCCTGACAGTCCTGACAGCAAAAGCTATGTCAGGCCTTGTGGCAGTAGCCGCATACATCAAACTCCCGATGACGCATGAATACTCCAATTGTCTGACGCTTTCCTATGGATTTGGCTTCAGCTTTTTGTCACATCTATACTGCGTATCTATCCCTGGAAGATCCTGATACCCATAGCGTGTGAGCATCTTCTCAATGTAATGAGACCGTGACAATGTCACTTCAGTTTTCGTCCGGATGATCTTTCTCCCTAGGATAACATCAGCTTCCCCTAAGTCCATCATGCTGAACTTAGACGAGAGAAACTTTTTTATCTTAGTGACACTTGCTAGATCTATACCCAAGATCAGCATGTCATCCACGTACAAACAAACGACAACTCCTCTCCCGTCAGCGAACTTTGTGTATACATATTTGCCCGTCTCACTGAGCCTGTAGCCGTTTGATCTTATGACTTTATCAAACTTTTCATGCCACATCTTGGGAGCTTGCTTCAGACCATACAGAGATTTTACCAACTTACAGACTTTGTCTTCGAGGCCCTTGACGACGAATCATTCTAGTTGTTGCATGTAAATCTCTTCAGTCAACTCATCATTCAGAAAAGCAGTTTTAACATCCATCTGATGAATAACTAGCTTGTGAATTGCACTTAGAGCAATCAACATCCTGATCATGGTCATCATTCGTGCTACTGGAGCATGAGTGTCAAAGTAATCAATTCTCTGCTTTTGAGAAAACCCCTTGGCTACCAACCTAGCCTTGAACTTATCAATAGTTCCATCGGATTTCATCTTCTTCTTGAAGATCAATTTACATCTGATTGGTTTTGCTTCTTCAGGCAGATCGACCAACACCCACATGTTGTTGGAGGTTATCGAGTCATACTCATCATTAATAGCCTCCTTCCAAAGGACAGCGTCTCTGGTCTTCATAGCCTCATCAGAGGTAAGCGGATCTGCTTCCACATGATAGGTGACAAAATCCTCTCTAAAGTCCTTCAGTCTTCTCATTCGCTTAGACACAGGTTCTATGAGTTCTGGTTTAATAGTTGTTCTTGCAACAACAACTTCTTGGACTATATCGCTATAAGGAGCTTCAGCCTTCTGTGCATCACACTGTTCTCCGGAATATTCGCAAAAATAATGCTCTTGTGCCTTGAAAATTTATCTTCAAAGAATTCTGCATCGCGAGACTCAATGATATGATTAGATTCAATATCAAGGAACCTCCGAGCATCACTCTTATTGGCATAACCCAGGAAGATTGTCTTCGTAGTCCTTGTACCTAGCTTCTGAATTTTCAAACCCGAAAGCTTCACATACGCCAGATTCCCCTACACTCGAATAACATTCAAGTTGGGTCTGAACTTGAACCAGAGTTCATGAGGAGTGACATCGGAAGTTGCATACGATACTCTATACAGAATAAGAGTAGCAGTAAGCACTGCTTTACCCCAAAAGTAATTTGGAAGACCCGCAGTCAACAGCATTGAGTTTATTATCTCTGTTAACGTTCTGTTCTTCCTTTCTGCCACATCATTTAATTGAGGGGAGTACGGAGCATTCGTCTCATTAACAATTTTATGTTCTCTACAGAACGATGCGAATTCATGAGACCTATACTCTCCACCTCGATCACTTCTGAGTAGTTGTAGATCGGTTTAACGTTCAACTTCAGTCCTGAAGTCTCTGAACTACTCGAATGCTGCATCCTTCAACTTGACAAGTCATGCGAACGTGCACTTCGAGAAACACTTCGAACCGGCCTTTGTGGAGAATTGATAAAAGTCACAGATATCTGAGTGTCCTAACTCCAGATAATCAGTACTTTAGTTCAATCGTCTGAGCAGCTTCCTGGTAGTCTTGTATCTGCACAAACCTTAAATCCCTCCACCTCTTTACCCCCACATTCTGAAGATAAGGTTCTGGTAGGACAGCTTGAGTCTGCTTCTATCATAGAACAACTCTTAGTCCATTCAATGACGTAATTTCATCGCCATCAGCAGAAGTTAGAACATCCCTTCAGTACCGAACATCTTTTCAAAGCATGTTCCTCGCCAAAAAATTACCATCTGGCTAGTACGTATGTCCATCTTTCAAATCTGTATCAGATAACAGACTTTCTGAGATCAAATTTTTGGAAATCTCTGGTACATGTAATACGTATTCCAGTGTCCTTGCCGGTGGTTCATAACCACTGTCTCGATCTTCAGATATTCTGCTAGGTACATGTTCGCCATCGAGACCTTCGTCATAACACGACTCGTCCTTGATGAACAACTCCTTCGAGAGCATACGTGGTCAGATGCACTAGTGTCAGACCACTAGTCAGATATCACGCTAGATAACTCAACATATGCAACAATAGCAACCAAGTTAAGTAATCAAAATAACCAAGTTTAGCCATACCTGCTATTTTGGTTTGGGCTTAGCCCTGCAATCCTTCTTGAAGTGACCCTTCTTGCCACAGTTGAAGCAAGCACCATCGCCTTTAGGTCTTTGGCTTGAATTGAGCTGACTTCACCTACAGCTGGTGAGAGTCCTTAGCTCGTCTTCAACATGAATTCAGTGTAAGAGGCGTTCAAGATCCACCTCCATCTTTTTGCGGTGCAAGTCCGCAATAAAATTGCTCCATCTAGGTGGGAGCTTGGCGACAATGCCTCCGACGACAAATGCATCGACAAAGGTATGTCGTCATCCTCACGTTTTTTACATAACTTGAGAAACTCTTTGACTTGAGGCAACCTCGTCTTGTCGTCCTCAAATCGCATCTTCCAGACCGTTTCGGTCACGTGGATCTTGTTCCTATTCTCATCTGCCTTGTAGAGATTCTCTACAGACTCCCAGACATCCTTAGTGTCACGACCCGCACCCTGATTAGGGGCACGAGGACGTGGTTACGTCCAGCCTATGCCGTAGCATCGGCGGTAGAACGCTGTCTAGGTCATCTATAAATACTACAACTAATCAGATAAAGGTACATGTACAGTATATACACTCCGAATAGAGGTGACATAGCAATATAGTCTCAATCACAAGGCAAACTAGGATAGATAGCATGAAAGAAAATATGATAGATGAAAACAGGAAATAAGTTCGAGATCCACACAAGCCCAAAGCTATACACAACACCGCAGAGTCACAGAATATAATATGAAATACTACTGTCTGAAAAGTACTAGCTGGCTCGCAGGCCAGGCAACCCTAACTAAGCTACTCTACTCAGGGTGAGCAAAGTCTAGTGGCTCTACTAACAATCCATGGTCCAGGTCTACTCCATCAGACTCGACCCCATAATAGGTCGGGCAATCTGCCTCAGAATCATCTGTAATATATCAACGGTATCCTGTCACAAAAATAAGCAAGTACAAACACTAACAGCAGTTCCATGTGAATTGACAAATTCTATAAGAGACAGTATAATAAAATACAAGACAAAGATATAGGAAGACTTGGGAACCGTTCGGAAGCTGAGTTACAACCCTTAAACCAAACAAGGACCGGGGTTGTAACTCTTATTCCGAAAAGAACTTAGTCTCCAATCAAGGTACAATATAAAGGCATGTAGAACATGTGAGTAACTGAGTATCATAGCATGGTGAGAAAGTACTGAATGTAGAACAGAACATGATATATGATAAGATAAGTAAATATAAAATGTACCTTGAATTATTAAAGCGTTATGTGATCGGCTTGGAAAACATGATCAAGCTTTCCATCCGACCGGCTATGAACAATGTGTACAATAGAACGGTAAGGCCGGTCACCATGGAAAGCTATGAACGATGTAGGATAAGGCTTTACCCGTTGTGAGGCGTGGGTATAGCTATGAACAATGTGTACAATAGAACAATGTGGGAATTTAATTATACAACCACTAATAACACCCCATCCCCCGAATAGTATAAAGGATCCGGACATAACACGTCATGACACGGGATTCAAAAGCAGGTGATCAGCCCACTCCCAAGTCCATGTTTATACAAGTACAAGTAACAAGTCGAGTCATGTACCAATATACCAAGTAACCCGGGAACAACATCTCATGACAGGATCCGACATATACTAGTCCGTGAACTATCGTGTCGGAAAATCAAGTAAGACACTACAACTGAATCGGATATAGCAGATATCAAGACAATAAAAACTATCAGTAAATGTACTCGCCTGCTATCCTGAGCTGTAGGGTATATCAATGCTCAGAGTGGTAATCATAAACCTAAAGATGAGATATTGTATGTTAATTTAGGTTTAACAAAGTTATGAATGATTATAATGAATGATATGAAATTTAGGTCAAACTAGGTCTCACTGAGTCATACTAAGTCATGTCAAGTCAATCTAGGTCAAATTAAGTTATATCAAGTCAATCTAAGTCAGACTAAGTCAACCTTAGGTCATACCAATCATCGCAAGTCAAAATAAGTCGAAGTAAGTCAAACGGGGTCAAGAGTTGGCCTACAGTTGACTTTCAGTCAACTGGTCAACCCTGGTCAACTCTGGTCAACCCTAGGTCAAACTGGTCAAATGTTGACCAACAGTTGACTTTTGGTCAACTGGTCAACTCTAGTTTGGATTTGGTCAAATTTAGACAAAGTGTTGACTCATCGTTGACTTTTGGGTAAAAAGTCAACTCTGGGTCAACCGAGCCAGAATCGGTTCAAATATGACATTTGTAGGGTGTACCTAACAAGTCACCTAAGTTTCAAGTTAATTCGAATACCCGAACCCCGTATTTTGAAATTACCCGATTACCCTTTATACATTACCCTTAAACCATTCTAACCTTGACGCCAAGTGGCTTTCCCTTAGAAATTCCACTCCCGGCTTCCTAGGGTAGTAGGGTACTAGCCTATACAACCATTACCTACCGAGTTCTCCGGGTAGAGTGGACATCTAGTCCATCTTACGGTCCATATTGGTCGTTTACCCGTTATCTTGAATATCTCAAGATACTCAATGGTATCGTGCGATACCATCCTCCTAATCCCACACGCAACCCCGATTTCAACCTAGGAGCCTACCCACAAAATCTAATTCACATTAACTAGGTCCCCTTCAAGTTTGGATGCGTTCCGAATTACGGAACTCAAAATCACCCCTTCACTAAATTCTCACACAACTACTCAATCTCACTCTCAAACACTCATTTCCCACACACACTTAGGACTAGTTTAGGGGGTTATTTTAGCGGGGTTTATAGGTGTATATAGATCTATATAGGCGTATATATGTATATATATAGGTATACATATAGGAGTATACGTGGGGGGTTATGGGGGTCAAAGCGGGGTGCTACTGATGCTAAAACTGCTGTTGTGCTGCTGCTAATGCTGCTGCCTACTGCTGCTAATGCAGCTGCTGCTGCTGCTGTGTTGGGGGGGCAGCAGCCCCTTGGCCCCCCCTAGCTGTTGCTCTTGCCTCTCATTTTCCTCCTCCTTCTCACACTCTTTCTCCCTCTATTCTCCTTCTCTAATCCTCTCTAAACTCCTCTCTAACTCTCTCTAAATATATATAAACTCTCACACATACAAATCTCTCATTCCTTCCCCTCTCTATATATAAATTCATGCACAAGTATATATATATATATATATATATATATATATATATATATTTTATATATATATATATATATATATATATATATATATATATATATATATATATATATATATATATATCTGTGTGTGTGTGTGTGTGTGTGTGTGTGTGTGTGTGTGTGTGTGTGTCTATATATATAAACACACACACATATGTATATATATATATATATATAGACACACTCTCATATATATACATATAGAGAGACACACACAAACACACACACTAACACAAATAAATTTAGGAGTGCCTAACCACTTAGATACAAACCTAATTATTCTAGAAGTGTCCAAATTTGGGGGAAACTCAAGGACACTATCACAAACCCAAACTTCTCCTAGGACACTCCAAACGGACTCAAACTTGACACGAAGAGGGACACAAACACGAGGATCAATCCTACGGGATCCAATCTAGTTTACATGATGAAAAGAATAGATTAGAGGATAGGTTGTACCTATCGGAAGATGGATCCCAATGGAAAAATCTTCCGACACGGCTCCGACACAAATCGAATTGTGAGGACACACCCTTGAACTTCTTGCTCCCAAAAGCTTGAAGAATCACTACTTGGGATAGAGGAAGAGTTCGATGGAAGAAAAATGGGAAGAAAAAAATTATTTAGAGATGATTTCTAGGAAAATCCTATTCTTTACTTGGGAAGGAAGCTTGGAGAAGAAGAAGATGTGAAATATTTGAAGTGGAAAGAAGAAGAATGGGGGAAGGGGTGGCCGGCCCTATGTGGAGAGGTTGGGGCACTTGTTAATTACAAGTTTGCCCCTCCCTTTACTTACATGCTAAGTTAAGTCCCTATTTGGTTTGGGGGGTTAGCTAAAATTAAATAAAAATCATAATTAAGCCTACATACTCATGGGGGACTAGTCCAAACTCCTAGACCTAATTGTCAAGTATGGTGGGCCATGGCTAATTAATGTGTTAATCACAACTCAAGTCGAAATTCTCCGGAGTCCCGAATTAAGTCGGAATGCGATGAAATTCGAACCCGACTCCTATAATCATTAAATATTAATATTCATGAAATAAAATTCCCAAAAAAAATTCTAAAATGGAAAATGACAAAAATACCCCTGTTTCTGAAAACTGGGGGTGACAAATCTATCCACTTTAAAAAAAATTCGTCCTCGAAATTAAAACCAAACAATAGTAAATTATCAAAATCACAAGTTATGGCTTAAAATTTAAAATGATTTAAAATCTCAAAAATCAAAGCATGAATTAAATGACTAAAATGATAAAATTTAAAATTACTCTCAAATAGAAACTGGGTGCTATAAGTCTATCCACCTTAAAAGAATTCATCCTCCAAAAATTAAAACAAAGTAAACACAGAAAAATCATGCAGTTCGATAATCGTATGCGTATGTCCAATCATCATGATACTCAGAATCTTCGTCATGCCAGTGAGCAAGGTTACGATAATCACAGAGTCCTCGACTAAAGTACATATCTCTAGAATTATGGTATTTAAAATTTTTGCATTGCCGCTAGCTTGGCAGCGAAAACCTTAAATTTCCACACCCGAGAAATACGTCCATAATCCGACTATATGTCCTCACTCTGCCTGCTAGCATGATCCTAGAGGATTCTAAAATCTCATAATCGAGACGACCTAGTCCATACGACTTATCTCAGAAGAATATCACATCGCAAGGACAAAATTTTATCAAACGATCAAGGAACAAATGGAATCAAATTTCAAGACAGTTTATAAGAAGGCAAACGCGGAAATGAGATCGAAGGATTGGAACCTGCTATCTGCTCTGCTACTGCCTGAGTGGACTCAACTGTCATGGCCAAAGCTCGCCCCTGCTGGCCTCCTCTAGCCTGCTGCACTCCGTCCTGGCCTGTCTGTCTGGCTGCACGGGCAGTACAGTTCTTCACCTGGTGGTCTGGAGCTCCACAGAATAAACAAACTTCCTGCTTTATCCTACAAACCTCCCGGGTGTGCCCTATCTTCTTGCAGAAGGTACACTGGATGGCCTGCCTCTGGCCCTGTCTCTGGTGCTGCTGGGCACGCGCTGGTGCCTGCTGAATCTGCAACAGAGGCTGCTGTTGCTGAAATGGCCTCTGCTGATGCTGAAAGTGGGGGCGCTTGGCCGGTCCCGCACTGGAACTCGTCCCCATGGTATCTCTGCTCCTTTTCGGCTTGAGGCCGAAGTCCTCCTCTGCAATATGTGCGTCCATCAATATCTGATCGAACGTCGCATCACGGCAACCCGAGGTGCGGGTACGCACTACATGAATAAGTCCCCTACGAAACTTACGAGCCTTCTGCCCCTCATCCTGGATCATGTCGGGAGCGAACCTGCTAAGGCGGAAGAACTCTGCTGCATACTCGTCCACCGACGAGTTCTCCTGCACTAGACCCACGAACTGACCCTCCAATGCTGTAAGAGCCACGTCCGGGAAGAACTTCTCCTTGAGCCTTCGGAAGTTCTCCCATGTCAGCCCTCTCACCGACGCACGAGGATCCGTGCAGTACCATGTCAACGCGATATCGAAGAATCGGCTGGCTGCGACCGAAACCCAAAGTCCTCTAGGAAGCTCTGCCAGCTCCATACTCCGCTGTACGTCCTCTAGCCAGTCGTCTGCATAAAGGATGACCTCCGTGCCCGTGAAGTCCCTGGAGCTCATCTTCCTAAATTCTAATACTGTCCCTGGCCTGGACTGCTGCTGGTACGGCTGCTGGCCAGTAGGGCCCTACACCGTACCCGGTACCACTCTCTCTACGGCTGCCAGTGCAAGCTGATACGAGTTCTTCATGCTCTACCTCAGCATCTCAATCTGACGGTGTGACGCCTCCGTCTGGCGCTGCGATACCTCTGCCTGGGCTCGCTGTGTCTCCATCATCTGCTGAAGGAGAAGGAACATATGGTGTGTATCCGTCGGTATCGGACGTGGTAGCGGCAGTATCTCTGGAATAACGACCGAAACCCTCTGGGGTGGAGGTGGTAGACCTCCCTGTGCAACTGCCACGGCCTCCGGGATAGTGGAATCACTGGGGGCAGTCTCGTGAACCTCCTCCTCAGCCTGGTCTGATCTCTCGGGCAAGCTACTCGATCCAGTGGCCTGCGGGTGCGTCTTCGTCATCCTGGAGACGAATTGAAACAAGGAGATCAATATGGCACATGAGAAAATATTATCAAAGAATGACAATTAATTTAATACAAGAGGAGTAATCATGATAATCAAAAGATCAAAAAAATTTTCTAGGTGTGATTGAGAATCTCCTATCGTATCCTAGGTCCTACATCCTAATTGCAGGCTCGTAATTAGTACTCTAAATCGAGCACCATTACGAAATCGTACTAATTGCGACACCCGACCTGCGTGGGCCACCACAAAAATATGTCACGACCCACACCCTGATTAGGGACACGAGGACGTGGTTACGTCCAGCCTACGCCGCAGCATCGGCGGTAGAACGCTGTCTAGGTCATCTATAAATACTACAACTAATCAGATAAAGGTACTTGTACAGTATATACACTCCGAATGGAGGTGACATAGCAATACAGTCTCAATCACAAGGCAAACTAGGATAGATAGCATGAAAGGAAATATGATAGATGAAAACAGAAAATAAGTTCGAGATCCACACAAGCTCAAAGCTATACACAACACCGCAGAGTCACAGAATATAATATGAAATACTACTGTCTGAAAAGTACTAGCTGGCTCGCAGGCCAGGCAACCCTAACTAAGCTACTCTACTCAGGGTGAGCAAAGTCTAGTGGCTCTACTAACAAGCCATGGTCCAGGTCTACTCCATCAGACTCGACCCCATAATAGGTCGGGCAATCTGCCTCAGAATCATCTGTAATATATCAACGGTATCTTGTCAAAAAATGAGCAAGTACAAACACTAACAGCAGTTCCATATGAATTGACAAATTCTATAAGAGACAGTATAATAAAATATAAGACAAAGATATAGGAAGACTTGGGAACCGTTCGGAAGCTGAGTTACAACCCTTAAACCAAATAAGGACCGGGGTTGTAACTCTTCTTCCACGCAGAATTTAGTCTCCAATCAAGATACATTATAAAGGCATGTAGAATATGTGAGTAACTAAATATCATAGCATGGTGAGAAAGTACTGAATGTAGAACAGAACATGATATATGATAAGATAAATATAAAATGTGCCTTGAATTATTAGAGCGTTATATGATCGGCTTGGGAAACATGATCAGGCTTTCCATCCGACCGGCTATGAACAATGTGTACAATAGAACGGTAAGGCCGGTCACCATGGAAAGCTATGAACGATGTAGGATAAGGCTTTATCCATCGTGAGACGAGGGTATAGCTATGAACAATGTGTATAATAGAACAATGTGGGAATTTGATCACACAACCACTAATAACTCCCCATCCCCCGAATAGTATATAAGGATCCGGACATAACACGTCATGACACGGGATTCAAAAGCAGGTGATCAGCCCACTCCCAAGTCCATGTCTATACAAGTACAAGTAACAAGTCGAGTCATGTACCAATATACCAAGTAACCCAGGAACAACATCTCATGACAGGATCCGACATATACTAGTCCATGAACTATCGTGTCTGGAAATCAAGTAAGACACTACAACTGAATCGGATATAGCAGATATCAAGACAATGAAAGCTATCAGTGAATGTACTCGCCTGCTGTCCTGAGCTGTAGGGTATATCAATGCTCAGAGTGGTAATCAGAAACCTAAAGATGAGATATTGCATGTTAATTTAGGTTTAACAAAGTTATGAATGATTATAATGAATGATATGAAATCTAGGTCAAACTAGGTCTCACTGAGTCAAACTAAGTCCTGTCAAGTCAATCTAGGTCAAATTAAGTTATATCAAGTCAATCTAAGTCAGACTAAGTCAACCCTAGGTCATACCAATCATCGTAAGTCAAAACAAGTCGAAGTAAGTCAAACGGGGTCAAGAGTTAGCCTACAGTTGACTTTCAGTCAACTGGTCAACCCTGGTCAACTCTGGTCAACTCTAGGTCAACCCTAGGTCAAACTGGTCAAATGTTGACCAACAGTTGACTTTTGGTCAACTGGTCAACTCTAGTTTGGATTTGGTCAAATTTCGATAAAGTGTTGACTCATCGTTGACTTTTGGGTAAAAAGTCAACTCTGGGTCAACCGAGCCAGAATCGGTTCAAATATGACATTTGTAGGATGTATCTAACAAGTCACCTAAGTTTCAAGTTAATCCGAATACCCGAACCCCGTATTTTGAAATTATCCGATTACCCTTTATACATTACCCTTAAACCATTCTAACCTTGACACCAAGTGGCTTTCCCTTAGGAATTCTACTCCCGGCTTCCTAGGGTAGTAGGGTACTAGCCTATACAACCATTACCTACTGAGTTCTCCGGGTAGAGTGGACATCCAGTCCATCTTACGGTCCATATTGGTCATTTACCCGTTATCTTGAATATCTCAAGATACTCAATGGTATCGTGCGATACCATCCTCCTAATCCCACACGCAACCCCGATTTCAACCTAGGAGCCTACCCACAAAATCTAATTCACATTAACTAGGTCCCCTTCAAGTTTGGATGCGTTCCGAATTACGGAACTCAAAATCACCCCTTCACTAAATTCTCGCACAACCACTCAATCTCACTTTCAAACACTCATTTTCCACACTCACTTAGGACTAGTTTAGGGGGTTATTTTAGTGGGTTTTATAGGTGTATATAGAGCTATATATAGGGGTATATATATGTATATATATAGGTATACATATAGGAGTATACGTGGGGGGTTATGGGGGTCAAAGCGGGGTGCTACTGCTGCTAAAGCTGCTGCTGTGCTGCTGCTAATGCTGCTGCCTACTGCTGCTAATGCAGCTGCTGCTGCTGCTGTGTTGCCGGGGGGGGGGGGGGGGGGCAGCAGCCCCTTGGCCCCCCCTAGCTGCTGCTTTTGCCTCTCCTTTTCCTCCTCCTTCTCACACTCTTTCTCCCTCTATTTTCCTTCTCTAATCCTCTCTAACTCTCTCTAAATATATATAAACTCTCACACATACAAATCTCTTATTCCTTCCCCTCTCTATATATAAATACACGCACAAGTATATATATATATATATATATATATATATATATATATATATATATATATATATATATATATATATATATTTTATTTTTTTATTTTTTTTTAGCAGCCCCTTGGCCCCCCCTAGCTGCTGCTCTTGCCTCTCCTTTTCCTCCTTCTTCTCACACTCTTTCTCCCTCTATTTTCCTTCTCTAATCCTCTCTAACTCCTCTCTAACTCTCACTAAATATATATAAACTCTCACACATACAAATCTCTTATTCCTTCCCCTCTCTATATATAAATACACGCACAAGTATATATATATATATATATATATATATATATATATATATATATATATATATATATATATATATATATATATATATATACACACACACACACACACACACACACACATATATATATATACACACACACACACACACACACACACACATATATATATATATATATATATATATATATATATAGGAACACACACACACACACACACACATATATATATATATATATATATATATATATATATATATATATATATATATATATATATATATATATATATATATATATATATATATATATAAACACACACCATATGTATATATATATAGATATATATATAGACACACTCTCATATGTATACATATATAGAGACACACACAAACACACACACTAACACAAATAAATTTAGGAGTGCCTAATCACTTAGATACAAACCTAATTATTCTAGAAGTGTCCAAATTTGGGGGAAACTCAAGGACACTATCACAAATCCAAACTTCTCCTAGGACACTCCAAACGGACTCAAACTTGACACGAAGAGGGATACAAACACGAGGATCAATCCTACGGGATCCAATCTAGTTTACATGATGAAAAGAATAGATTAGAGGATAGGTTGTACCTATCGGGTGATGGATCCCAATGGAAAAATCCTCTGACACGGCTCCGACACAAATCGAATTGTTTAGGACACACCCTTGCACTTCTTGCTCCCAAAAGCTTGGAGAATCACTACTTGGGATAGAGGAAGAGTTCGATGGAAGAAAAATAGGAAGAAAAGAATTATTTAGAGATGATTTCTAGGAAAATCCTATTCTTTACTTGGGAAGGAAGCTTGGAGAAGAAGAAGATGTAAAATATTTGAAGTGGAAAGAAGAAGAATGGGGGAAGGGGTGGCCGGCCCTATGTGGAGAGGTTGGGGCACTTGTTAATTACAAGTTTGCCCCTCCCTTTACTTACATGCTAAGTTAAGTCCCTATTTGGTTTGGGGGGTTAGCTAAAATTAAATAAAAATCATAATTAAGCCTAAATACTCATGGGGGACTAGTCCAAACTCCTAGACCTAATTGTCAAGTATGGTGGGCCATGGCTAATTAATGTGTTAATCACAACTCAAGTCGAAATTCCCCGGAGTCCCGAATTAAGTCGGAATGCGATGAAATTCGAACCCGACTCCTATAATCATTAAATATTAATATTCATGAAATAAAATTCCCAAAAAATATTCTAAAATGGAAAATAACAAAAATACCCCTATTTCTGAAAACTGGGGGTAACACTTAGCATGGACCGTCTTGCTGTATGACTCTGCCAGAGAGTCTTCCATAGAGATTAAGATAAGCAACTTGCAAAGATTGTCATCTCTTCTCCACTTGGATTGCAGAACAGTGGTCTCAGCGACCCTTCGAGCATTTTCACCTTCTGGACTTAAAGGCTCAGGATCTGTCAACACGAAGTCAACGCTCACGAGTTGAAGATTAAGGCTGACCTTTCTCTTCCAGACTGTAACGCCCCAGTCCCAAAATACGTAGGACCAAGTATGTAAATATGCCAGCTGTAGATATACGAAAAATACTCCAATGTATGGAATCCTCGTATAAATACATAAGCTGTAAAATATAGAGAACCAAGACATGCTAAATCTCATCCACAAATATATAATAAAATAAAGATAGAATCAACTTGAATAGTTATGGTACAATCGTTGGGCGGAGACAAATCCACTACCAACTAATTTAAATAAGAAAGAATTATACAAGGAAATAATTTGGTCACGCGAAGGAGATGGTGATCCAAAAGCAACATCTCGAAGAATAGAGCGCAAGATATGGCCTTAGCTAGAGCACCTGCAGAAAATCACAAGACACACCTGGAGAGATAACCAGGTCCTCAGAGGGACGTAAAAAGATACAGGAAGAACATGCCATATGAACTGAATATAAATGCACCATAAAATAAATATAAAGTAAAAGCGTCCAAACCATAACACGGCTCAATATCCCATCATCGAAACAGTAGGCTACCCCCACAACCAAACAAGGACAAGGGGTAACTTACTATTCTGCGATGTGACATTTTTTCCATGCCATGACTGAACCATAAAATTTGCTAAGGTCTCCTAACCTTTCTAGTAGGCAATTTAGAAGACATATTGATGTATGGGCAGGTGAAGGCTGACTCCCCCAGGACAACGTAACAACTCACAATACACACACGTCAATACCAATACTATCAGCCGGCATAATTCGAGGCTAGCGGCCCACGTGACCCATCAGTCCACATAGCTCGAGGCTAGTGACCCTCGCGACTCAACTACCGTAGTACGCAGTTACTACAGCTTTTGGATTTGGGGTAGCCCATATATTTAACTGTCTTCTCCCTCCTAAGGTCCCTAACAGAAGGTAGTTCACTAAGACTAGGTCCATATGCATACAAAAGACAAGAAGGAAAAATAACCGAAACAAAATAAAGTGAACAAATAGCAAGTACTGGATCCACCTGAGAACAAATAATAAAATATGCAGTAAATAAATAAATAAAGGTGCATCTAATTATGAACAGTAAATAAGGCAAGGTATATTGCCTGTGGGTGGTGCGAGAAGCAGCAAAATCCAACAATCAGAATCGTCAACACGAAAGTCAAAATCCACAAGAAGCTTCGGATACTGAAACAAACATCACAAACGAGTCTGGAATAAAAGATATGCCTAGGAAACGCCTGCTCAAAAGTCAAATTCTGGAATAGGGGCAAAATCGTAATTTCGGATCAAAACGATGTCCGCCGTTGGACCCGCTTTGCACCGAAATGCGCGCCAGAACCTACGGTTTCTAAAGTCGTCAAACTACATGTTTACGAATTTGTTTTGATGAGACGAACCCAATGGTATGTCCAATTTTGGATTCCGGTGGGCTGTGCATAAATTCGCCCGTTGAGTGGGATTGTGGGCCCGCCAAAATAGCGTCCCGATCAACGGTCTCATAATCGGACCAAACTTGGGTCACAGGACCAGAAAAATATTTTGAGTCCAATGGCGCAAGTTTCATCGCGATATGATGAGTGTACACGAAGTTGTGACTTAATTTGCAAAGGGTTGATACGGGGGTATCTCGACGGATACGCATTGATTTCGTCGCGTACATGAAACGAAATCGGATTTCGTCAGTTTCCACACGTCGACAACATCCATACGCGCCTTTCGATGCGTATAGTGCGCGACCACGTTGCCCGGTTTGTCGGGGCACACGCCGTATCGGGTGTTTTTCCCACTTTTGAAAACAGAATTTACAGTTTTTCGAAAAAACTTTAACATGTAACTTTCTACATACTAGATGAAAAGTGAATCCAAAAGGTGCGTTACAATCTCGGTTAGGTTGTCTTTGACTGTCTTCAATTAGTTTTTACGAAAGTTTAATGGACAGCGAGAAAAGTGGCCGACAAGTTGATGTTTTACGATAGTTTTTAATATTCCAGAAAAGTGGTTTTTCTCCAACTTCGCCTCGATTTTTCGAGCAAGTTGAATGGCCATGTCGAAATCCACCTAGGGGATCTCGAAGAGGGTCATGTGGATTTTCTACACGAATTTACGGATCTAAAAACGGATCGAAAAGGAGAGAGAAATCACACGGAGAAATCGGTACCTTACTTTTAATTGCGGTTGTCGTTGTTGTTGCCGTTGTTGTCGTCGTCGCGGGGCGGGACTGCTGCTGTGTCGGATACGCGGAGGAGAGGGAGAGGAAGGAAGGAGGAGAGAAATTTTAGGGTTTGGTTGGGATTTTTCTTTGGAATCAAATATGTATATATATGGAGATGAAAAGAGGTTTCGGCCAAAAATATGAGTTCCAAGTTGCTTTAAAGGGGGGGGGGGGGGGGGGGGGGGGGGGAGGGTTTTCGGCCAAGCCTCTGCTACTGGTGCTCCTTTGTAAAGGGGATCTGCCACCACCCCCCTTCATTAGCTGCTGCATAATAGTTTGTGGTTGGGGTGGTCGGCCCCACCACTCTTTTCTATTTTTTTTTACTTAAATCATATATATATATATATACTATATATATGCTAAAAGGGGGTGGGTGCACAAAGCTATGTGCTGCTGTTGCTTCTTAATACAAAGGGAGGGGGCGCACATATAGCTGCTGTGGTCGGTTCCCACAATGTGGGCCGACCACACATTCCTTTTCTTTTTCCTTTTTTTTTTTTTTTTTTTTTACAAACATTTTCTTTTTTTCTTAAATACTTATATATATATATATATATATATATATATATATATAAATACACCCAAAAAATTTATTTAAAAACCAAATACCATTTAAAAGTCAAGTATCCAATTATTTAATATATTTAAACATATCTACATATATATAAATTCAATCTTTAAATAAATCAACTCAAAATAATAATCATATTTAAATAGAAAACATGTTTATTAAATCTCCAAAATAACTTCAATAATAATAGACTAATAAAATTGTTCCAATGGGTGCACTTATACCGCACACCCTTTTCCGGGTCCACAAATATACTATTTTGTAAAATATTATTTAAATAATAAAATATCAATAATTGCACAAATAATTAAACGATTTAAAATTGTACATAAAATTCTAAAATAATTTAAAAATTATTTTTAAGTACATAAAATATGTCTACATGGCCACTTTTGGTCCCACCACATGCCTACCTGGCTTAAATTTGGTTCGGGCCCAGTTCGGACGGAATTGGACAAACCGGGTCATCTAAAAATCAATATATAAATAATATTTAATTTAAAATACTTTAAATTAGTCCATTCACAACTCTGTCTGGTTTTTCTAGTTCGGTCATCCCCATAGCTAGGCTTTCCCACCCATGGCTAGTACACTAGTCAAGGCACACTGTTTCATCTACCGTGCCAAAATTCATGGTAGTCTTGTGTTCCAAAATTCAACAATGGCTAAGGTCATTTCTAATGAAATAAGAAAATCATAAATTGCATAAATAAATTTGAAGTCTCATAAAAAATAATTAAAAAAATAGGGGTTTTACACAGACGTTGTAATTCTCCCCGTCAAACTTCTCAAGTTTGTTAAAACTTGTGTCGAGAATGTTTGTACGGTTATTTTCCATCGAATATAATTCTTGCTTTGAGATTGTTATTCCCGAGACGTAATTTTCGATGGAAAACTGATTAATGAAACAATTGTAAAAATAACGTTTCGTAGCAACTCTTCAAATAAGGTACACTACAGAGATCCTTGAAGATTCTGGGTAACGAAGGTGTAAAAAGATTTAGTTACCGTAACAAACGAATGTAATGCTTCTAAAAAGAAGTTACAAATCGAATTGCTAGCAGCAGCAGCGACGAAAGCCCACAAGGAGTTTCTGTTAGATCGAGAAGAAGAGAACGAAAGAAGAAAAGAGAAAGGCAGCTTTGCTGGGGTGATCAGATCACCGTTGCTTAAAGCAAGAGTCGCCTATATACGATCCGCTTCAAGGAACCAGCAAGTTCTTAGAGAACTTCTGGAACGCTTGTCAGTCAATTTTTTAAACTTAAACGAGCTTCCTGAACTTTACGGACTCTCTTAACTCTCTTCTTTGGTGCATCTTAGAAAGGAGGTCAGGGGGCTCTATTTATAGAGTGGAGTGAGACTTCACAATCTCTTCTATTCGATGTGGGACTAAAATACCAATACTCTAAAATAGAGTTTGATATTTTACATCATCCCACAATCAATATAGAGTTTGATGTTTTACATAGTCGAGTGCTAGCCCCCCCCCCCCCACCCCCCCCCCCCCCCCCCCCCCCCACCCCTCCCCCCCCCTCCCGAACACACGACCGTGCATGCACGAGACATCCTGGAGTCCGAGTCCGATCAACAAAAATCAACATACATCATTGTTAGAATTAATCCTTTTTCCTTCTAGAAAAATACTCCCACATGGCACACACTTGTGTCCCATTACACCTCATGCGCACACCTCAACACAAGCAATGCATTATATTGAGATACTTATCATTTGGTGTAGTCAATGTGGGACTATCTTTTCTAGTCTAAAGACAAAAATACCAACACAAACAAGCCTGAACAAAAGGAGGGCCTTGTTCATATCTCTGGAGATTGAGTTGTCATGGAAGTGACCTGATCATCTGTATCTGATTTATGTTTTTTTCTCGTACAAGTCTTGAAGCGTTATAGAAATATGTTTTTTTTCCTACCGACTTGATTTGTGCTTTTTCTCGTAGTCTTGAAGACTAAACCATAATTGGTTTTAAATCCAAATAATACATTTGCTAAAGACTTTGAAAGCATTGCGAACTGCTGTAAAACTGCTCAGAACTTTTCTAATAGAATTAACAGAATAGCCTGATGGGGGTAGTTAACACCACTGTCGATCAAAACAAGATTCGATCTTTTCTTCGTCGATCTGCTCCCTGAACTAACGAGTTCCAATTTCACAGTCAATTGAACTTCTAGAACGTTTCTTTGAATATCACCTCACTTCAGTAGATCATGCATAGAAGTGCTAATGCAAATAACTCGGAACAAGCTCCGGTGAGCTCAAACGAAAAGCTTAGAAAAAGAGCTGAACGATGATGCTAAGAGCATTGACTGCTCTAAGAAAAAAAAATTCTTCTTCCTGTTCTAGCAGAGTACGACCTTACACAAGTTAATAGGAGTAACTCACATTAATTGTTAATCAGCATGCAACAGTGATAATTGTCAAACTTAACATTCCAGAGCCGGAGCCGAGATTCGTCAAGGACAACTGGATCCGGTGCAAAAAATAAATAAAGGCCTATCCTTAAATATATAAAATTCTAATAAAAAAATTCAAAAATTAAATTATCAAACTTAACATCAATTTAGAAAAATTATTCAACTATATTATCAAACTTAACATTAATTTAGAAAAATTATTCAACTACAATATCTTTCAATTGAAATAATATTCGACTAAAAGAGATAAAATAAAACTAAATAAACAAGTATCTTTTGTCATCTTCACATTAAGAATAATATTCTAGCATCTCTAGCTGCAAAATTATCAATCTATCGTTCATAATCAACACTTTCCAATAACTTTTTTTTTCAATAAAAATTATAGCTAGCTCATTTAATCTTTCCTGTGACATGGTTGATTTAATGTACTATTTCAATAACTTCAACATGGAAAAAGTCATTTTCTGCAGATGCAAGTCGCTGTAATTGTCAATAGAATTGTATAGAAAAATAATTAAATTTTTTCATAAAATTTAATATCTCAAGTGCCTGGATGTCTTTTAGTAGACGATCTCATAAAGTTTCTAGGTTCTCAAACAATTCATCTCCATTAATATCAGAGCAATCATCATGTCTCAAAATGTTTTCTAGACAACTACAACAAGCTTTCAAACCATCTATATCTAATGAATTCAATTTTTCTGAACTGAACAAAAAATCAAAAATATTCTCATATAGTTTTGATATTGTTCCAACATTTCCTTGATTGATGCAATAGCATGATCTACTATATACATGAAGGGATCGAGAGACAAGTTGTCGATAGAGTTAGAGATACATAGGATTTTATTTGAATCCTATAAATCCTAGATTTCCTATTAAGTGTTAGGATTTCCTATTGATTTCGAAATAAATTTAATGGAATGGAAAGAATATCTTACTTGCTTCGTTAATTGGAAACAGTAGAAGTCTTAATTCATTCATTCATTCATTAATTGGAAAAAGATATAGCCTTAGTTAATTAATAGAATCTCCACATTGATTAGGCCAATGAATTTACAAAATTATCTATTCATAAGTTAGTTTAGTATTATAGTATACATAATAAATATACATATATATTTTTTATATTATTTATTCATAAGTTTAATTTTTTTGGATTTTTTAAATTATATATCCATAATTTATTTTAATATACATAATACATATACACATAAAAAAAAATTGGAGGCCTATAAATTTAGGAGGCCTAGTACGATCGCACCCATTACACTCCCTCAAAATCGGCCTTGCTTAACAATCCAGGTGCTACCCACGCAAAGCTGGGCAAAGCTAAGCGTGGCAACCCTAAAAGGCTACCCTAGAGATAACTACTTTGCTCCCAATGCATGCGTGGAAAGTGCAAATTGGGCCTTTAAAGCTTCAGTTTGCACCCATAAGTTTGAGTCAGAGCCTTTAAAGTGGGCCTTTAAAGCCTTTAAAGTGCAAATTGGGCCTTTAAAGCTTGAGTCAAGGGATTTCTCCAAAAAAAAAAAAATGATGATAAAAATATTTTTTGATAGGGGATCCCACTAAAAAAAAAAAAAAACTGCCACACCAATTAATTTAACACATCAATTATGTACAAGTCAATAAATGATAAATTAAAGGTTGCGTTTGGTTCATTATAATGTAATCATAATCGTAATGGAATTGGATTTGTAATATAATTGAGTTTGTAATGTAATAGAATTACAATTACATTACTATGTTTGGTTGAAACATGTAATCAAACCATGTAATGTAATGTTAATTGCATTCATGTGTTTGGTTTACCATGTAATGTAATTAAATTTTTAATTTAATATTTTTTTTAAATACAACATAAAATTAAAAAAGTTGATCAATAAAAAACTTAAAAAAATTTTAAAAAAAATTAAAAAAATTAAAAATAAATAATAAAAAGGGGGAAAACGGTTTGTTTTCTGCTAAAAAAAAGACCAAAAACGAAAAAAAAAACGACAAAGAATAAAAAATACCAAAAATGACAAACGAACAAAACAGGAAAAAAAACCAAAAACGAAAAATGCGATAAAAATAGAAAAACGACAAAAAAAATAAAAAAAAAATTTTGCAAAAAAGACCAAAAACGACAAAAAAGAAACAAAAACGAAAAAAAACAACAAATAAAAAGAAAAAATGAGCATAAATGACAAAAAAGTGGAAAAAGACAAAAAAAAAAAACAACAAAAAAAGGTACAAAATTGACCAAAAACGTGCAAAATCGACCAAAAACGATAAAATCGTGCAAAAATAGCAAAAAGCAACAAAAAACGAGAAAAATGTGAAAAGTGGTAAAAAAAAAACGTACAAAATCGGCAAAAATCGATAAATAACGTGCAAAAACGGCAAAAAATGTGTAAAATCGACCAAAAACGATAGAAAACGTGCAAAAGTGACAAAAACGAAAAATGCGCAAAAACGGTCAAAAACAAAAAGACGTAAAAAATCGACAAAAAACGAACAAAATATGCAAAAACCGACCAAAAACGATAAAAATATGCAAAAACGACCAAAAACGATAAAAAAAATGTGCAAACATGTGCAAAATCGACCAAAAAGGATTTAAAAAACGTGCAAAAAGGCCAAAAAAGGACAAAAAATGATAAAAAGTGAAAAAATGGTCAAAAACGTACAAAATCGACTAAAAACGATAAAAACGTACAAAATTGACAAAAATTGATAAAAAAAAGCGTGCAAAAACGGCAAAAGACGTGCATATAAAGCAAAAATAATAATAAAAAAACGTGCAAAACCGACAAAAAATGTACAAAATCGAAAAAAAGATTAAAAAAACGTGCAAAAACGACAATAAACGGCCAAAAATGAACAAAAACGATCAATAATTGAAAAAAAAAAAAAACGGCCCAAAACGATCAAAAACGGCAAAAAACGAACAAAAATGACAAAAACAAACAAATACATACAAAAACGGCAGAAAAATGAACAAAACGATAAAAAACAAACAAAAACGACAAAAAAAAGGCAAAAAAACGAAAAAATTGGCAAAAAACGAACAAAAACGACAAAAAAAACGAACAAAAATGGCAAAAAAGAAAAAAAAAACAAAAAAGGCAAAAATTGAACAAAAACGATAAAAAACAAACAAAACGACAAAAAACTAACAAAAAGGGCAAAAAGAACAAAAACGAAAAAAACAAACAAAAACGACAAAAAACAAACAAAACGACAAAAACCTAACAAAAAAGGCAAAAAAAGAACAAAAACGACAACAAACAAACAAAAACGAACAAAAATGGCAAAAAAACGAAAAAAAGACCAAAAACGGCAAAAAAAGATTAAAAAAAAAACAAACAAAAACGACTAAAAACTAACAAAAACGGCCACAAATGAACAAAAACAACAAAAAATGACAAAAAAAAACAAACAAAACGAACAAAAATGACAAAAAACAAAAAAAAAGGGGCAAAATAACGACCAAAAATGAACAAAAACGACAAAAAACCAAAAACGAACAAAACGACCAAATTATAGCATACCAATCTTCCACTTAAGTTGTAATGTAATTGCAATTACATAGGTTTTGTGATGTAATTAAGTTTAGAAGAAACTGACGTAATGTAATCAAACTTGTAATCGCGATTACATTACATTTTTTTGTCCAACCAAACACTCGAGTTAGATTGACAACGTAATGCCAATTACATTACGTTGTCCAATCCTGCAAACCAAACGGGCCCTAAATATTGAGATACGCACAATATAATTTGTTCCAAAATAGAATGGTAAGACTATATCATTAATGGACAAACCCAACAAACATCAATAACTACTTTTTTTTTTAGATGTCCGACGATACACACGAAACTTTATGCATACTACATTGCATGCCTTTTGGGCCCATTGCCTCCATCTTCCACCATTTTTATACATGAAAAAAAAAAATACACCCTCCTAACTCAATCACTGATTTTCCATCACCCAGTCAGCTTCTTAATCATCTCCCCGGCAAACACCAATAACTTAAAATTAACAACTAGATAAAAATGATCGATTGAATGACTCATTTTTTTCCTTTCTCCAACTTTTTATCCACTTCTTCGCAAGTACCGTCTCCATTTGCTGTTGACAAGCGCTATTTATTACTCCCTCACTTCGGCATAGTAGCAAAAATGAGGGTTATCCCAACAACTTCGATTACATTATCTGGATATGGTCGTCGGTCGCTATGCCATACATGGACATTACAAAATCTTAGTAATGCCCAATATTTATGTATTTAATGAACATTGTATTCTATCAGTATTTTGATAAATTGTCAAACTAGAGTGACCCTTGTAGTTACCACAAAAAACATAAAATCCTGACTGGATGACAGAAGATCAGTGGATCGAGCCACATAGATATTATTCCTTCTATTTATAAAAATTGGAGGCATTGGACCCAAAAAACATGCAATACAGTATGCATAAAGTCTCGTGCACATTGCCGGACATCTAAAAAAAGTAGTTTGATAAATTCGTGACAGATAATATTCTGGTGTGCCTAAATATACTACAGTAAGTTCCATCCCTCAATCTACTACGACGCAAGTTACAAAGGTAAGAACATTGTTGACTAGCATGACAGGACCAAACCAGCCATAAGCAGTTCTTCACCAGGCACCTCTCCAGGTTATTCAGCTGTGCACTCTGAGAAGTAATGAATAATACTCCTATTTCCTTCAATACATAAATCTGACTTCAACACATAAATCTCAAAACTTAATTTTTTGGATCAAGGTGTAGGTTGAACTGAATCAATAGCCCAATACTCCGACAATTATATAATTATTTCCAAATATTTACAAATCTCACTTGCAAAGCTAGAAAAAAAAAATACACAACTAACATTATGCTCGTCTCAAGACACCAAAGCTCACTGTAACATCCACTTCTGTACATATAAGAGCTATATTTCCTGATTCTCTTATGGTAATATCCCCACTTGTTGCCAAATAGTGCAAGTATATATGAGAAACTGGAGGTGCACTTCAAAGATCAATAAATTCAAAGGGGAGTGTGGAATAAAGAATGTGCAGAACTTGAGAGAAATATGAAAAATGTTGGGTACAAGAAATATTAACATTAGGGAGGGAAGGATCGAAGAGAACAAAAATGTCCGTACGAACATATTCTCATCTAGTTAGCCACATCAATAAATCGCAGGTGAAAGTTGAAAAGGAACTCTATTTTGACATGAGAATGTTACAAATTGTCCTGCAACAGAAACAACATGTTTGTCATTTAGCAAGATTATTTGTTGGACACAAATTTCAAAGAATAGTTAAATAGAAATGCAGACGGGAAATGCACCAAATAGTATCTTAATCACAAGCATGAATTAATTTAGAAGGTTTCAGTTGCAATATTAATTTCTCAATCTCATCTCAAAAGTATTTGTAAGCAACTAAAAACATCAAGACTGAAAAGTATATTAATTATTCTGACCTCAACAATACTAGTGTACTACTACACACTGTCCAAGTAGTTCACTAAAACCTGAAAGTTTCCATTTATTTCACATATTAGGATTTTTGAACAATATCCACTTGCATTATAAATAATCTTATATGAAGGGCAAAACAGTCTTCTGAAACAAAGTTTTGCAAACGTTAACAATGGAGAATGTCACTGGAGGTGCATCATTTTATTTCATTTATATCTTGTGCATGTGGGCTTTCACGCTCCACTAGCAAGTAGGACCAGGGAAAGACAGCTGGGGGTGCTTGATGGCCTGACAGGAAGAACAGAAAATACAGCACAATGTTTGTCCTGTCACCTTTCGTTCATCTTCTGTAAAATTTTCAATTCATATTTTGTGGGCCACCCAATATTAGTATTTAAAGAAATATAAGAAGTGATTTCAGTTATTCTCAACAACAAATTTATACACATCTTAATAGATTTGTGGATGCACCCAATATTAGTTTGTTAAGAATAGATAAGTAATTTGACTGTGTTAATCCCAATCAACAAATTTAAAGATTTCATATATTTAAAGGCCGCACCTAAGATATAACCATTGGAAGAAGAGAAGAATGAGTCATCTGGAAGTCAAATAAAGGGGCATCCCGGTGCGACGAGGTTGTCGCTTACACAAGATCTGGGGAAGGTTAAGATGCACACAGCCTTAATCCCATATGTATGGAGAGGATGTTTCTATGAGTCAAACCAGCATTAGCACCAGGCGACACCTCTCCACTTATTTCCATGGAAGTTTGTTTTTTTCCCTTTTTTTCAAGTACACTTCACTCTCAATTTCATTCTTTTATTGGAAACTATAATTAATTTTTTTACTCAAATGATTTCATTAAGCTGTTAGCACATCTGAAACAAAACTAAACATGTATGAACTTGACCTTTTTCTTACTGCTAGGATTATGATGTTGCACTAGGTAATGTGATTCAATTATATCTTTAAATACTTACGGGTGTTTGCTTTTCACTAATTAGAGGTATTGCACTAACCAGAGGTTGGGGTCCCACTTCACTAATTAGAGCCTCTAATTAGTGGTTTACAAAATTGTTTGTTTTTCACTAATTAGTGGCTACCTAGCCGAATTTAGAACATTGTGCTTATATCTTCACCTCCTAACCACTTGAGTATATATATATATAGCAAATGGCCTATAGCCTAATGGTTAAGAGAGATGCATGCGGTCCGAGTGGTCAGGAGATCGATTTCCGGCGGGAGCGTTCGCCACAATTACCTTTATATATATATATATATATATATATATATATATATATATATATTTGGAATAAGGGTGAATTTATTCCTCGCATATAGCGGAAAAGGTATTAAAATACAACATCACAACACTTCATGCCCCAAATAATAATATTATGGGGCCATAACAGATACATCGAATTCTATATTGTGGAGAATTCCAATAGGGGGGGTAGTCAAGCCCTCAAAGATACGTCTGTTCCGCTCCTTCCAGATGTGCCAAACAGACGCAGCAAGACGAACTCTGGCTCTTCTAGCCCACCCCGAATCCCGGCCACTGTGATCTCGGATCCAGCTGAGAATGCTCCAGATGTCTCGGTCCATCCCAACTCCTCCTCTCAGCTGTGCACACTGCTCAGTCCAAATGTGCCAAGTCACCGGGCAACCAAAGAAGAGATGCCCCATAGATTCATCTTCCGCATTACATAGCACACATTTGGCATCCGGGATCTGCATCCCAAACCGGAGGAGTCTGTCTCTCGTCATCAGTCTACCCCGGAGAAGACGATATGCACAAAGTTTTTTCCGAGCTACGCCCTTGCCCCAGATGAAGTCCACCTCCTCAGCCTGGTCGTGGTGGGTCCGAACCAAATCGTAGCAGCTACGAAAGCAGAAAGGACCTGATCCGTCCCCCGTACCTGGGCCTGCCCAGCTCCAAGTATCCTCAGCCTGGCTAGCGTCAATAGTAATAAGGCGAATCTCCTCGGCTAGCTGAGCTGTATAAGTATATCCCTCTGGCCTCCATACTCCATCTCTGATGATCCGACTGCAGGTGAGCCCCCTGTCCGCTTCTCTGTCCAGCTGCCCCCCCAGAAGCTCGAGCAAGGATCTGGAACCCAACCAAGGGTCCAGCCAGAGGTCTGTAGTCGTCCCATCCTTCATGTGCCTGCAGATAGCGGTCTGAAGCACCGGTCTACACCTAAGGATGGCCTTGAACGTGACCGAAAAATTGTTGTCTATCCTGCAAGCCCAGAAGTTGGTCCTCCTCAGGTATCTGTTCGCCATCCAATCTGTCCAGAGTGATCCCCCCTTGATGAATCTCCAGGCCATCCTCACACAAGCTGCCTTCCTGACTGTATGGAGAGGCCTCAACCCCACTCCTTCCTCCCGTGGCCGACATAACTGGTCCCAGGATATCGCATGCATCCCTCCCCTCCAGATGAAGTCAGCACAAATGGCCTCCACTTTACGAATAGTAGCCGAGGGGATCTGGATAGACTGGAACCAGAACATCGTGATGCCTGCAATAACCGAACGCACCAACTCTATCCGGCCTCCGAAAGATAGACCCGCAGCTTGCCAGCCTTCCACCCTCCTCTGAACAAAGTCCACCAAGCTGTGACAATCCTGCTTTCTGGCATAGTTGACCGTCAGCGGAACCCCCAGATATTTCACTGGGAGCTCGTCTCTGTCCACTCCTAAGGCGTAGGCTCTCTCCTCCTGCTGTGTGCATCGTGAGCTAAAGTAGACTCTGCTCTTCTCCCTGTTTAACTGGAGCCCAGATAGCCGCCCGAACTCCTCCATAATGTCAGAGAGCGCTCTTATTCCCCGCATGGAAGGCTGGAGAAGCACCAATAAGTCGTCAGCATAGATCAAGTGGGATACAACTGGTCTCACCAACCGGAAAAGGGGAACAATCCTCTTGCTATGCACTGCCGTATCCATCATGCAGGTAAAGTACTCCATCACCAAGGTAAATAGATACGGGGAGAGGGGATCACCCTGCCTCAACCCCCTGTTGCTACTGAAGTAGCCATGCGGCGTGCCCTGGATGAGGACAGAGAAAGTAGGGGAGCAGATGCACTCCCTCACCCTCGCCACCAACCTCTCGTCGAATCCCATGACAAGCATCAAGTGACACAGGAAGTCCCTGTTGACCGTATCATAAGCTTTCCGGATATCTAGCTTCACACAAGCCTTCATCCCTCCAGGTTTGCTGAACTCTCTCACCATCTCATGAGCTAGCAGGCTGTGCTCCGCTATCGACCGGCCCTTGATGAACGCTGCTTGATTCTGGGATACCAAACCCAGCATAATCCCCTCCATACGCCTGCACATAAGATGAGTGATAATCTTGTAAAGAAAATTACAGCAAACAATGGGCCGAAAATCTGCAAGTGAGGTCGCTCCCTCCTTCTTAGGCACCAGCGTCAAGAATGTGTGGTTCATCTCCTTCAGAAGCCTGCCCTCCACAAAGAACTCCTGAACCGCCTCAAGAACCGGGGCCTTAAGCACACCCCAGTGTCGCTTAAAGAACCCAAAAGAGAAACAATCCGACCCGGGGGCTTTGTTGGGGTTGGCCTTCATCACAATGTCTTCCACCTCCTCCATCCTCACAGGTGCCAGAAGCAGACTGTTCCCGTGACGGGACACCAGTCTCTTCGTGACAAGGGCTGGGAACGTGCTAGTGTAGTCCGTCTGCTGATATAAGTCAGTGTAAAATCGGACGGCCTCCTCCTGTATCTCCACCGGGTCCCCTACTAGACGTCCCTCAGCATTCAGAAGTCTGGGGATGCTATTCCGATGCTGGCGGGTGCGGATCACATCGTAGAAGAATTTGGTGCAGCGATCTCTATCTTTGAGCCAGGTACATTTGACCCTCTGTGCCGCACTAATCTCCTCCTGCAGTCTCATGGTGCTGACCTCCTCAATCAGGGTCTTCTCCTTAGCCGCCAGCTCCCCGTTCAGAATGTCAGCTTGGAGGGCCACCTGAGTGTCCCGAAGTTCGGCTTCCTTATCCGCCAGAGAGGTCCGCGGTCTCGACTTCACCCACCCTCTGATGGCCCGCTTGAGCTGCTTGAGTTTGTGAACCATGCGGAACTGAGTCGTGCCATCCCGGAAGTGTTGCATCTCTCCCATAACCACCTCCTCATATCCAGCCGACAGGTACCAGCTGTTGTTGTACCGGAACGGCCTCGCCCTCAAGGTAGGTCTCGCACAGAGGCCTACCCGGATGGGACTATGGTCACTAGTACCCGCCGCCAGCCCTTCCGCCACCGAGTTCGGAAAGCATCTGAACCACTCACTATTGCCCAAGGCTCGGTCCAACTGACAAGCAATCCGATTTTGAGTAGCCTTGTTGTGCCAGGTCCAAATGTGTCCAGCCCGCTCCAGCCCTCGCATCCCTGACATAAGTAAACACCTTTGGAAGTCATATAAGATCGGGTCCGAAACTGGTCGACCTCCCACCTTCTCATGACGAAGCAGCATAGCATTGAAGTCCCCCATAATGAGCAGAAAGAGATGCATGTTGTCCGCCATAAGACCCAGATGCACAATGTCCTCCCATAAAGCCTCCCGGAGTCTTCGGTCATAGTGTCCATAAACAGCACCCAGGATGAACCGGAACCCACCTTTGTTCTCGAAAGTAACGCCGATGAGTTGTTCTGATTTATGGATCTGCACCCCCTCCCAGCTACCTTTGTTCCATCTAACCCAGATCCTTGCCATACCGCAAAGATCTAAGTTGTGAATGTGATCCCAGCTAGTCGGAGTCCTACGCGAGAGCATAGCGGCCCCTCTAATGTTCGTCTCCAGCAGGATAGCAATGTCACACGCCTCTCTCCTCAGAACCCCTCCAATCTCCCTCCATCGTCCAATGGAACACCCCCCCCTAATGTTCCATGCTAGGACCGACATCTAATTGAGATATGAGGGGTCCCCCTGGAACTCGTCTGGATCGACACTCGAGGGAAGTGTCTCATCCGCCTGATCAATGACAGCATCTACCATAGAAGAAGGGGCAAGGTGGGCCTGTATCCTGCTGAGAGTAAGAGTCCAGTCAGGGTTGTCTTCAGTCTGGTCATCCATATCCCTCGCCTGAGGAATATCCTCCCGAGTGGCCGGGGCGTGCCTTTTCCTGCTGCTGTACACCATGATCGCCGGGGAGGCCTCCGTCACCATCTGACTACCACCAGCCGCGCTCATACCCCTGGTCACGATGTTCCTCTGTGGCCTGAACGGAACCAGTGCACCCTGCGTGCTCTCCTGTCTCTGCGGTGATCCCGACTCCAGCCTCCTATCAACCTCCATCCCGGTGTCCTCCTCCATATGTCTGACGGGCTCCGTCTCCCCCGGTAAGTGACTGGGGGTCGTCTCCTTCCCTGGTGCAGCCATCCGAGTCGCCTGTGGCCTGGTAGGCTCCTTCCCCTTGTATTTGCACGCATTGGTAGTGTGCCCAAAACACTCACAGTGAGAGCACATGGGGGGTACCCAGTCATACTCCACCGCCTGTGTCAGAACCTCCCCAGACGGTACCTGATACTCAAGCATACTTGGTAGCTCTGAGCCCGCCTTGATCTCCACGAAGACTCTGGCATACATCAGTCTAGTACGGAAAGTAGTGGCCTCGTCGGCTTTGATCGGCTTCCCCACAAGACTGGCAAGTCGCATGAGAAGCGGAATACTCCAATACTTTACTGGGAACTCAGGAAATCTGACCCAGATGGGAATAGCATTCAGCACCTCCTTCTCACACCTCAACTCCGGCGTCCACTCCTTCAGAATAATGAGTCTTCCATCAAATGACCAAGGCCCACCCTGAAGGATCCTGGACACGTCCTCCGCTAATCCAAATTTGACATAATAGAACCCGTTCTCCCGAGAGAAGAATTCCATACTACCTTTGGGTCTCCAGACACGCTCTGCATACCCCCGAATTTGGCCATAGAACGGCTTGTTCCCCAATACATACAGCACCAGGGTGTTCTTCCAGAATTCGGAGACAACCGCTATTTCTTCAGCAGGAAAATACGCCCGAAGCCCTCCTCCAACCGACATCGGTGTGACAAACTCCATCGACATCGGGCTTTTCGTAGTCACTGGCGCGCATACCTCCTTCCAGGATCGAGGCCTCTGCTCCTCAGCGTGCGTCCTGGTCGGGGGGTTATCAGGGCCCTGGCCTGTCTTGCCGGTATCGGTAGCAATACCCTTTGCCTTCTCGGCCGCCGTCGCCTTTGGCCTCCAACCCGAAACAGATCGCACCGTGCCTCCCCCTCGTCGCCGGGGATCCATAGCGCCGATCAAGGATCGATTTCCATGAATTCCAGGCCCCGCCCTTTCCGCAACTTGGGACTGAGCCCCTCTCCGTCCTCCAGTCCGTCGTCTAGTCACAGTTTGCCAGCCGGCCTCCTCAGAGATGTTCCCTCCGGACCCGAACTCGAACACGGGAGCCTCTCCACCGGAAGAGCTACTGCCGCCTCCGCCCGACCCCTCCCCACCTGGAGTGGTCCCTCCACTGCTACCCGAACCCCCCCCCCCCCCCCGCGTGGGGTACCGCCGCCGCCCCCCGGCCTGTCCCGCTGCCGCCCGGTCTGGGCCCTGTCCCGCCGCCTCCCGGCCGGTGCCCTGACCCGCTTCCCCCCGACACCACCCCCCCCCCCCCCCGCCTGGGGGGGTTCCGCTGAGACCGCCCGACCCCGTGGGGGGGTCCCGCTGCCACTTCCGCCTGGGCCGCCAGGGCCTCCAGGGAGCCGATCTCCCCCTCTCGCACCTCCCGGCCGACGTGCCCCCCTCCCCGCGAGCTGATCGGGGGGTCGGGGGGGAGAAGTGGCTTCCGCCAAAACCCTAGGGGAGCCGATCGCCTGCTGCTGCTGCATCTTTTTTGACTATATATATATATATATATATATATATCTATATATATATATATATATAGCCGCCATTAAGCATCTCTGTATATTCTCCGGAATAGCAGTAGTTGGATCGTCTTTATGAACCTATCGTGAGAAATTTGATAGTCTAAGGATCTAATACGAACAATCCATAAATATAATCCAACAACTGCTATTTCGGGGAACATGCGGGGATCCCGATCCATTGTGTGTGTGTGTGTGTATATATATATATATTTTTATATATATATATATATATATATATATATATATTTGGAAACAGGGTAAATTTTATTCCACAATCATCGCAATAAGGTTACAACATAGAGATACAATCCCAACTCAGGGGGACATTACTAGTACATCCGACTCGATGTTATGAAGGATGCCCACCAGTGGGGTGGTCAGTCCCTCATAAATGCGCCGGTTCCTCTCCCTCCAGACATGCCAAACTGATGCAGCTAGCCTCGATCTAGCACGTCTGGCCCAGCTCTGCCCCCGGCCCCTGCCATCTCCAATCCACTTAAGGATTTCTCTGAAGTCACGCTCCCTTCCAACCCCTCCCAAGTATCTCCGGCTCTGCTCTGCCCAGATGCTCCACGCCACTTGGCACTGAAAGAACAGGTGCCCAATGGATTCATTCTCTGTCTCACACAAAACACACTTAGGGTCAGGGACAGGGACCCCGAACCGAAGCAGTCTGTCCCTAGTAAGCATCCGGCCCAGCACCAGTTTATATGCAGACAGTTGCATCTTCCTGGCTAGGTCCTTCCCCCAGATAAAGTCGTACTCGATCTCATCGAAGTGGAGACGAACAAGATCGTAGCAGCTGCTAAATCGGAACTCCCCAGCACCCTCCGTGGAGCCGGTAGGGGCCCAAACCCAGGCGTCAGTCAGTATAGCAGGAGTGATCTGTACCTGTCTGATCTCCCCTCCTAACTGAACAGTGAAACGATACTCCTCAGGTCTCCAGACCCCACCCCTGATGATGTGCCTACAAGTCAGACCTCTGTACTCCACACCGTCCGTCTGGGGACCCAGAATCTCCAGGAGAGACTGACCAGCAATCCACGGATCAAGCCATAGGTCCGTCTCCCCTCCCTCCCTCATCTTCCGCCGAATTGCCTTCCGAAGTACAGGTCGGTTCCTCAGGATATGCTTGAAAGACACAGAAAAGTTGTTGTCAATGTCACATATCCAGAAGTTCCTACCCCGGAGGTACCGACTAGACATCCAAGCCGACCAAAGAGAGCCGCCCTGAAGGAACCTCCACGCCAGCTTGATCCCCGCCGTCTCCTCATAGCCAGGCGAAAGGAACCAACTGTTGTCATACCGGAACGGACGGGCTCTAAATCTGGGACTCTCGACGAAACGCACCAGGATCGGCGAATGGTCACTGGTCCCCGCAGGTAGCCCCTCAGCAACAGCAGAAGGGAATAGGCGGAACCAATCACTGTTCCCCAAAGCCCGATCAAGCTGGCAGGCCACCCTGCCAACCACCGCCTTGTTGTGCCACGTTCATATGTGCCCCACCCTCTCCAGATTCCTGAGCCCGGACTGGAGAAGACAGGACTGAAAGTCAGATAGAATCTGGTCCGGCACCGGCCGCCCCCCCCAGCTTCTCTCCCCTGTATAGAGTGGCATTGAAGTCTCCCATAATAAGCAGGGGGAGATGACGATGCACCGCCAATGTACTCAGTCTAATGATGTCCTGCCACAAGACCTCCCGCAGCCGCCTGTCATTGTGCCCATAGACAGCACCAAGTAAGAATCGGAACCCACCCTTGTTGGTGAAGGAGATGGCCACCAGCTGGTCAGTCATGAAGACCTCCTCCCCCTCCCAACTAGCTCTGTTCCATCTAACCCAGATTCTCGCCATATCACAGAGACCAAGGTTGTGGAGCTGGACCCAGTCCGTAGGGGTTCTACGAGACAGGATTTTCGTCCCCCCTGATCTTAGTCTCTAGTAATATCGAGATGTCACACTTCTCTTTCCTCAGCACCTCACTAATCTCCCTCCATCTCCCCAGAGAACACCCCCCCCCCCCGGACATTCCAGGCAAGGGCCGACATCTATTCCGCGGGTGGGTTCCCCTGAACATCCTCTGAAGGCGCACCCGGGGAGAGTGCAACCTCCATCTCTCTGGACTCCTCATCTCGATCCCCCTGAAGAAGAGGCTGAGCTAGGACCGCAACCCATTTAGGGTTGACCTTCCACACTCTCTCCGCCCCACCTTGTCCGCTGTCCTCACTATGTGACTCCGTAGCCTGGCGCTTCCGACTGTATACCTGAAGTGCTAAGGTGTTATCCTCTCCTTGTCGCCTGTCCCCCTGTCCCATACTCCTGGTGATCATAGTCCTCGTCCCCGTATACTCAACCATCGCTCCGGTAAGGATCTCCGTCAGAGACCCGTCGTATTCCCCAGAGACGGGGGGAAGGTCTGCCTCCATCTCATCCTCCATCAAGCCCGCCTCGTCAACTACAGGGGTATTAACTACACCACCTGTCTCCTGCACTGCCTCCTCCGTCACCGCTGCAGAAACTCCTCCACGTCGACAAGCACTCGGGAGATGCCCAAAACAGACACACGCCGGACATCTGGGGGGAACCCACTCATACTCCACCTTCTGCATAAGAATCTGGCCAGTAGGTGTCCGGTACTTCAACTGCTCTGGCAGGTCCAACCTGGCGTCAATCTCCACAAATACCCGAGCATACATCAACCTCGTCCTGAAGGCGGTGGCATCGTCCGCCTTAATCGGCTTGCCAATGAGGCTGGCAAGTCTCATAAGAAGGGGAACACTCCAGAAGCGTACCGGGAATTCAGGGAACCGAACCCACACAGGCACCGCATTCAGCACCTCCTTCTCACATCTCAAGTCAGGAGTCCATTGCTTCAGTATGATGAGGCGACCATCGAACGTCCATGGCCCTCCCTGGAGGATCCGAGCCACATCTTCTGCCATCCCAAATTTAACGAAGTAGAAGCCGTTCTCCTTGGAGAAGAACTCCATGCTACCCTTCGGCCGCCAGACTCTCTCCGCACAACCACAGATCTGCCCGTAGAAGGGCTTGCTACCCAACACATATAATACTAAAGTATTCTCCCAGAATGCCGTCACCTTCGCCACTTCCTCAGCCGGGAAGTCGGCGCAGAGCTCACCCCCAACCGCCAGAGGTGCAACATACTCCATCGATGCCGGAGTTTTTGCAACCCCCACCTTGCACGCATCTGCCCAGGATACAGGTCTCGAGCCCGAACTTCGAGGCAGGATCGTCGGGGCCGGCCGGGCACTCACGTTCTTAGCAGTCCCTCTCCCCCCGATAACTGGGCCAGCCGTCCCTGCAGACTCCGTCGCTCGAGGCCTCCACGTAGTCCTGGCTTGTCCCTCCCGTCCACCTGTGTGCGCCTGGCCCACCGTAGGTCCAGTCCTCCTGGCTATCCCTGACCTCCTGTCCGATCCCTGCGTAGAGGTTGAGCCCCTCATAGTCTCAGCGATATGCGATCGTTGCCCACCCCCTCGCCGTACCCTCCGATTTTGAACCGTGGTCCAAGCCCCCTCCTCACTCTGGCCATCCTCCACTCCAGTCGATGCCCTTTGGGCGGTGAACACCATAGAGGAGCCCCCCGGAGCACTCGCCATCGAACCACCGACCGAAATCGTGCCCGGTGGCGTCGCCACCGACCGCATCCATCCCCGGCCACCCCCCCCCCACCTGTGGTGGGTCGCCGGCCGCCGCCTGCCCCCGGGGGGGATCGCCGGACCCCCCCGGCCGCGCCTCTGGCCGCCAGCATGTCCGCGCGGACGTAGATCCGCCGCGGGAGGATTTCCCGGCGGCCGGTCGCCGCCGCCCGCCTCCAGATGGTCGCCGCCGGCCGCCCCCCGCCACCCCCTTGCCTTTCCCCCTGTCCGGCGGTCGGTTGGCCGCCTCCTCGCGCCGATTCGGTGATGCCCTAGCAGAGCTAGGGTTCGCCTCCTTCTCCGTTGCCATTATATATATATATATATATATACGATCGGGTTGAGGACCGAGCGGCGGCTGGGATTCCTCCCCCGCGGCCGCCCGATCCCCTCGCCGGCGGGGGAAGGAAGCCCGGGAAGAAGGGCGGCGGCGTCCCCCATAGCGGAGGGGGGGGGGGATCGGCTGGGGGAGGGTCGGGCGGACCCCCCCCCCCCCCGACCTGCAGACGCTAGCAGCGCCTGCCCAGGCGGCGGGGGCGGGATCATCTAGGGGGGGTTTCGGGCGGACCCCCCGGTACGGCGGCAGTGCACCCCCCCCCCCCCCCGCGGTGTGGTGGGGGGGGGGGCGCGGGATCGTTTGCGGGGGGGTCGGGCGGACCCCCCGGATCTGGGACGGGCGGCGGGGAGGGTGGGGCAGGATCGACGGGATCGGACGGGGATCGGATCCTACGGGGTGTCTCCAACACCCCGAACTTCGAATTTGGAGCAGGCTCTGGATCTCAGGGGGGGCAGCTGGAGGGAGGAGGATGGACGACGGTTACGCATCGTCGCGTGGCGAAGACTGGTCGAAAGATAGGAGGAGGACAGGGCCATATTAGAGATCGCCACCCTGCTGATAGACGACAGGGAGGATCAGGGGCGAGGCCTTCAGCTCGTGGTCCTGTGGCGCCTGCTGGGAGATCGGTAGGCTGGCGGCTCAAGGCAACCGCGGCGGACAAGGGGAAGAGCAAGGTGGTGGATCTCGGCGGTCAGGGGTCTGGGTCTCCCCCCCCCCCCCCCCTCCCGGAGGGTGTCCCCAGGCCACAGGGGGCGATTTCTCGACCGGCTGGAAGGTCCTGGGCAGATATCTGCAAACCTGTGGGACCGAAGAGTCCCACATCGATGGAGTACGTCCTGCCGATTAAGACAGGGAGGAGTTTTCGGGCCTCGTTCCCTGCGGAGGAGACAGAGAAAGTGACTGCCTACTGGAAGAATACTCTGGTCCTGTACGTCCTGGACAACAAGCCTTTCTACGGACAGATTCGGGGTTATGCGGCATGAGTCTGGCAGCCTAAGGGCAGTATGGAGTTCTTTGCTCGCGAGAACGGCTTCTACTATGTGAAGTTTGGGCTTGCGGAGGATGTCGCAAGGATCCTGCAAGGAGACCCCTGGACGTTCGACGGGAGACTTGTCATTCTGAAGGAATGGACACCGGAGCTTCGATATGAGAGGAAAGTCCTGAATGCCATACATGTATGGATTCGCTTCCCTGAGTTCCCTGTCCGGTTCTGGAGTATCCCATTGCTGATGCGTCTGGCGAGCTTGGTAGGCACCCCGATCAAGGCGGATGAAGCTACTGCCTTTCGGTCGAGATTGATGTACGCAAGGATCTTTGTGGAGATTCGGGCTGGGGGAGAGTTACCGAAGATGGTGGAATATGAGATTCCTTCTGGAGAGGTGCTGACCCAGAGGGTGGAATACGAATGGGTCACACTTACCTGTTCTCGTTGTACCTGTTTTGGACATCTGGCCAGTGCTTGTTCGACGGTTGGCCCTCAGATGGAGCCTACTACTCCCCTTAGTGAGGCTCATGACTCACCATGTGACATGGATGCCAGAGACGACAGTGGAGAGGAGGTCTTGGTGGGTGGGGTTACCCATCCAGTGAGCGATGATGGGATGAGCCTCATTGTCTCCACCCAGCTAGCCCCTATGAGTAGGGCGCTGACCACTTGCCCGGGACAGAGTAGTATAGTTACAAGAGACATGGTGGCGTCGGGGATCGAGGCGCGAGGGGATGGCGGATCGGCTGAGGGGCAGGTTTACTGTAGGAAGAGACGTGTTGTCGGTCCGCTGAGTGACGGCCCCTCCAGGGAGGGGGGGCATCCTACTGACAGAGGGGAGGCGGTGTGTGTTGACAATCCTGCCTGGGCGTTGGTGCTCTCTCAGGGCGTTCCCCAGCAGGCCATTCCGACTGGGATGGAGGAAGATCTTTTAGCGACGGATGTGGCACATTCCCCAGGTGCCGATCCGGGTGTTTCCCAGGGAACCCATCCTCTCATTAATTAATGGCCATTATCGCCTGGAATGTGAGGGGGGCGTGTTCGCTAGGGAGGTGGAGAGAGATTTGTTGGGTGCTTCACAGAGAGAAATGTGACATTTCTGTTCTATTAGAATCTAAAGATCAAAGGTGAAAAGACTCTTGCTCGGCGGACCTCATCTCATTGGGCCCAACTTCACAACCTGGCTCTATGTGACATGGCCAGGATTTGGGTTCGTTGGAACTCGAAGAGCTGGGATGGTGACTTGATGACGGAGCAGTTGATTGCCATCTCCTTCTCGAACAAGAGTGGCTTTCAGTTCTTGCCGGGGACGGTTTACGGCCACAACGGCAGAAGGAGACAGGAGTCCCTGTGGAGCGACATCTCCCGTGTTGCCGATGTTGCAGATTCGTCGCCTCTGTAGAACCCTAGAGGGGGGGTGAATAGGGAATTAAAAATAAACTATAACAAACGATGCAATAAAGAGTAAGGAGTAGAAAGATCAAACGCAAAACGCAAGGATATATCCTGGTATCCTCTTTTGAGGCAATCCAGTCCCGGAACTCTCTCCGGCTTTAATCCACTATTATGCAAATAGTACACACGAGTTTGGATCCGAAGAACTCGCCAACTTCAACACGAGTTTGGATCCGAAGAACTCGCCAACTTCTACACACGAGTTTTCTTACGAAGGCTCGCCAACTTCAAAGAAAAGGAAAGGATGCTTTGATCTTCTAAACACTTGAAGATCGAAAGTAAAAGCTCTTGAGACACTCTAGCACTTTGGGTTGGATGACAATTGAAGATTAGGTAGAGTAGTAATGGTGAAGCTCTTTTGGTTGTTGAGAAAATTTAAAGCTTGGAAGAGATAGCCTTTAAGAGGAGAGACAAAGCCTCTTTTATACAAATCCAACATCATAAAGGCAATACAGCCGTCGAGCGGATTATCCGCCGGATTTTCGCGGAAATCCGTCGGATTATCCGTTCAACAGTAACGGTCACAAAAAGAGCCGTTGGATGCATTAAATGCATCTGTCAGATGCCGTTGGATTTGAATTTCAAGTTGCAAAAAGGTCAGGCGGATTATCCGTCGGATTTCAGCGGAAGTCCGGCGGATGATCCGAACTGTGGTCTCACAAACTTGCTGTGAGGGGTTCGGATGATCCGTCGGATTTCCGCGGATTTCCGTCGGATTATCCGAACTTCTCCTCACATACTTGCTGTGAGGGTTTCGGATGATCCGTCGGATTTCCGCGGATTTCCGTCGGATTATCCGAACTTCTCCTCACAAACTTGCTGTGAGGGGTTCGGATAATCCGGCGGATTTATCCGGAAATCCGTCGGATTTTCCGTCTCCTCTGAATTTCTTCACCATTTCTATCTTTATAAATGTCATCTTAGCAAAGTACGTACATGGATTCCTAGTAGAATACAAACTCTAAGGGAGCAGGAAGCGCCATCTTCTATGTAGACTTTAAGCAGGCTTCATAGTCTTTGGCAAAGCTGATAAAGGAGATATCCAGAGCTCCATGGTCTTTGATTAACTTCATTGAAAGGAGAGACATTCTATTGTTTCCTGAGAGAAAAACAAACTAACGACGTACAAGGGTTATTGTGAACAATAATCAAAATCGATGTGCCAACAAACTCCCCCATTTTGATAATTGACAAATAATAAGAATGTAAATGGCTCCCCCGTAATAAAGGAATCTCCCCCTCAATAACTCAATATGATTTCTCCCCCTTTGTCAGTTAATCAAAGATGGAGAGAAGAACAGAATAAAATATGTAATAGAACAGAAAAACATACGAAAACTTTATTTCATAAAAGAAGAACCAGGGGTACAACCGAGGCTTTAAAAGCCCAAACTAGCACATAACTAAAAGACAGATTTCCAAAAGCCCCGTAGGACCACACAAAACACAAATTAAAAGTCCCCGAAGGACCACACAAGACAACACTAAAAAGCAAGGCATCATCAACTGTCAGGCGCCTGAGACGGGCCGGCCTCCTGATCCTCATCATCCCCGGTAGCAGAGGTGAAGGCGCCATAAGGATCGACGCCATCCGGGTACATGAAGCCATACACGTTCGGATCAGTGAAGCGAGGCCCCGAAAAGTCTGGATGAGGAGTATTAGGGTTGAGAAAGGGAGTGTGTTCCTCAAACATACGTTGTATGTAGTAAGCCTGGTCCATGAAGCCATGGTGGATAAGAGTGCCAAGTCCCCTAGTGTTGGCCTGAAGACGCTCATGGGTAGAGAGAGAGAGATCGGCAAACTTGCGATCAATGTAGCGGCGCACGTCAGGAGTGAGGATAGTCGCCGGAGGAGATGTAGGGCCGCCAGCAACAGCAGTAGGAGCAGGATTAGGGGCAACAGCAGGAGCCGCACGACCACGTCCCTTGGATTTTGCAAGAGGGGTGGGACGAGGATCGCCAACCGGACAATGAGTCAAGTCGATACCATTTGCTTCAAGGATCATGGTGATGTACATACCGAAGAGTAGGGAACGATGAGGGGATTCCCTAATAAGCATCATGGTATAGATGATGGACTTGGATAGTGAAAAGGGTTGGCGTGCCACCAGATAATACATGCAAATAAGCTCCTCAGCCGTCAGGCTGTCCATATTCCCAGATTTCGGGGTGAGCGTATGGCACAGGATACGATGCATGTCATGGAAGAAGGGACTCAGATCCTTGTCCTCCGGTCGTTGAACGAGGGATCCGCCACAGATGTTAAAAAGGAACTCTTCATAACTCATGTCGGGAGAGAAGGAGATGTGGTCGATGGTGCCGGGAAGGGAGCGATGGACCTTGCGTTCATCGAGACCAAGGATGGTGGCCAAGGAGGCGGCTGTGACAGTGATCTTTACGCCACCAACCTTCGTCTCGAACTCCGGACCTTCCTTGGCGGGAACGAGATTGCAGTAGAACATGCGGATAGCATGTGGATAGAAGTCGACCTGACGCTCAAGGAGGGCGTCGATGCGGGAGAAGCGGAAGTAGTCGCGGTGGTCCTTGAAGTTGAGCCAGGAAATAGGTTTCCCGGAGCAAACAGGAGCTTTGTGGTAGAACGAAAACCATTCCCGGGAGTGGGAAGCAGATTTGAAGATGAGAGGGTTGTGGCCTTGCGTGGGAGGCGGCACAAACATAGCAAGGGTAGGAGGCTGAGTGGAGGAGGAGCTCCCGTCATGGCGTTGTCGTTTGGTGTGAGAAGCCATTGAGGAAGAGAGAGTGAGATAGAGATGTTTGGAGAAGAATGGAGGAAAGGAAGGTGAGGGGATGAAGTTTATAATGGGTGGAGAGGTGTAAATGAAGGGGTGTAATGGTTGGGAACGGATAGAGAGGAATGGGATCGGATAAAGAGGAAGGGAGGTGAAGAGAAAGCAGCCGACGCTTCGTTTTCTGCGTCTGTACCACGCAACCGGAAAATCCGACGGATTTATACGGAAATCCGGCGGAAAATCCGGATGAAGATAAGAACGAATTCAATGCGGGTAGGTGAAGGGTCATGTCTAATTAATGCCATAGCCGTTCGCGGCCGGGTTTGACGGAGAACAATAAATGCGGAAAATCCGCCGGATTTCCGCTGAAATCCGTCGGATTTTCCGAACTCGTTCAAGAAAAGCTGCTGGAAATGAACGGAAAATCCGGCGGATTTGATCGGAAATCCTCCGAAAAATCCGAGAAGGTCAGAACAGTTTCAAATAGAGAAATCGAGGAGTCCGATTTCTCGACAAATAAAAGTGAAACGATCTTCAGAGAGAGGTTTGGTAAAAATATCAGCAAGTTGATGAGTGGTGTCAATGAATTCAAGACAAATGTCACCCATCAGTTGATGATCCCGTAGAAAGTGATGTCTTATCTCAATGTGTTTAGTGCGAGAGTGGCAAATAGGATTCTTCGTGAGATTAATGGAGCTAGTATTATCACATTTAATAGGAATGCAATGAGAAGAAATACCATAATCTACTAGTGTTTGTGTCATCCAAAGAATTTGTGCACAACAACACCCTGCCGCTATGTACTCAGCTTCAGTGGTTGAAAGAGCGACAGAGTTTTGCTTCTTACTAAACCACGATACCAAGGACTTCCCGAGGAATTGACATGTGCCACTAGTGCTTTTTCGGTCAAGCTTGCATCCGGCAAAATCCGCATCCGAAAAGCCGTGAAGCTCAAAGGATGAGGATTTCGGATACCAAAGACCCATGTTAATGGTGCCTTTGAGATAACGAAAAATGCGCTTAACGGCAGTCAAATGTGATTCCTTTGGATTAGCTTGATATCGTGCACACAAGCAAACACTAAACATGATATCCGGACGGCTAGCAGTTAAATAAAGTAAACTACCGATCATACCTCTATACTTACGAATGTCGACCGATGTCCCATCTTCATCCTTGTCAAGCTTGGTCGTTGTAGCCATAGGGGTTCTCATTGATTTGGATGAGTCAAGGTCGAAACGCTTGAGGAGGTCCCTTGTATATTTTGCTTGATTGATGAAGGTTCCTTTAGGTCCTTGCTTGATTTGTAACCCCAAGAAGAAGGAAAGTTCTCCCATCATACTCATTTCAAACTCTTCCTGCATAACTTTGGCAAATTCTACACAAAGTGTGTTGTTAGTAGAACCAAAAATAATATCATCAACATAAATTTGAACCAATAAGAGAGTCTCATCATGGGATTTAATAAAAAGTGTGGTGTCAACTTTTTCCTTTGAAAAATTGTGAGAAACAAGAAAAGAGCTAAGACGCTCATACCAAGCACGTGGAGCTTGTTTGAGGCCATAAAGGGCTTTATGAAGTTTGAAAACGTGGTTAGGAAATTGAAAATCTTCAAAACCGGGAGGTTGTTTAACATAAACTTCCTCCTTAATAATACCATTAAGAAAAGCACTCTTAACATCCATTTGAAATAGCTTAAAGTCATTAAAACAAGCAAAGGCACAAAGCATACGAATGGATTCAAGACGTGCAACCGGAGCATAGGTTTCGTCGTAGTCAATGCCTTCCTCTTGGTTATAGCCTTGGGCAACCAATCGGGCTTTGTTACGAGTCACTAACCCATCTTCATTTAGCTTGTTGCGAAACACCCATTTAGTTCCAATAATGGGATGATTGCTAGGTTTTGGGACAAGTTCCCAAACCTTGCTTCGCTCAAATTGATTAAGCTCCTCTTGCATAGCTATCATCCAAAATTCATCGAGAAAAGCATCATTAACATTTTTAGGCTCTACTTGAGAGATAAAAGCCACATTGGCACAAAGATCACGAGTGGCGGATCTTGTGCTAACACTTGAGGAAGGATCCCCAATGATGAGCTCCTTAGGATGATTGGTGACAAATCTCCATTCTCTTGGGAGATCCTTTGGAGGAGGCTCGAGAGGAGGAGACTCTTTTGATGGGGTCACAACTTCATTGTTAGATGAAGAAGCACGATCCTCAATAGAGGAGTTCTCCAATCCAAATGAGATGTCATCAATATCCTCGGAGGAGGAGAATGTAGAAGAGTTGAGTTCATTAAAAGAGACATTGATTGACTCTTCGACAACAAGACTTCTTTTATTAAAAACACGAAAACCTTTGCTATGAGTAGAGTATCCAAGGAATATTCCTTCATAGGCTTTTTCTTCAAACTTGCCTAGGTTATCCTTGGTATTCAAAATAAAACAATTGCAACCAAAAACCTTGAAATATTCAATAGAAGGAATTTTGTTAAACCAAAGCTCATAAGGAGTCTTCTTAGTAATAGGTCTAATTAAGACCCTATTAATTACATGACATGCCGTATTGACGGCTTCCGCCCAAAAATATTGAGGGAGCTTATATTGGTTTAACATGACCCGGGCCATATCGCCAAGGGTTCTATTCTTTCTCTCCACAACACCATTTTGTTGAGGAGTACGGGGACAAGCAAAATCATGTCCAAAACCATTCTTTTCACAAAATCTTTTGAAATCAACATTATCAAATTCACCTCCATGATCACTCCTAATTTTGTTAATAGAAAAGCCTTTCTCATTTTGAACACGTTTACAAAAAGCAACAAATTCACGAAAAGTATCACTTTTGCAAGCAAGAAAAATAACCCAAGTAAATCTTGAAAAATCATCAACTAAAACAAAGGCATAGAGTTTGCCACCAAGGCTAGCTACTCTACTAGGCCCGAAAAGATCCATATGAATAAGTTGAAGGGGTCTTGTGGTACTCACAGAGTTGATGGATTTGAAAGATGACTTGGTCAACTTACTTTTCTCGCATTCTTCACAAACCATATCCTTCTTGAAGGGGATACTAGGAAGTCCTCGTACAAGCTTCTTGGAGGCGAGGCGAGAGATAGTATCCATGTTGGCGTGTCCAAGCCTCATGTGCCAAAGCCAACTCTCATCGTTCTTTGCGACTAGGCACCTGTCATTGTTAGTACCTTCAACAAGATAAAGAACATAAATATTGTTTTCTCTAATGCCTTCATACACAATAGTTCCATTGGAGCTATCGGTAATGTAGCATTTGAGTTTAACAAACTTGATATCATAGCCATTATCGGTAAGATGGCTAATACTAAGGAGGTTATGCTTGAGATTTGTAACAAGACATACATTATTAATACAAGGATAAGGAGGAGAACCGATATTACCATTTCCAATAATATAACCTTTTAGATTGTTACCGAAGGAGACGTGTCCTTCCTTCTTCATCGATAGCGTTGTAAAAAGTGAAGCATCACCGGTCATGTGCCGTGAACAACCGCTATCGAGAATCCACTTGCTTCTAGCATGAGAAGGATTCGTCACCTACAACATAAGTTGAAGATGAACAATTTGGTACCCATGATCTTGTGGGTCCTTGAGTGTTAGTCTTAGGAACCCATTTAAGAACTCTCATGTCAACTTGTTTTCTTGTATAACAAAAATTAGACGTATGACCAATCAAACCACAATAGTTGCACAATAAAGAAGATCTAGAAGAAGAAGTGTGAGTGTTGTGCATATGTGAGTCTCTAGTGTGAGATGTTCTACCATGAGTGTTATGATGATAGTAAAATGCATGATGAGAAGTTTTCTTTTTAACAAAGGGTCCTTTTCTCGTGTTAGAAAAGGAGTTGTGTGTAGTGTTCATGTAATGGTTATGCATAGCATTGTGATGTGTGGGGGTGTCTTGGAGCATGCATGTGAGTGGTATTCTTATTACTTAAAGTCTTACTCCGTGTAAGAAGATCATTATACTTTATAGAAGTGGAATATTCTCTTCTATTAGCATCTTGACATTTGCGCATAGCAAATTCATAAGAGCTTCTCATGGATTGAATCTCATCATCCTTTTTCTTGATGGTGTCAAGAGATTCTTGAAATTTTAGTCTCAAAGACTCCATTTCATCCGTGTCGAAAATAAGAGATTTTTCCTTCACATCACTAATGATGCTTGAGAGCCTCTCTACTTCAAGTTGAAGAGCCTCAACCTCCTTAAGAGATTTCTTGTATTTATTCCGAACACCTTTGTGTTCTTCATGTAACTCAAGAATGGCTTTCTCCAAATCATCATAGGTAAGAGTGTTTAAGGAAAAATCATCAAGTACCTCATCGGTTGCCATGAGACAAACGTTAGCATTGTGTTTGCACTCCTTGTCGTTGTCGGAGTCGCTCGCGTCGCTTTCACACCAAATGCTAGTGTTGGCGAACTTTCTGGAGGACGAGCTTCCCTTGCTTGGCTTATCGTACTTGCTTGAGTCTTTTCGTACCATCGGACAATCCCTCTTGATGTGTCCGGGTCTTCTGCATTGATAGCATGCCGGATCTTCTTCATTGTCCCGTCTAGAGCGGTTGGCCTTGTTGAACTTTAAGAACTTCCTGAAGTGCTTAGCTGTGAGAGCTATTTCTTCATCGTCGTCCGACTCATTGTCGTCGGAGCTATCCTTGGAGTAGGACCTTGATGCTTTGAGAGCAAGAGTCTTCTCCTTTTCTTTGGTCTTTTCCTTCTCCTTCTCTTGAATGGAGGATTCCTCTTGATCCTTCATGTCAAGCTCGTGAGTCATCAGCTTACCCATGAGGGTCTCTAGGTTCATGACGGTTAGATCGTTCCCCTCAATGATTGCGGTAGCTTTAGGACTCCAAGCTTTCGTTAATCCTCTAAGAATCTTCCTCATCTTTTCATGAGCGGGATATTCCTTTCCAAGAGAAGAGAGAGGGTTAATAATATCACCAAAGCGAGTAAACATGCTAGCAATAGATTCATCATGCTTCATTTTAAAAGACTCATATTCTTGCGTGAGTCTACTGATCTTAGATTCCTTCACTTGTGAAGTCCCTTCGTGTGTGACTTCAAGTAACTTCCAGATCTCATTGGAAGTCTTGCAAGTAGAGATTCGATTGAATTCACTACTGTCGAGAGCACAATAAAGAGCGTTCATTGCCTTGGCATCTCGACAAGCAAGCTTCTTGATATTTTCAGTGAGTGTTTCCCGAAGGGTGTCAGAAGCAATATCCTCAATAGCTCTGGAAGGAGTAGGGAGGCCATTTATCACGCAATCCCATAAATCGAAATCTATGGACTTGAGATAAATGCCCATCCTAATCTTCCAATAGTTATAGTTGGTACCATCAAATAGGGGAGGCCTATTTGTGGAGTGTCCCTCATTGTGAAACGTGTTGATGCTAGGGTTAGAGGCCATGGATCACTCAAGGGTGTAAATCCAAAACAAGAGAACGAAGCTCTGATACCAATTGTAGAACCCTAGAGGGGGGGGGGGGGGGTGAATAGGGAATTAAAAATAAACTATAACAAATGATGCAATAAAGAGTAAGGAGTAGAAAGATCAAACGCAAAACGCAAGGATGTATCCTGGTATCCTCTTTTGAGGCAATCCAGTCCCGGAACTCTCTCCGGCTTTAATCCACTATTATGCAAATAGTACACACGAGTTTGGATCCGAAGAACTCGCCAACTTCAACACGAGTTTGGATCCGAAGAACTCGCCAACTTCTACACACGAGTTTTCTTACGAAGGCTCGCCAACTTCAAAGAAAAGGAAAGGATGCTTTGATCTTCTAAACACTTGAAGATCGAAAGTAAAAGCTCTTGAGACACTCTAGCACTTTGGGTTGGATGACAATTGAAGATTAGGTAGAGTAGTAATGGTGAAGCTCTTTTGGTTGTTGAGAAAATTTAAAGCTTGGAAGAGATAGCCTTTAAGAGGAGAGACAAAGCCTCTTTTATACAAATCCAACATCATAAAGGCAATACAGCCGTCGAGCGGATTATCCGCCGGATTTCCGCGGAAATCCGTCGGATTATCCGTTCAACAGTAACGGTCACAAAAAGAGCCGTTGGATGCATTAAATGCATCTGTCAGATGCCGTTGGATTTGAATTTCAAGTTGCAAAAAGGTCAGGCGGATTATCCGTCGGATTTCAGCGGAAGTCCGGCGGATGATCCGAACTGTGGTCTCACAAACTTGCTGTGAGGGGTTCGGATGATCCGCCGGATTTCCGCGGATTTCCGTCGGATTATCCGAACTTCTCCTCACATACTTGCTGTGAGGGTTTCGGATGATCCGTCGGATTTCCGCGGATTTCCGTCGGATTATCCGAACTTCTCCTCACATACTTGCTGTGAGGGTTTCGGATGATCCGTCGGATTTCCGCGGATTTCCGTCGGATTATCCGAACTTCTCCTCACAAACTTGCTGTGAGGGGTTCGGATAATCCGGCGGATTTATCCGGAAATCCGTCGGATTTTTCGTCTCCTCTGAATGACTTCTTCACCATTTCTATCTTTATAAATGTCATCTTAGCAAAGTACGTACATGGATTCCTAGTAGAATACAAACTCTAAGGGAGCAGGAAGCGCCATCTTCTATGTAGACTTTAAGCAGGCTTCATAGTCTTTGGCAAAGCTGATAAAGGAGATATCCAGAGCTCCATGGTCTTTGATTAACTTCATTGAAAGGAGAGACATTCTATTGTTTCCTGAGAGAAAAACAAACTAACGACGTACAAGGGTTATTGTGAACAATAATCAAAATCGATGTGCCAACAGCCTCTTCCACTTCTTCTGATCGGGGACTTCAATGCTCTTCTGTACCGAGGGGAGAAAGTGGGTGGTCGTCCAGTTCCAGACTCTATCCTATATGATTTCCAGAGATGCCTCCTCCAGGCGGGGCTCCGGGGATTGTCACGCTCAGGCTTCATCTGGACTTGGCACAACAAAGCAATCCGGAACAGGGTTGCATGCTAGCTTGATCGAGCTCTGGGCAATGGAAAATGGTTCCGGCATTTCTCCAACTCTTCGGGTGAGGGCCTGGCCGCTGGGACGAGCGATCATTCTCCCGTCAGGGTTGGCTTCACTTCTCGGTCCCCTGGAAAGCCCCGTCCCTTCCGGTACAACAACAGTTGGTATCTCTCGGAGGGATATCTGGAGGCTGTCTCAGAGAGGCTTACTAGCTGTCAGGAGAGGACGGTCCAATTTCGCTTGGTACGTCGTCTCAAGGCCACGAAGAAGGCTCTTCGGTGTTGGGTGAAGGGGTTGCCCAAGTCTACCTTAGAAGAGAAGGAGGTGGAGTTGCGGGCCATCCAGCAGGACATACAAGCTGACATGCTTAATGGGGACCTGACGGCAAGATCGAAGGAGCTGATCGAAGAAGTCAACATCATGAGGCTGCAGAAGGAGATTAGCACGGCTCAGCGTGCCAAATATTCCTGGCTCAAGGATGGCGACCGTTGTTCCAAGTTCTTCTATCTGTCCTCATCCAGGGCATCCCTTATGGGTACTTCCAGAGCAATCGTGGGCTTAGGTAAGGTGACCCCCTGTCCCCTTACCTGTTCACAATTGTTATGGAATACTTCACATGCCTGATGGACCTGGCAGTGCACCGTGGGAGGCTGGTCCCTTTGTTTCGGAGGGTGGATCCCCCAGTTACCCACCTTATATATGCAGATGATCTCCTGGTGTTCATCCAGCCATCGACGGAGGATTTGCAGACGCTTGCGGAGATTATGGAAGAATTGAATTCCCTCTCGGGCCTTCAGATGAACAGGAAAAAGAGTAGGGTGTACTTCAGCTCCTTATGTCCCCAGAAGGAGGAGCGGACCGATGTGCTGGGTATCGAGTGGAGTGATCTTCCGGTGCTATACTTAGGAGTGCCTCTCACAGTCAACTATGCGCGGGATCAGGACTGTCATAGTCTGGTAGAGTACGTCCAGAGGAGAGTGGAAGGTTGGCAAGCTGCCGGTCTGTCATTTGGCGGACGCATCGAGCTGGTCCGATCGGTGATTTCGGTTGTGGCTCACTTCTGGCTGCAGTCTATCCTCCTCCCTGTTGCCACTATTAGGAAAGTGGAGCGGCTATGTGCATATTTCATTTGGAGGGGGGGTATGCATGCGATCTCCTGGGAGCAGCTCTGTCGACCCAGGAAGGAGGGAGGAGTGGGGCTCAGGCCTTTGCTGGAGATTAGGGAGGCCTCCGCGCTTAAGCTGGCTTGAAGATTCATCAACGGGAGGTCTCTCTGGGCGGACTGGATGCACAGCAAATACGTGAAGCAGGACAACTTTTGGACGTGTGCTACTGACAACAATCACTCAGTCACGTTCAAGACTGTCTTGAGACAGGGGGTGCTCAAATCTACAATCCGGAAGGTCATGAAAGATGGGTCTCGAACGGACCTCTGGCGGAATCCTTGGATAGATCGACGTTCGCTTTTGGACATCAGGGGAGCCCCGACACATCAAGAGGACAGGCGTGGTCTCACGTGTAGTCGCATCATTCGCGATGGGGAGTGGAGGCCGGAGTATTATCGGTTCACCGAGGAGCTGGGTGGGATCATTAGTACTATTGTCATTGATCCGGCTTTGCCTGCTGATCGATGGATTTGGGAGCCGACAGGAGCAACTCCAGAAACTGGAAAGTTCCAATTCCGGAGCTGCTACAACCTCATCCGGCGCACTTTTTCTCAGAGTGCTGACTACGAGTTCGTATGGTGCAAGGGTCTGGCCAGGAAGATGCAGCTTTGCTTATACAAGCTTCTTCTGGGCCGCCTTTTGACTAGGAATCGCCCGAGTTCGTTTGGAGTGCCAGTTCCAGATCCCAAGTGTGTGTTTTGCAGTCTGGAGCATGAATCTATAAAGCACATTTTCTTTGAGTGCGCACTGGCATGGCAGATCTGGTCGGAGCAGAGTAGAGTGTTGGGAGTGTGCGTCTCCGGAAAGGGAATTGGGGACGTCATCACAGTGCTCCGGGATAGCAGGGGTCGAGGGCAGGACTGGTTCCGAACCGCCAGAGTTCGTCTGGCTGCTTCAGTTTGGCATGTATGGCAGGAACGAAACCGTCGGATATTTGAGGGGCTGGTCACCCCTCCGGTAGGCATTCTCCATAACATCGAGTTTGATGTAAATGCTATGGAGAATTGATGAGTGGAAGTCCCACTTTGATTGTATGTTGTAAGATTATTGCATTACTTTTGGAATAAAATTTACCCTTTTTCCAATATATATATATATATATATATATATATATATATCCAAAGAGGCATGGGCCAGGTGGTCAAGACTTTGAGGTATAAGCACCTGGGTGTGCTGGGTGGAGTTTTGAATCCCCCCGGGAAGCATTTGCTCTGGGGAGGGATTTATGTGCAACCTGTGGTTGCAGGAGATCTTGCCAAGTGTGGAGGTGATGACCGAGCCTAGTAGAGCGAGGAGTAATGGGCAAGACGGTGACGGGTTGATGTTGAGGACGCTCTGGACATCAATATGGACGTCGAACAGGACTCGAGTGCAATGGTGAGAGGGTGAGGTTGTGCGTGAGTTGTATAAAAAGTCCTGAGCATATACGTTGGGCATTTGAAATTACTAATTTCACTCTCTCTCTCTCTCTCTCTCTCTCTCTCTCTCTCTCTCTCTCTATATATATATATATATATATATATATATATATATATATAATATAAAAAAAAGATGGCCTGGGTGTTCCTTCCCCTGGAAGGAGCCTCCTCCCCGCTCCTCGGGTTCTCCCTCCCGCCACCCGCCGTCGGCTGGAGGTCGGCAGCTCCCGGTCGTGCGCCGCTCCGCCGTGAGCTCCCCCTCACCCCTTGCCTCCCTCTCGGACGGGCGGGCCCGGCCGGCGTTTGTCCGAGATGCGGCTGCACCTCCTCCTTCCTCCCTCGCCATCGTCGCAGTCGCAGCCGCCGCCCTAGTCGTCGGAGGCGTCGTCGCGCTAGGTGCCAGCGCTCGTCCCCGGCCCCCTCTCTCCTCGGCCCCCCGCCTCGCTCTCTCGTCGCCCAGTTCGCTGAGCCGCCTGCTCCCGGCCCTCCGTCTTCTCCGCCCACCGCCCCTGGCGTTGCGCCGCCCCCCGCGACTCCCCCTCCCGCCATCCTCCCCCTGAGGCGGCCCTCTGTTCCTCCGGCAGTGGTCGCCCCGCCCGTGGTGGCGCCCTCCACGCCCGTCCCCACGGCTGCGGCCCCATCCCCCGTCCCCCCCTCGTCGAGGCGATCCTCCGGTCCTCCGGCCGCTTCCGCCTCGGCCCCTCCTCCTCCTCTGGTTTCCAGCTCCGCCCCGCTTGGTCCACCTCCTCCGGATCCTCCCTCCCTGGCGCGCGCCTACCCGGCTGCAGCCACTCCCCCGGAGATCCCCCCCGCCGCGCTCCCTTCCGCCCCGGCCACGGGCTCCCTCTCCGCGCATTCGCCCTCCGTGCATCCCTACGCCGTGGCGGAGGCCCCCCTCCCGGCAGACCCCTCTGCCCCCGCCTCCTCTCCGTCTCCCTCTTCCCCGGCCGGCGCTTACTGGCAACACCCGGCCTACTCGGGGTTGCTCTGGGTCCCCGCCAATCCCCAGGCGGAGGCGGTCCTACTCTCTATCGGAGCGAGTCGCCACCCCTAGCGCTCACGACGGCGGCGCCCATGCCTCGTCGTTCCGGTTGCAGCGGCTCCCCCCCCCCCCCCGGCCGTTCCCGCCCTTCGTGCCCCTCGCGGATCATCTCTCACCCCTCGCGGCTGCTCCCCTGTGGCCCAGTGGCCGGCCAGGCTTTGCTCGGCGTGCTCCTCCCCCCCCTCCCCTTCTTCGCGGCCGTCATCCTCCTGCCTCGGCTCCCTCTACCGCCCCCTGCGTCGTGGTCCCGTCCGGCGCGCCTGGGCCCCTCCCCCCTCCCCTTCTCTTTCTGGCCTGGGGACGGCCCGCCCCCGGCTTCGTTCGGAGCCTCCTCCGGCCTCGCGGCCCCACCCCCGGCGGTCGCCCCTCCCCGGCGACGTGTTCCTGGCCCGGGCTCGCCCCCTCGGGGACCGAGCTCCTCCAGGACCCGAGCCTCCTCGGGCAACGCCCCCGACCGCTCGGGCTCCACGCCCCCCCGCTTCGTTTGTCGCGCGAGTAGCTGTCCCCCTCGGTCCCCGCGCGGGTGGCCACGTGCCCCCCCCCACGTGCCCCCCTCGGGACCGGGTGCGGTGCTTGCTTTTGAATTTTCAAATTTTGATTCCGGGTCCCCCTCTTGTGGGACCCGGCGGTTGTCCTCTGTTCTGTTCCTCGTTTTAATATATTTTGTGTTTCAAAATATATATATATATATATATATATATATATATATATTTTGGAAAAAGGGTAAATTTTATTCCACTATCATCGCAATAAGGTTACAGCATAGAGATACAGTCCCAACTCAGGGGGACATTACTAGTACATCCGACTCAATGTTATGAAGGATGCCCACCGGTGGGGTGGACAGTCCCTCATAAATGCGTCGGTTCCTCTCCCTCCAGACATGCCAAACTGATGTAGCAAGCCCTCAATCTTGCACGTCTGGCCCAGCTCTGCTCCTGGCCCCTGCAATCTCCAATCCACTTAAGGATTTCTCTGAAGTCACGCTCCCTTCCAACCCCTCCCAAGTATCTCCGGCTCTGCTCTGCCCAGATGCTCCACGCCACATGGCACTGAAAGAACAGATGCCCAATTGATTCATTCTCTGTCTCACACAAAACACACTTAGGGTCAGGAACTGGGACCCCGAACCGAAGCAGTCTGTCCCTAGTAAGCAACCGGCCCAGCACCAGTTTATATGCAGACAGTTGCATCTTCCTGGCAACTCTATATTGTGTAGGATCCCATTAATCATAACATGTTGTTGACATCAAACTCTATATTGTGTAGGATCCCTATTTGAGGCATGCTCAATTCTTCGAAAATGTGTCTATTCCTTTTGCTCCATACATGTCAGACCGTTGCTGCCAGCCTGAGTCTAGCTCTCCTGAACCAGCAACTTTCCTTGTTTTGAAGATTGAATATCATCTCTATTTGTTGACTTAAATCTCTGTTCACTACTGTTGTAATATTCAACTTATTTCTTTGAGCCCTCCAGATAAGCACTAATTGAATTTGTTGCGTGTGACGTAGCAGTTGCTTATATACAACTGAATAATTGTTATTACTCTGTTGTACCAAGAAATTGTGCGTCTTTTGATACATGTCCCGCATCCATTGTGCCCATAGTGAATGCCCCTCTATGAAGTTCTATGTGAGCTTTATCCCTGCCACCTCTCGGAGTAGTGCCAACGAGCGCAATACTACCCCGCCTTCTTTCTTTGATCTACAAAGTTCTGACCATGCAATCGCATGAATTCCTACCCCCCTCCTCTAAAAAATCGGCGCATTCCACATTTTTAATAGTTGCCACTGGAAGCATGATTGTTTGAAGCCAAAATAAAGAAATAACAGAGATAACCGATCTAACAAGTTCTACCTTGCCTCCGAAGGATAGATTTTGCGCCTACTAACCCTCGATTTTTTTTCGAACATACTCAATCAGTAGGATCTGACACTCTTGCTCACGCGCGTAGTTGATCGAAAGAGGAAGCCCAAGTATTTCACAGGTAAACTTCCCTTCTCAATTTGTAAGGTGTCTGATAATTCATTCTCGTTTAGACAGTGGGAATTAAAGTACACTATGCTTTTCTTCCGATTCAGCTTCAATCCCGATAATCTGTCGAACTCTTCTTGTATAGAGGGGTAATAAGCCTCCTATGAATGGCTACCTCCATCAGACATGAGAAATACTCTATGACAATAATGAACAGATATGGAGAGGATGGGTCTCCCTGCCATAATCCACGGTTACTTCGGAAAAAAACCATATGCACCTTTAATGAGAATAGAGAAAGTTGGTATGGTAATGCATTTTCGAACACAGTCAACCCAAACTGAGTCAAAGCCCATCGCCAGCATGGTGTGGCATACAAAATCCCGGTTAACCATATCATATGCTTTCGCAAGTCAAGCTTCATGCAAGCCTTGTTCCTGCCAGCTTTAAGTTTCTGACCATTTCATGCGCCGGTAGGTTGTTTTCTACTATCGACCTGCCTTTGACAAATGATGCCTGATTGTGTGAAATCAACTCCTGCATAATCCGCTCCATGCGATGGCACATGATATGCATAATTATTTTGTACAGAAATTTGCAACATTAGATCAGGGCGGAAGTCAGTCAAAAATGTCGCTCCTTCCTTCTCCGGTATAAGAGTTAGAAATGTATGATTAAGCCCCTGAAGGAGCCTATCATTAGCGAAGAAATCATGCACAATAAATAAAATCGAATGTTTTAGCTCGTCCCAGTGAGTTTTGTAAAACTTACTACTAAAACCATCAGGGTCCGAAGCCTTGCTAGGATCCGCATTTTCTACCATCACCTCTACTTCTTCCAAAGTGATAGGTGCCTAGAGTAACTGATTTCCTTGGTGTGTAACCAGCTTATTTGGGATGCTCTCCAAGAACTCCTCATGTAATCCTCCTGATTATAGAACTTCCTGTAAAAATCTACGGCAACATTATGAATATCTCCCGGAGAAGAGACTTCTCGTCCTTCAACATTAATGAGTATGCTAATTGAGTTTCTGTGTTGTCGAGTATGGGTAATATCATAGAAGAACTTTCTACAGTGATCACCTTCCTTTAGCCATTTGTACTTGGCCTGCTGAGCCAGTTGAACTTCCTCTTGCAGAGAAAGAGTCCGCACCTCTTCCAGGAGACTCTTCTCCTGTTGTGCTAGGTCGGCGTTCTGGGGGTTTCGTTGCAGTTGGTACTGGACCGACTGCAGTTCCTGCTCGCGCTAAAGGAGGACATGCTTTGAACGGCTGTGGTTCCATCTTTTCAGCTCTCGTTTAATTGCCCGGAGCTATTGTACCATGCATAATTGCACGTTCACAGACAGGCGTCCGCATACCGGCGTCCACGGCCTCCTTGTAGCCAGGTTGCATCGGCCACGAGTTGTTGTATCTGAATGGTTGCCCTCGTTTGGTAGGAACCTCCGTGATTCGGACCAAAATGGGCAAATGGGTCGCTTGTCGAGGGCACCAACCCTTCTGCCTTCACCTCAAGAAGTTTAACAAACCAATTCATGTTGCCAAAGGCCCGATCTAGCTGACAAACAATCGGACTTTGAATGGCTCTATTGTTCAAGGTCCATAAAAACCCGTTCATTCTAAGCATTTGAGTCCAGATTGAAGGAGTCAGCTTTGGAGGTCTTCGAGAATATAATCTGGCACTCTTCGACCTCCAATTTTTTCCTGGCAGGATAGCATGGCATTGAAATCTACAACTAGAAGCAAGGGGAGTTTTAGTTGGATATCAGCGCTAACCCGAATAATCTCATGACATAAAGCATCTCACTTCTTCCGGTCATTATTAGTGTAAACTGCCCCAAAAATGAACCAAAAACCTCCTTTATTAGAGAAGTCTCCAGCTATCAGTTGCTCAGATATGTAAATAATGTTAACCGACCATGTCTGATTATCCCATAAAAGTCGAATCCTCGCCATCTCACAAAGAGATAAGTTGTGCGCCTGTGCCCAAATGTTGGGGTTCTTTTTTAGTCAATTTTCGTCCTGAGTGCTATAGTTGGAGTGCCATTAGAATAATTTAGCATATATATATCAAGTTTCAATACAATCCTCCTATACACACCACATTGCACACAAAGAAGAAAGATGTCCAACTCCTAACATAAAAAAGTAATGCAATTCCAAAGAAATTTATTTTAAAAAGTACAACTATCATTCATAGCATGATTGAATCATGATCACTCTTGAGGGTCATTTGTAACTTAAGTTGAATGCAAGTTAGATATTAGCCATTAAAATGACAGGTTCTCAAATAAAAATGAAGAAAACAAAAGAAAAGTGGAGACAAATGAACAAGCATGATAGATCCTTCCCTAATTACAAAAAGTTAACATAGATATCCTTTTTATACCATCAAACAGGATATTTGCTAATGGCAAAACTGAAGAATATCTACAAGAACAAAAAGAAAAGTTGCTTAAAGTCAAACTCACTTGATTGATGATGCTATGGAAAGATGTTGGCTTTTGACCGATTTTGCTAAAGTGTCATGGGTTGAAGAAAGAACCACCCATATTAACAGAAATCAGCACTGCTATACTTGTTACCACGGCAAGCCATGTCAATGTCAGATCTGCAAAACAAGACAACGTTATTGCATGGTTAAAGAGTCCAGATTTCTACACTGATAATCTATATTAAGGTTCGAGAAAGGAGAATCCTTGTAGAGGTAAAATACCTCTAGGACCTCCAGAAATGGAATCTGATTCAGGAAGAGAGTTATCAACATTTCAACCATGTGTTTTTGGATCCGTTGATTCTGCATATTTAGACTCCTCAAAAGCTCTGGACAATCCTGCTTCAGATGTCATTATTCCTTGGAATTCCTCACTTACTAGCAACGCTGCTAGGACATCCATAAATGATTCTCTTTCTTTTGCAATGTTTCTTTCTCCAGATGCCGAAACTGTTTGTCCATAGTCTAAGATCTCATCATCAGATACATCGCCATCTACAAGTTCCATTTCTATTCCATCTTCTTCATCCTCAACATATGCCTTGTATGTAAGACGCAACAAAATTTCTCCAGAGGACTTCTTCGTAAATAATCCCCAACCTCCTTGCAGAGCTACAATTTTATCTGTTGGTACAGTATCTTGTAGCGCACCAAGTTCAATCTAATATGAAGCAAGAATAATTAAACTTTACACATGCACAAAAAAGTAAGAAAAGTATTGAAGTAAGATAAAGTCTGCTCCCCATATTATTCAGGATATCCTTCAGGCAAATCTATGAGAGCTGCAACTTAGTCTACTAATCAATCGAACTGTTGAGACGTATTCTAACCAAATCAAGGGACGTCTTTCAGTCACATAGAAAATCTAACTAGAATCAACTTGGAAGGAAAGCTCCTTATATTGATTTAAATATGCTTCTTGAAGGAGGTTATAAGCATGAAGGCATACATACATCCTGCTGATGCTAAAAAAGTTCATTTTAATTATGTATGACTCCACATATATTCATTGTAGGCAAGTCTTCATGAGGTATGTGCATTGTCACGAGGTAAACTTTAAATCACAGTGCATCACATATGGTATTTCAGCTCAAAAGATCATAAACAATCAACTAATTATTTTTTCTCCGAGGAGGGGGGGGGGGGGGGGGGGGGGGGGGGGGGGGGGGGGAGATTTGTCAACCATATAGTGAAACCATCTTATCTCGCATTATTACAAACCAGCAAAGATTTGAATCTGATTCACAACTTAAATTAGGATGCCACGATCATTAGGAATTGCTATAACAGATTATACAGTCCTAAATTGCATAGGATCTGCCAGTCGACTAGAGGTTGATGTTTCTACTTCTTGCTGTCCTAGAAAAGGGAAAATAAAATTCTTCCATATTAAAAGATAAGTGCTACACTGAGTCTTTATCCTGAAGCAATAATGTTTAGACAGCAACTGTTAGCTACAAAAATGAAATACCCTTTCATTGGGAAATTCGCTTGGCATGACGGTAAGGTTGGCATTTGTTTCCTAGAGGATGTTGGTTTGAACTGCGGAGAGAGTCTCCATTATTTTGGAGAAGGCTGTGTACATCTTCACCCTATCCAGACCACGCGTCAATGGGATCTTGTGGCACTGAGACATCCTTTCGTCTACTGAGTAGACAATGGCCTACATCTCGAAGATAGGACAGCGACTATTAAGTTATTCACTGAGAACACTAGAGGGCATAGTTCCTTCCCAAGGAGAACGTAGAAGTCATTATAACAAATATAGAAGCTACTTATAAGTTTCAGACCCGTATTGGAGCCTCCTTATGAGAAATATAGGGAGGTTTCTACATTTTTGGATCAGATTTTCAGAGTGTGATTACGAGAGGCCAGAAAGTAATAACTGATTGAAAAGATCATAAATTATTTTGATAGACTTAGGAATAAATATTATGCACTATTTATGTTAGTTTCCGTTGATTTTGGGTTAATCTTTAACATTGCTATATCTCTTCCCACAATACATAGTATTTGAATTAGTAAATCTCAACATAGATGGTTGTCTATACTTCTCTTCTTCTTTCCTCCTCAGGTTCCCTTCCGCTTTCTTTATCCTTTGTTTCTTTGTACTTAACATAGATCTATGAATAATGTCAAGTTTAAGTATGTCGAAAAGGAATATTATGGGCATATTGTAGTATGCTTGGCTCAGGTGAATCATTGTGTTGACACTGTTTTGCAAGGGAATTTTCCCTTTACATTTTTTTCTTTGTTAACTTGATGGGGAAAAATAGCCCAATGTAAATACAAGACAGTATCGACTAATACCAAAAGTTTTGGACACATACATACTGGATTATTGGTATCGACCGACACCAATAATTTCAGTCAGTATCAATCGGCAAAGGCCAAAACTAATACGACAAGGCCAATACATATTGGTATTTTGCCGATACTACGAACCTTGCTACTCCAATTTAGAACAGGACACACCAAAATCAATATTCTGTTATGTCACAAAGTCCGTATATTGTTGAAACTTGAATAATATTTATATCAATGATACCTTCACCCTTACACAAGGTGCAACAAGAATATGAAGTGTCCCACAAACCAAATTACAAATCAATTAACTATGGAGAAATAAAATACACGACAATTTTAAAGAAGATCCTTCATCTTACTTTGGCAGCAAAGCATAATCTATTTATGTTTGCACCTAAAGTGAAGGTGCTAATATTATTGGAATCTTGGATAAACCACTGGATGATCAGGCTTAGGATTAGTATTCCAAACGCAGCAACTCAGTTGAAAGAGACATACTGCTGCATGGCACAAAGTGTGAAGGTTCTAGCAGAACTTGTGCAGATAACTAGGTCTCGAGAAGCTTCTGCAAGGGAAACCGGTAGCCTTTCTTCAAAGTACCAATTTAAAACAGATTGAATTCATTTGAGATGGATTGAACTATCTAATATCTACTAATTCACCAGCTTTCGAGCTAAAGTTAGGATTTGAAGAAGAAACTACCTTCTTCCCCCTCCAACCTCTCCCCTTCCCCCTCCATCACAAGTAGTGGCAGATGACTGAAAGCACAAACAAAAGAGGAGAACTCATTGGTGTCATCATTCTCGCCGGCAAAGGCCTTTATTCTATCTTTTTGGTCTTCTCATCAAATACGAGAAGAGGACTTCTTCGTAATCATCTGTCCCCCAACTCAAAATAGGGAAGAATAGAGGGAGAGGCAAGCATAAAGAACACTGGAAGGAGATAGGAGAAACAAAAAAGATGAATGAAAAGGAGAAGAAATGAAATATTTTAACAAAAACAATAGTAACTCTAATTATTTTTTTACTAATTTAATTTGTAATATTAAAAAAGATGGATGTTTAGGCACAAGGCATCTAGAAGAAAGATACTACCTGGACGCTACATAGGTCGCTTCTTAGGATCTATCTAAGGATACGTGATTGTTGGAAGATATTTGCAAAGCCACCAGCTACGTTCAGCAAATAACGTAATTTTTAAGTCAACATGTAAGAATTTACAGAACATAAAGGAAACTTCTTCTTGAAATGGTATCATAATAAATATGGTGATTTTATAGAGGCTGGCCTTTGGTTCGAAGAGAGAAGGAAATGCATGATGGAGTTGAACCAAAGCGTCGTAGGAAAGCAGCACCAGCACTAGAGGCGATGGCAAGAGTCCATGTTCTGTTGTGGGCTGTAGGGTAAAATCACAGCCCACATTTTGTCATAGCAACGACAACCATGTAAGGAGAGCAATGACACATGATGATACCGACCCCAGGAAGTGATCACCAATCACTTCGCTCGTGCTGGAGATCAGGTTTTGGTGTTTTTGGATCATGGTACTCAAAGGCGTGCCTTGCAGAAAGGCGCAGGAGCTGCGCCTCGCACCTCACTAGGCGAGGAGCCTTTCTCCGGACGCACCTAAGGTGCGCCTTTCAGCAAGACGCAACCAAGAAAAGACGCACCTTATATATATATATATATATATATATATATATATATATAGATCGGTTATATCTGCTATTGCTTTATTCTGGCTCCAATCTATTATGGTACCTTTGGCTACTATTAGAAAGATTGAGGGCATATGTGCCAAGTTCATATGGCATGGGAGGATTCATGCCATCTCTTGGGAGCAGCTCTGTCGACCTAGGAAGGAGGGAGGTGTGGGTCTGCGTTCTCTTGTATCTGTCAGGGAGGCGGCGGGGATCAAGCTGGCGTGGAGGTTCCTTCAGGACGGTTCTCTTTGGTCGGCTTGGATGTCTAGTCGGTATCTTCGGGGAAGAAACTTCTGGGTATGTGAAATTGACAACAACTTCTCGGTGGCTTTCAAACATATCCTGAGGAACCGTCCTGTTCTTCGGAAGGCTATTCGGAGGAAGATGAGGGAGGGAGGGGAGACGGACCTATGGCTTGATCCGTGGATTGCAGGTCAGTCCCTTCTGGAGATTCTGGGTCCCCAGACGGACGGTGTGGCATACAGAGGTCTGACTTGTAGGCACATCATCAGAGGTGGGGTCTGGAGGCCAGAGGAGTATCGTTTCACTGCTCAGTTAGGAGGGAAGACAGGCAGGTCCAGATCACTCCTGCTATACTGACTGACGCCTGGGTTTGGGCCCCTACCGGCTCCACGGAGGGTGCTGGGGAGTTCCGATTTAGCAGCTGCTACGATCTTGTTCGTCTCCACTTCGATGAGATCGAGTACGACTTTATCTGGGGGAAGGACCTAGCCAGGAAGATGCAACTGTCTGCATATAAACTGGTGCTGGGCCGGATGCTTACTAGGGACAGACTGCTTCAGTTCGGGGTCCCTGTCCCTGACCCAAAGTGTGTTTTGTGTGAGACAGAGAATGAATCCATAGGGCATCTGTTCTTTCAGTGCCATGTGGCGTGGAGCATCTGGGCAGAGCAGAGCCGGAGATACTTGGGAGGAGTTGGAAGGGAGCGTGACTTCAGAGAAATCCTTAAGTGGATTGGAGATTGCAGGGGCCAGGAGCAGAGTTGGACCAGACGTGCACGATTGAGGCTTGCTGCATCAGTTTGGCATGTATGGAGGGAGAGGAACCGGCGCATTTATGAGGGACTGACCACCCCACCGGTGGGTTCATAACATTGAGTCGGATGTATTAGTAATGTCCCCCTGAGTTGGGATTGTATCTCTATGCTGTAACCTTATTGCGCTAATAGTGAAATAAAATTTACCCTTTTTTCCAAAATATATATATATATATATATATATATATATATATATATATATATATATATATATATATATATATATATATATATAAAGCTTTGATGTATGAAAATAATCCTTACCTCGTACAAGTGAGAGGGAGATAGCCATTTCCATGGCTGCCAAAGTTAGTTACAGTTGAACTAGAAAAATTAAAATTTACTAAATACGTGACAGGAAGAATACAAACTTTTGTTAGTTCTATTGATTGCTACTGCTATTACTGCTTGCTAATTCACTTGGTTATGTTTTAACATATTTTTGTTGGTTTTAAAATGTTATTTGGTTTTATTTCTTACACTACTAATTTATTTATTTATGTATATTTTTATTATTTATTACTTTTGCGTCTCGCTTCGCTCGGACGCACGCCTTAAATGCACCTTGCGCCTCGGACGATATGGACCCCTTTGCGCCTCGAGTGCGCCTTGCGCCTTTGACTGACTACCTTGTTTTGGATTTACCTAAAGTATCTATTCGTCTAAGATGGAGGTTTTTGAAATTTTCAAAGATTAACTCGAGGATAAGTTCTCTATGAGGGGAGACTGACTACTTGGAGGTTGGCTTTGTGTTCGAGGAGTGACGTGCGAGCTGGAACCGAAACAAGATGCAGTGAGGACAAAAGCAGCAGCGCCACCAAGGGTGTTGGCTACCGTTTGTGACATCTGTTGTGGGGCATAGTCACTACCCACTCTTTGTCACAGCGACGACAGTCCTGCAAGGATCGTCATATTGCTCTCAGTAGTTAGTGCCCGTACTGAGATCTTATACTGGAGTTTTTAAAATTATTTCCAAGTTTACTTGTGGTTTGTTTCATAGTTTATCTTCTTAGTTGTTTCTAAGTGGTTCATTGCATTCCTGAGTTTCTTTTCAAGATTTAGGATTACTGGTTGCCTACAAATAGTCCGTATAATATGGAGATGTAATCATCTCTTTCATTATCAATAAACTTCTAGAGTTTTCTCAAATCCTGGTCGTTTGTGGATTCGGCACCACTCATGGATTCGGAAAACATCAAGCACCGTCCATGGATTCGGGCACCACTCGTGGATTGGAACAACATACATGTAATTGTCGTTTTAACGGCAGCGTATCAGTCGTCCACTACTTCCGCTATGTCATATGCCTCTTGGTTAACAAGAAATAAGTTGGTTAAGGAAATCATCTGCCACTTAGATGAGAGAGCTATAAAAGAACTCCATGTATGTTTACAAAATTGTGAGGCCCTCGTTCTCCAGATAAGTGTTCCTCAATCATACAAAACATGTTTCCCTTTTATCCTCAAACTAGAATCTAACTGATATGATTCTATCAATATAAGTTTACTTCTGATCCTCTTCCTTCTTCCATTGCCGTTGTTGCAGTTGCACTTTGATTTAAAGAGGCTCTCATTCATCTAAGTAACTTGGTGTATTTCTAGTTCCGAAAATAATATTACTTAAATCTTAATCCAACTATAATGCAAATGCTGGTCAAATCTAAACTGTTTCCCAAAGGATATATGCAATAAAAGAGTTCAAAACAAATTAAATAACCTGTCAACCTTACAAGACTATCCAACTCTTAAGTTACAAAATTAATTATCAGTCGTATTACCATTATCTAGAAAATATCATGTACTACATACATGTAATCATGTATGAAGCAAAACTACATTGAATAGCATTTTTACCTCTCCTGTGCCAATAGTGAAATCAGTAAAGCCTAATGAGTCCTTTACTTGGATAAATAATCTTTGCTTTCTAGGGTTTCCAACTAGTAAATGAAAGTCCTGACCAAAGTAGCAAAAACATTAATGTTAAAAATGGAGTAGATACAAAGAAAAAGTTAATAAATAACAAATTCTTTTCAAGAATGGATAGGAAAAGCAAATAATAACCAATAAAGATGTCACAAAGTTCACCTGGTTCCATATTGGCTGTCCAGGTGGCCCAATGACTGTTGTCTGACTATTTTTTTTGCTACGAATTATTTGATCACCAAGGCTTAGAACAACATATGGATCTGTCTTCCCTGCAAATACCCATATAAACATAGAAAACTTAGTATACATATAGAAATTGCAAATGTTATATGACAAATCGAGGTGTCAAACGAGAAAACCAATGACAGTCTTTTGCATGTATTCTAGGGAACAGATATTACTCGTTACACACACCTAATGAGATTAAAGGTGAAAAATGCAACTCCCTGATTGATATGATAATTCTGATCATAGTTTGCAGTATCTGCCGATACCGATCCGATACGGCCGATAGCAATACGGTTTGCAATGTCCCGGTCCGATACCGGTCTCGACAAAGAAAATTGAACGACAAAGACCAATTAACAAGGGTATAAAAGCATAGTATTAGGTGTGGTTCACTACCTCGAGATGATTAAATAATTGGACCGTGTTGTGAATCCGGATGTATTTAATTATTTTATAATGTAGCACGACACGTAGAATAGACTTATCTATTAGACGTAAAAGGTGACTATTATTTCATTCAAATTCAAAACTACTAAGAAATAGCACCGGAAATTACTTAATATTATGCCTAAATGTATAAAAAAAATTTAATGTTTATAATTACTAATAGTTATTTGCTTTCCGATACCAAAAAATCCAATACTCCGATCCAAAAACGCCGATACTACCGATAATGCCGATCCCGATACTCATAGGAATGGTCCGATACCGATACCGATTCCGATACAGATACTTTGAACCTTAGATTCCGATCTACATTCCTAGAAGTGGTTTGAGAGAAAATTCCATGCACTGCCTTACAAAAAAAAGGGATGTTTTTTAGAGTTCTAAGATTATTTAGCGCCCTATTTGGTTGTAGGTTAAGAGGTCTAGAAACTCAAAATTTTGGTTGACCAGGATTTATGGACAAATGAAGCAATTTGAGCAGCAATTCGGATGATCCACTGTACACCTTATTACTGGGTTCAAACTCCACCTTATTACTGGTTTCAAAGTTCAAACTACTTTGCTTACAGTGTGCATAATAGCTGTACACAGTCAAACACATATACAAGAGAAAAGCCATCTTGAATGCCAAAATGGAGAAGGGGAAATCAGGGACACTATCTCATACACTATTACGATCTCAAAAGAAACTGCAAGTAGTTTTATAACCCAAAAGAAAATTGACATAGATGCTCAAGTAAATAGCTGAAAGTGGAACAGATACCAAAAATAACATAAGCAAGTTTCCGAGCATCAACTACAGTTACTGACAGCTCCCCAACAAAATGTTTGTTTCCTTCGGTTGCATCTGTTTTGAAATTATCTGAAACAGGACCCAATGCTCTCCCTTTCTGAAAATCAAGAACAATCTTTTTTGGACGCACAAAAAGTCGAGGCAAATCTTCAGTGAGAAGCTTTTTCAGGAACCTATTCAGAACAAAAGAAAATAATTCAATAAAATTTATAGAGCTACGACAAGATATCAAGGACTATCAAATCATATCACACTAATAAAAGAATGAAGTGGAACTTGCAACTTTTCTAGCGAGCCTAGAATATATTAATCAATGGCAACGATATTGTCAATATGAAACTCAAAGTACTATCTATTGAATAAGCTGTATACTTCCTTCTATAGTATATGAGCATGTCCCTCCCTCCTTTCCTCTACTGTCTATCAACCTATCCATTTTACTAGCCTATATCAAATCATTTCAGAAGTAGAACCTTTTCTCTACCCTAACCTATACCTTTCATACTAGTTTACACTTTCATTCAAATCATGTGCTTTGAAAAAGTGTGCCATGTTAACTAGCATGCACATTTATTGGTAATTTAATCAAGTTGGCTATGCAAAGAATGACTTGGCAATTATGCTTGTTTTAGACCACTAAGACCAGTGGTCCAAAGTCTGAAGATAATGATAAGGTGAACTCAAGTATCAAACACGTCCAAGCCATTGATAACTATTCTGTCATTACCGCATTAATTTTACCTTTAGATATTTTACTCAGGCATAAGAATCCCCCCAAAATCCCCCAGTATATGTACAGTATCCTAAGGGCAAATCAATGATTGGATACATATTAGAATACAACACACAGTTTTGTGGGGATGTTCTAAATGAGGTAACATCATGTTAAACAAACAATCCCTTTAAGACCTTCACTACCAGAACATAGCACTCCCTTCGCCTCCAATATGGTACACATGTACTAAAGATTAATAGTAAACGTGCTAGTGTGTCTTGCTTTTCTTCTTCGAAGCCTCCGTTAGGTGGGGTAATAAAGGTCATACACTTTAGGCCACCAGTTTGTAGGGGAGGACGGAAGAAAACAGCCCCTGAAGAACAACTGCTATGGAGAGAACTTGTAGAATGTTTATAGCAAACCAACTGTGAACGAAAATGTTCGGACTGGGTGCACCAAGGCCATGTTCAAACCTCAAAGTAAAAAAGCATGTTTGTGTGGACAGAGCCAAAACATGTGAATTATATGGATAGCAAATACTGTTAGTAGTTATTGGATTTAAACAAGGAATTAAAGAACTTCTAATTCTTTCATGAAGAATAAGAAGAAAGGAAAGCCAAAGTGGAGTGGAACTTTTATTGTGAAACAGCCCACACATTGCATGTGTCATCACAACTTAATATGAGACACATGGTGCACAACTTGAACTCTCCATTTACTGTTCCAACAATCTAGTTGGATAAGCCTCAATACTTTGCAGAGTAATAGTCGTTAATTAAGTTCAGTCGTCTAGCATGAGCCTTAACATTGTGCTCGAGAAATGGTAAAGGCAGCACCTGCAACATCGAAAACGAATGCATCGGAAAGCACACCTAAGAATCAGAAAACCTCTCCCACTCCGCCACGCCGAAAGACAATTAAGCGGATATTCAACCACACCTAAAGAATCTCTTGAAAATCCGAATGAAATCCCTATGGTTTACCATCCGACCTCGGAACAACTCCTTCTCTAGCTGGCTAACACCTTTAATCTGTCTATTCTACTATATAATGCCAAAAGTTAGGCTTCACCGTGAATTTTTTTTTATTCCAAAAATACCCTTACATATCTATTCCAATACAAAAAAAAATCTATTCTACTAGGGGTAGTTAGGTACTTACAACATCTATCTTTTAGTATTCTAATGCATTAGTTTACTCTTTGGATGTCTTTTACTTTTTTCATGTACATACAAAGTTAATTAAAAGACAATTAAAATACGTGCAACGCACGTGCATATATACTAGTATAGCATTAAGATATAATCTATATAGCATTAAGTTCAGTCGTGTAGCATAAGCCTTAACAGTGTGCTCAAGAAATGGTAAAGGCAGCACCTGCAACATCGGAAACGACAAAGACAACAGATAGAACACCTTTAACCTATATAGCATTAAGATATAATTATGTAAGTAATATGAACTGCTAGTTGTGATGGAAACCTCGTTGAATCGGAACATAACAACTTCTTGAACCCCAAAATAGAGAGAGCTCATTGTATCTACTCGGGTATCCAGAACGAAGTCAACGTAATGTGTTGCATTTTTTAGAATTCTAGATATATAAAATGTCAAATTTCGAAACTCTATAAAGCTAAAAATGAATTAATGATAATCAGTAACAAGCAAATAGTTGATATGCCGTAGCCATTTTAGTTGTAATCATGAATTATGTGCCTCAAAATATGGGGGAACGCCGAAGGATATAACAATAATTGACTATAAGTCTAGAGATTTTGGCATAGCAAGAATGTGGCTTTAAACAAGCAAAAGGAATCTAAAGTATCCACACACAAAAATGAAGTGATAAAGATGACTCACATTGATAGCACAGGGATTGCTGATGAAGCACAGTCAATCACATGCAAAAAAAAAACCAAGCAAGCATCAGTTATATATCACATTATTCCATAAATTTGTATACATTTATGATTATGGGTGTGTATGCCACATACAGCACAGCAAAAGGCAACAAGATGGAAGTAGATATAGTACAAAAGCTACTTCACAAAAAGTAGGTATTAAGCAATAAGTTCAAGTAGACAGTGCCAAACTAAGAAAAATAATATGCAATGGACTGCGAATGTCACGGACATAGTGTTTTTGCCTACATCTCGCTCCATGCACAAACTTCTTCCTCAAAGACCCGTACAAGCCTTCCCCGAATGCTTAGCTAGGTCACTAAGGCGGGAATGAGAAAAGGAGCAAAAGAGAGAGAGATTGGAATATTGAAAACAAGGTTCAAAGTATCGGTATCGGTATCGGACATTTTGTATGAGTATCGGTATCGGCAGTATCGGCGGTATCGGATCAGAGTATCGGATTTTTTGGTATCGGCAGTATCGGCTATGTTTAATCATTATTAATAAATTACTAAAAATTTTGAACAAATAGTTTACATATTTATGAATTATTAAGTATTTTTGTGTTATTTTTATTATAATGGAATGAAACAAAACGTTGCACACAAAAAATATTACATAACAATAAATATTACACTTATAAAAACATTACATACAATAAGATTACACTTAAAATGTTACATACAATAATAAAAAATGTTACATACAATAATATTGTATTATAAAAAAATGTTACATACAATAATAAAAAATATTATATACAATAAAAAACTTTATATACAATATTTCCATTGGGACAAAAATTACATTGGGATTCAAACATGTTAATCTTGTCCCATTTTATTTGTCTGACCAAGTGGATTTTTGTAGGAGTTTTAACGTTTTTATTATTGTCCCAGTATAAATATTGTCCCAATGTAAATTGGATATGTAACATTTTTTTATTATTGTATGTAACGTTTTTTATGAGTGCAATATTATTGTTCCAATGTAAATCTCCTCAGCAAGTGACAATATTTTTACATTAAGTAATACTTCATGTATGTTAGATATATATACAATAATAATAGTATAGTATATAAACTATATGTCTTAGATAGATATATATTATATGTTAATAAAAACATAAAATTTCATTGATTATCTGGTTAGAAGTATTGAGGACTAAAATTTCTTCTGGGTATGGGTTCGAATCCTTATGCTTGGGTTCGAATCCTATGCTTGCTTATTTTGTTTTTAGTTTTTTTTTAATTAAAATGGCCCGGCCCATTAACTCAACCCTAAAACATAAATACTAAAGGAAAGAGCATGAGCCATTCTCTCCTTCCGCCGCCTCCAATGTTCTCTAGAAGAACACAGCAGAGAAGAGAGATCTGCCATGATTTCTCTCTCCTCTCCGTCTCTTTTTTCGTTTCCCCTCTCCGCCTACATGATTTTGGTGATGGATCTTGTTGAAAAATCAAATTTTATGGAGATTGCCTGAAAATCAGCAGAGAGGGGAGAGAGAGATCAGCTTGGAAATAAAATTTTGTGGTAGATCTTGTTGAGGTAATCATTTCTATATGATTTATCTTCCCATTTATAGAAAATTTACTCTCCATTATTGATTTTACATTAATTGTATCAAATTTTCATTATTGATCTTACTTTTGTTTTATTCAACACTGGATTTGAGACGGATTTTGTGTTTTCCCTTTGTTTGGATGCTAGATTCAAATTTTTATAATTCTGTCATCATCTGTATCGGTCTGTATCGATCCGTATCGGCTCGTATCGGTCCATATCGAATACGTATCGGCCGATACTGACCGATACAATTTTTTTTCCCTCTAAATCGACCGATATCGATATTTTTGGCCAGTATCGGATTGGACTTGGTCAAAACCGATCCGATACGGCCGATACGTATCGGTATCGGCCGATACTTTAAACCTTGATTGAAAACTTCACTATACTAGAGAGAGTTTACAACTTCTTGGGTGGTGAGGAGCAAATGAGCCTCCCACTTATTTATAGGGCCTCAAAGGGCTTACATGAAACTTCTGGAATGAAAATATTCCAGGAATTATTCTTGAAAATATTCTAGGGCCTAAATAGTTACAAGGAAGCCTCTAAAACATCTAGAAAGCTATGAAAACTTTATGGATCTTCAAGAAGACTCCACCACATTTTGGAGGATTCCAAAAGCTTCCAGTAAAATCCATGTTAGATTAGGGTTATGCAGATCCGCCTTGGTGGACCGAAAAATATTGTGCCAAACTAAGAAAAATAATGCGTGATGGCCTGACTGAAGCTACAAGTAATCTTCCCACGCATACACCTTTGAATTAAAGGCTTGCTACTGGACAACCAATTTTTCCTTTCTTTATTCAAAGCACACCTTCCATTGTTTGGGAACCTTAGGAGTATCAGTTAGTATTCTCTTATGACCAACTTTAGTCCCATATCGCCTGGGCCAACTGAGGTGGTCAAAACCTCCTATATATATGTATTGTGGGTTCTCAAGTATCATTCATATCAATATAATAATTTATTTCTAATTTTCAACCATCAATATAAAGTTATAAAGTGATGTCATCTCTTTTTCATGTTTTATGTCTTTGTCCAACTAATTCTAAAAAAATTTGATTCCAAAGCCTCTTACCGTGTTTATATTCTAGATTCTAACCCTTTCTCTAGTCTCATCCACTAGTACTATCATAATCAAATAGCAAATGCTGCACATTTTGATTTCAAAGCCACTTTCCGTGTTTATATTCAAGATTCTAACCCCTTCCCTTGTTCATCCTCTAATACAATATCATAATCAAATAGCACATACTGCAGAACGCCATCCTGAATATTTCCTAGTAAGTTCATCTATAATCAATCCAAAGAGGTAAGGACCTTCCACCATACAGAGATATGGTAATGGAAAATGGAGATGCATCCCCTCTAATTACTCTCACCAGTAGTTGCAACTTCATCATACTCCTTATACTACAGTATTAATATTAGAAAGTTGATACCACATCTCTCTAGGGACCCTAACATTAGCCTTCTCTAAACTAATGAAAATATAAAAGCATATGCAAAACACTCTTTTCTTTCTTCGTTAGTCTTCTTAATAAGTAAATAGCTTCTGTTATAGACCTATGTACTAGCATAAAACCAAGTTGACTGTCATAATTACTACTACAACCATTTAACAACTCTCCTGAAGTCATCTTATGACTTATAAGCTTGATTCCGCAAAAGTCAGTACAACCATGTACGTCTCAATTATTTTCATAAATAGGTACCGAAATGCTACTACACTAATCGAGCATTCTTATAGTCTTAACCACATTAATCTTTTCTCTCCAAACATTTCCAAGCTTCACTAGTAATATCAACAAGTACACAGCTTTTTCACTTATCATTTTATTTAGAGAATCTTTGAATTCATAACCCTAATATTATGTCAGTAGCATTTTCCATATCGAACTAACTTCTGTGTATCTATTTTACTTAGTATAGTTTATTACCATCAAACAACCTGTGAAATTAAGTCCATCTCTCCTAATATCTTTATTTTAATAGTATAAAGTTTTTCGTCCATTACCTAGGTGTCTACTTTTCACTATCCTTATCAAGCTTACAAATATCCATTTCTCCCTCAATTTCTAAGATCCTGTATAAATCACTAATTGTTTTTACCTTACTTTTTTGCTAATATATAAATCTCAAAACTTTTAGTATCTATAAATTTTTGCCACGTTTTGTCAACCCCAAAAGTTTGGGATATAGGCTTTGTTGTACATTGTTGACGCTCTTATTATATTTTCTTTTCTTAACAACCTTTTTGAACTTCCTTCTTCCATGACCAACTTTCTTTAGGTATCTTTTATAGTACGTGAAGCCATTACCATCATATTTGCCTACTATGATATACATGTCAACAGTTGGCATGACGTACAAGTTGTAGGTTTTTGATGCTTTGGCATGGATAGTTGAGATAAATAATCAGTTACCTTTTATGATTAGAAAAGTTCACTATAATATCTGCAAGTTTGTGCACTTACCAAAACGTGTAAAACTGGCATCTATAAATGTTTCCATTCATTGGACCATTTATTGTTCCTTAACCCTCAAATCCAAATGAAAACATTCCTTCAGACATTTGATTTATGACGTGTAGCACATAACATTAGATGTAGCTATTGGAGAACAAGAATAGGACATTTATAACAATAATTTGTTGCCGTTGCACCTATTATTTGGTATCAAACATCCATAATATGGAAAAATAATAAACTTTAGATATGAATCAAATTCATAATTATTTATAATTAACTCAATTCAAGCCGTTTTCAAATCCCATCATAATTGGAAGGAATAATCCGCTTCCCCGTGTGATCGAACCCACCCAGCCACGATGCTCTCCGGCTCCACCTGCTGACCACTAGAGCCAGAAGACTTTGACCAATATATATATATATATATATGCTCTATGTCTCCACTTGCTGACCACTAGAGCGAGGAGGCTTTGACCAACAAACACACACAGACAAAATATATATATATATATATATATATATATATATATATATATATATATATATATATATATATATATATATAATTATTTTTTTCATTTCTTGAGGGTCCTAGCTCGGGACCATGACCGCCCCGCGGCCACCCAGCCATCCCGTGCCTCGTGGGGTGGGCTCGAACTTGGGACCTCCACAAAGTGAGCCCCCCCCCCCCCCCCTAACCACTTGGGCTAGGGACCTATATATATATATATATATATATATATATATATATATATATGGGTCCGAATTGGGAGCCCCATCGTCCTCGACCGTCGGATCGAGAGGGCGCATGCGCGGGCCCACCGATTCGATGGTGCAGGGAGGCGGGGCTCCCCCCACGGGACTTTTGATCCGCGCCATATATATATATATATATATATATATATATATATATATATATATATATATATATGCTAACCACTAGATTATGTATATTCTTTGGTTATAAATAAACCCTTTTGCAAAAAAATGTATGCTTAACTTAGGATCTATATATGGATTAAAGATAGTAGCGTACAGATATTTGGATCCATATCTGAATCATGTTTTCGACATCTAGAGTCTAGACATCTAGCCACAAGACATGCGGAAAACAAAATCATAGTAATAGTATAATCTAGAATTTCGTAGGTACATCTAGAGTCAATTAACTATAGACAACCAACCAGATATTGTCATACTCTATCTGATAAGTTAACACCAACAAGAACAATAAAGCCTATATTCACAATCATTGGGGTCAACTGTTTGAATGATTTTCTTCCATTTTGAAGGGCCATGTCCTTTTGAAGGATCCTATCGTGGCTCGATCAAGTACCTGGTCGAGTCTTGAATACAAGTCATCCTGACCCTAACTCGAGCTGATACCCATAAAGCCCCTACTAGCTACCTCTACCTACCAAATATAAATACCCATTTTTTGTAAACACCAATCATTTTCCATTGTGAGCTCGAACAAAGACCAAAGCAACAATTAGGATAAGTAGACATTATTGTCACGGAGGTCGGGAGACATAATACCCTTCTCCATGAACATTCAAGAAGAACAAAGTCAAACTACATAGCAAGTTTATAAGAAAATGACATATGTAGTCTTGCACTTGTAAAATTACTAAATTAGAGCTTTCTATTCCCCCGCTAAGTATTCCAAACTTCTATTTTATTTCGATGACTTGCTATCTCTGTTCCGTTGTATAGTCTAAGAACTAAATATCTTGGTAATATTACCATATTTTATTTGTATGTCAAAGAGCATATGTCTGCATATTCAAATAGGCTATTGTGCCTTGTCAATCCCTTGTATCGGCCGGCTGTCTCATGACGGGAAACACAACAAGTAGGTGTGAAGCCCTTAAAAGCCCAAACAAGCTTTCAAAGTAGGGCATGGATATCAATAATCGCTCTTTAACAAGCTTTCAAAGTAGGGCCTGAGGTGCTCCCCTTATTTGTAGTCGTTATCTACCACCAACTTTACCTACTTATCTTTCCTAAAAAAATTCTAAAGGCATAAATCTCAAGGATATCAAATTGAGAGCTAAGAATCTAGTGAAGGCCATGATGATAACATAGATGATGATAGGGAGATCATGTGGTTTTGTATTCTACAAACTTGAGCATTATATCTATCTGAGTTACCTTGTTTTGTTAGGATTTAACCATTAGTATGAGACATGATGTGGGACTACATTTATTACTTATACGTATATCATGATTATCTTTGAAATTTCTGATCGCACTACTTATTAATAATATGTAGGTTTGTTTGTTGTTGAAGTCTTTTCTTGATGTTTGTAATTGATTCGAGTTATGATTAGTTTGAATTGTTCAGTATGACTTGTTTCTAAATCGAGGCCTTGCATGACTCGGGCAAGCACCTATCACCTAAGGCACTAGGAGACTTAGCGCCTTAAGGGAGCATCGACACCTTAACAACACTAGGCACGGGAGATGGTCACCGTCACCAAACGCATAGAGTTAAATGTGACCCGACCAAACAACCCAGCCCATTCCCAATAACTTAAAGTTACATATACTATTAGTACTTTAACATAGACATTAAATAACAGGAAGGAAACATTAGGATCCGTTTGGATATGTTTTCTGAAATTTTTTTATGAAAACAGTTTTCAGAGAAGATGTTATAAAGTAGTTTTATGGATATACAAATTCTGAGTTTGCGTTTGGTTACTTTCATCTGAAAAATAATTTTTTGAAAAAAATGTTAAAACTTTGTTTGGTAAATTATGTTCCAAAAATTTATGTTCCTGTGTCCATTATGTCCCCAACAAATATTTTTCGTGTCCAACAAAAGTTGTGTATCCTCTCCACTCAATTCGTGTCCAACAAAGTGGTGGTTTGGGAGGTCATGAGTCGCGGCTTCTTCGGAGTCGCCAAATCTAGGGTTAGGGTTTGGGTTTTTGGAAGAGGACGAAGTCGGAGTCGTCGTATCCTGTCCACTCAATTCGTGTCCCTCCCTCCTCGTCGGAGTGGTCATCGTATCAGGGAGATCGATCATTGGCGGCGACGGCGGAGGCCCTTGAGCTCCGTCCCCAAGAGCTCGGTACGAGGGAGAGGTCACCGTGCGAAGCGACCCACGGGACGACACTCGACGGTACCGCCAGCAGCCATCGTAGCGCGTCCACCGCGTCGTTGTAGGCGAGGGGGAGACGGTGCTTCGGGGACATGCGATAGTGGAGGGAGACTACAAGCGCGGTCGCGGCGCGCTCACAGAAGGCTGTCGCGAGGAGGACACTGCGCCGGACACAACCCGCCATCTACGCCTCTACGGACACTGCGCCGTGCTGTCCGGAGAAGAGGGTCTTGACGGAGCCGTCCCTGCGGTTGCGGAGCCATCCATGGAGGCCGAGCTCGCGGAGGAGATGGACTTCATGGTGGAGGTTGGTCGGAGACGGAGCCGTAGGTGGTGGAGGTGGAGGCTGTGGGGGGAGAACATTTGGAGAAAAAAATTCCTTCTGTGAAGAGAGTGATAGAGAAGAGAGGGGGAGAGGAGGGGTTGGGAATTGGGTCGTGTGTGGAGAAAGAGAAACACAACTCAGAAAAGAGTTTTTTCATGCTCTTGGAAAACCGCGTTTAAACGTCGGTTTTCGAAAAAAAAAATTAAACCTTTTTTGGAACTGCTGCTTGCCAAACACTCTTTTCTCCCACTTTAACATTAACACTCCGAAAACTACTTTATAAGGTCTAACCAAACTGAGCCTTAGTCATTCCCATCTCCCCTTTCGATTCCATTCCCTTATGTTTCAGCTCTAACCCACCGAATCCCATGTCCAAATACGAACAACTCCAACGTCCACTATCAGGCACATGTAGGCAAGTGCCACAAGTATTTCTCTCCCTCGATGTTCTCAACAAACTTCTATGTGTTGCTATTATCAATACTATCGAAACATCGTGATACAATAATAAACACAAAGTTGCAGTCATAAACCACAAAATATTTCTTCAAGTAGAAGGAAGAGATTAGAGGTCAAAACCACAACACAATATAGCCAGAAACCACAACCACAAGCTTGTCTGACCTTACCTACTAGGCTACTAGACACCCCTTATTTCCTCTTGAGTTCCCTGGATCGCAGTCTTGAGGCCCCCTCCAAGGCCTTCTCATCCTCGTCATCTTGCAGCCTCGCATCGCTTAAACAAGCTTGAGAAACTTACTGATGTACTATGCTAGAATTTGTCACATTAGTATGTTACTTTGATCATGCTTTACAAAATTTACGTGACAAATGATACCTATCTAGGTTGTCAACTTGCATATCATATCTATATATATTTGCTTTCTTGTCGTACCGTGTATTGTATATAGTATGATATAGTAACTCTAAGAGTTTAGATATGTACTTTAATCCATATAGGAACATAATATAAGTCTATCTAGTTCCAAAATCCAGATTCTTAAGTACAAACTATATGACTCAAGTAAAAAACGGATATTACATATCATCCTATATGTATCGTATCGGATCAACCAATACATACAGAAATGGTATTGTATCGTGTAGTATCGTAAGAGACTAACTAGATACATATTACTCTGTGTCCGCGGTAAGGTTTGAAAATAGGTAACTTAGATGCATTGTTGATGTAATAGTTCATTAAAATTGATAGCATATAGCTATATTTGATTGATTTACAATTACATGAAACCCTCCACTCTTCTTTTATCTACCTACCATGTTATAAACCTACATGCTTCTCTTTCTACTTGCCAAACTAGTCTATTTCAATACTCTATGTAGGCGTACACAAAAACAAAAACAGCAAACCCTTTATCCCAAAATTTTGGGGCTGTCTATTTGAATATTTTTCTTCCATTAAGGCCAATACTGTATATAGTTAGGTAGAAGTAAAGGAAGAAATGCCAAACAAATCTGTGTACTGAAATGTGATTTGTCCCTGGTGTCAAGTGTAGTTTGTAGTATCGCACTTTGCAAAACTCATTTTGGAGTGCAGAACCTGGAAGTTGCTTTGTCTCCGTGGTCACATAAGCACTTAATTCTTGCCAAAATGCCTTGCACATTCATGAAGGGCTCCCTAATTTATAATTCCCTCAGCTGCAATTCACGGCCACTCCTTACAAGTTGGTTTTTTGCAGCCATGGTCTCATGATGTAACATATCACACTTTATATGTTGAATCAAACACTCTAAGGATAGATTACTCGTGAGCCAACATTACAAAGGTTTTGAAAGAATAAATAAATCAGTACGTTGCTGAAAGGAAAGACAACATTCAAAACCGTTACAGTATCCTCTAATGAAGATATTATTGGAAAAAGTAGTTTTAGATCAGTTGAGTCTGAATGCTTGCCACCAAAAAACAAACTGACTAGAGACTCGTTTCAGATGTAAGAGCTTTGACAATATAAGCAAGGTTCGAAAACTCAGCCTCGATGTGTTCGGGTGGGTGTGTGCGTCCGCGGGCATGCACAAATGCAGGGGTGGGGGTGTGAGACTTCAATCGTTTTGAATCGGTTGGTTTCGGTAGTTTCACACCCTCCAATCCCGATACGAGATGGTCACAAGGTATCGAGTCCGGCAATACTTAAAACCTTAAAGCTTGAATATAAGCCTACAAATACTATTGGCCAGTGATAATTCATACAAGTAAGAAAAGCATAGGAGACTAAATGAAATCAAATTATATATCATCAATACAAAGCGAACAAAAAGCTGTAGGTAATTATTACAGGAGATATAGTGTTGAATCATGAAGCAGTTTAAATAACATGTAAAGTGTAACCGATTCGTCAAAAAAGAACTACACACAAATATCATTTATAAATGTTTAACTAGAGAGTAAGAAATTGGTAAACTTGGTACTAATACATACCCATGAGATTGAATAAACGAAATGGTGCCAACTCAAACTTGATCTTTGGAAGGGAGACAAAAGCCCATGATACTGCTCCTACCCATGGTTCTGATGGTATCAATCGCAACTTAACCCATAGTTCCCCATCAATATCAAAATCACGAATTCCAACAGGAACAACTACAGGGATGATACTAAATTTCAGTGACAGAGACAATAACATGCGAGCACCACCTGTATACCTAAGGCCAATTTGATACCTGCCATAAGGTGCTCAAAATAAGCATAACACAGCCAATCCTAGAGAACAGCAAGTATTTTTACAAATTTGTAAAGGAAACAAATTCCACTTGATACTATTATCTCAAACAATAAAGCAGTGTCATAAACAAAGAAAAGTTAAGACTATAAAAGGAGATATTCAAAGGTGACTGCATAAGCAAACATTCAAAATTCATTCTTGCTTGGTCGTAATACAAGATCCTCATAAAAGGTACAAGCAGCATATTAGCAACTTAACATATAGACGATGCAAACAATGCCATGATGCATTCCTGCCAACAAAGGACTAGCTGATTTTAGGCATGAATGTGTGTGCTGCTACTGTCACATATAATAGGAATATCTTGAAAGATAACACCACCTATAGCAATACACAATAAAATGAAAAGGTCAAGGCTTGTAATTAGTTTTAGCATGAACAGTGAAATCAACCTCAATATATGGAAACAAATATATTTTGCCAGTTGCCAGGCAGTTGACAAAAAGAAGGCAGATAACTACTCTTTAGAGATGGAGAGCCCATCCAAACCTCCTAACCTTAGGAGCCAGAAATAAAGATAAAAAAAAACTAGTATAACCCCACTTATAACTTCACGAGAAGAAATGACTTATAAATTATGATCAGGTGAACTGGTAAATGTTTCCGGAAACCAGGACAGGATTTCAGTGAACCGGGGTCTTCTTTCATCAAAACTCCGTGCCACCAAAGCAACTTCTTTTTAAGCCATTGATTCTATCCCGAACCATCTGCACAAGAAAAGGTTGGATATTGTCACACGATTAACTGTGGGTATTGCAATTATGCAGTAGCTTCTTCTTCAGTTGTCTAGATATCCTTTGTCTCCATCTGTATTCTTAGTGTTTGATTCTCATCCCAGAGCATTGAGGAAACCAACCAGCCAACCACACAACCTACATTCACAACTATAAAGGATGTGCCCTTGCAAACATATTAGGGAACGGAGCAAGTATATTCATGTGGGTGTAGCATAACGAAGACCAATATAATTCCAACTAGGTGTGAACTAGAAGCTATACCTAACAAAAAAGGATTAGAGAAAGGTTGAGGATGAGTATAGACGTAAGGAAAAAGGAAAACCACAAACCATGTACATCCTCTAATGATGAGATTGCAAAGTAAAAAACTTCCTTGACGAGGTTTGTAGTGACATGACCAATATACAGCGTGCAAATCACCACCAATATGATAGAACTCTAAATTTCAAGAGGGATCTTGAACTTCATTCATTAATTCATAAGAAAAGTTTGTCAACCCTAATATAGGCATTGGATCAGCGAAACTTGTGATAACGTTGGTTGTCAAGGAGAACATCTAGGCAAAGGCAAAGGCAAAGTGCAATGAGGCATTGAGCCTCACAACCCTTCAGAGGATACACCGTTAATGAGCTGCAACTTAGCGATTTAGGTGCGATTTAGGTACACATCTTTTAGTCTACTAAGGCTAGTAAATCTGTGCCAGAGTTAAATGACTAGGTTACAAGTGTAGTGGCAAGTGCAACTACTGCAAAGGATGAAAAATACTAAGGAGCAAACTAGATGAAAACCTTCGAGTTTAAACCATGAATTGAAAAGGAGGTCAACTCAGATCATATTGAATAAGAAAGTGTGCATGATGATCAACCTCATGAATAAGGAAGAGAACAAGTCTTATAGTCTAATGATGACTTTTAGGCTCTCTCTAAAAAATGCTTGATTTTGATAGTGCATAGGCAATGGAGTCAACCATCTGAGTCCAACTTGATGAGAACTTCTAAAATCAACAAATTTAATTATATATAACTATGTATTATTTTGATTTTAACATATATAATACCTAAGAGAATGATCTCATGCTTCATTTGGACGAGCATTTTTCTGCGCCTCGGATGATGGAAGTTGTAGCAACTAGCAACTTGTGTGTGCCTTTCGCTTTTGACTAGATCTTGTGGAATCTCCAGCTTGTAATCTTGTATGCGTCTGAACCAATCCACCTAACCTCAAGGGACTTGTGCGTCCTATGTGACATCCTAACTGGAAATGCCTAATTGGAAACTTATTGGTTTCATGTTGTGATCCGTTACAAAATTCTTGCAAAAAGCTAGGAATACCTACTGGAGATATGGAGCATTCACTGCTCAGCTATATATCATCGCAATCAGCATGAGAACCATGTTTTACAAAATACTCCATTGGCTCAAGCAGATATGGTGTGACAAGCACAATAGACTGTCTAGACTTGCGAATCTAAAGGTATTGGAACTGACTCAGTACGTGCAGAAAAGCAAGTGAACACCTTAGTAAAGGTGCACTGCTCTTCACTAAATCATCCTCAGAAGTTTCTGGCCTTTCACCATCATCCACGTCCTCAGATGTTCGTCTCTTTTCCAACTCCAAGAAAGACAACTGAATGAAAATGACCAAATTCCTTACAAAGCATAGTAGTTACGGTAAACCCTAGCATATATAATGGTGTTCTAATCTGAGAATTGATCAGGAATCTTAGCACAAACATCCGCAAGTATCTCAGCAAATTATTCACACATGAACGTCATTAAATCTTGGGTCCATCTCTAACTACAGATAGTCCATTATGTAAGACCATACTAGCCTAAACTCTTAGTATCAATTTGGTGTAGGACAAGACCCAGAGAGCAATATATATATAGAGACTAACAGTAAAAAAAACTAATAACCTAAGACTGAAGGAAGTCTAGTTAACAAACAAAGATTACTAATAACCTAACAGTAAAAAAACTAGTAGATCATAGGATTTAACAACTGAATTCAGAATAATAGATCTGGCTTTCTAAAGAGTGGTGAAGTTTGTCCACATGTTCAAACAATCTGAATCCTGTTCAAATAGGACAATTCCACAACAATGAACCTTCTTATGAGGTCTGTGAATCAAGCAAAGTCCGGGTGCTTAGATCGGGATGGGAGGATCTATTAGTAGAGAGGTGAGCATTTTGATCCACAAGAGTGTCTGCAGGGTGACAACCGAGAAAGTTGGTGTCCTCCAAGAGATCAACACCATACTTTTGTTGAGAGAGAAGGGACTGTCCTTGCCAACAACTTCGATGCCAAGGAAGTATTGCAACTTACATAAGTCATTTATACGAATGTGACTTGGAACATAAGCTTCTACTATGGAGATGCCAACTGAGTCCCATCAGAAATAATGGTATCATCCATATGGACAATAAGAAGTAACCATGTCATAGGCTTGATGATGAACAAAACGAGAGGAATTGGCTGCAGTTCAGCATAAGCCAATCTACTAAACAACTGGGCTGAACTTTCAAACCAAGCACGAGTAGACCACTTGAGACCATTGAAACTTACGAAGATGACAAATGAGGTTCTCCCCCGCACACTCACCACGAGATCAATACATTCTTGATGTCGAGTTGATACATGTACATGCAGTTGACAGCTAAGGATATCAAAATGGGACTCTGTTCAATTTTACAACCAGAGAAAAGGTATATTCATTGTCAACCGCATAGCACCAGGTAAAGTCCCTAACAACAACATGAACTTTCAGAATTGAGCTTAGCAACAATTCTGTAACCCTCACAAACTATAAAAATACTCCAATAACATATAGAGTAATTTGCAAAGTTGGTGTTGGATAAGCTATGTTAGATATGCAAGCACGGACACTCCAAAAATTGGTGTCATCCCCATGTCGCTCTTGTTTGACATGTATCAGACACAAAATACACTATGAGATATCAAAATTGACGGTGTGTCCTTGGCTCCTTGCTGGCGTATCCATATCAAATTTGTGTCTGAACAAAATGAGCACTGCATTTTCAGATTCAGAACAACCAGCAGTTTGGATCTACACTTTTGAAAGATTAGCTACGGTCTCCATATAGAGTTGAGCCACACAAGAAACTTACTGGTCATATCCAATCATGTGAATTATTTTATAGGTTGTTAATCTAGCTCACTGGATGATTCTTATTTCATCTGGCTAATCCTTCAGATTGACTGAAAACAATTTGATCTTACAACAATAGATTCACAACAACTTGCAATTCAACTATCTTACACAGAAAGCTCTACCATAAAATGTGCCAGAAACTTACTGGAGATCGTTAACACGGCGAGAAGTTCTACGCTCGACGTTCCTAACAGACAGTGGCTCCTCTCCCAGCGAGAACTGCTTAATCTCGACTCTCTGTACATAGTCAGGCTTCTTGAGGTTATCAATCACGGGCTGGAGCAACCCGATAAGCCAGTTCTCGATCCCACCCCTGTAGACCTTCCACAGCTTCCCCAGCACCATGTTGACCCACTCGACCGACTCCTTCCTCTGCAGATCCTTCTCGAGGAACAGAGAGAAGCTGGTAGGGACCTGCGGCCAAGTCTCCGGCCGAGCGTTCCTGTCGGAGCTCTCCCTCTTCCGCGACGTCCACAGCTTATCGAAGATGACACCCACGAAGAAGAAGAAGACGAAGAAGCCGACGATGTTGCGGTTGATGGGGGGAGAAGGGATGGGGTGGATGACGCCGAGCTGGGTTCTGAGCTTGTCCACCATAGGGTCGTCCCGGTAGCCGGTGAAGGTCGAGGCCATCTGCGACGGCTCGTTCTCCGCCGCTGCCGCTGCCGGCGCCGGCTCCTCGTAATCCAACTCATTTGAGACCAAAAACTTCTGGGCCTTGAGGATTTCAGCTTTGGAGCTCGGTCGAGCTCCGCATCTCCATCTCCATCTCTTAGAGGATTGGGATCTTCTCCGACTGTTTAACCTAGAAACATAAATTTGTCGGTTTCTACAGGGACAGGGGACTGGGAGGAAGGGTGAGCGAAAGCATTGCTGAGCAGTAGCGGAAGCGAACATGGGGTTGGGAGTGGAGGAAGCTGTTACGGAGAGCTCAATCTCGAGAGCTTAGGGTTAGGGTTCGGAGGGTTCCGCTCGAGGAAGGAAGAGATGTCCATGTAGAGAATTAGGGTTAGGGTTTGGCGAGGATCGTTGAATTGGGGGTGATGGACGCGTGAGGAAAAATTGGGAGGAAAATGTCGCGACAGGAATGGGCGGCTGGGGAACTGCCATATTGTGAATAATCTCTTCCATTTCGCCTCACCTGGGGCTGGGATAGAATTTGAAGTTTTTGAGGACCACGTTGTACTCGAGAGTGTTGGGGACTGTGTAAAAAGGTCGTCTACATGTTTGGCTCGGTTTTATTTTTTTTAAATATTTAGAATGCAAAATATTATCTAGAGACTAGAATATTCTTATTCAAGAAGATTTTTTTAAGATCCTTGAAGCCTTCTCTAGTATAGTAAAAAAATTAATATTTTAATATCTCCATTTTGCTCTACATTTTTTGTTATCGTCTTAGCTATCTAGATAAACGTATGGAAAAGGTTTACATGGATCTTCGAGAAGGAAGTTCGTGCGTCAAACGGAGCGAGATGCAGGCAAAAATATTAAGTCCGTGACAAGTAGTATCAGATCGAAGATCGGTTGGTGTCATGTCAACATCTGAGAACGTCCAGGAGAGCCCCACGTCACCTAAGGAAAGAAACATCAAGACAAACAATAGGGACAAGAGTAAGGAGCCTACGACGGAACGTGCTTTTGCCTATCTTGCAAAACGCCTCGAGATCTTGGAGAAGGGTTCAAGGGACATAGGAATGCGCATGGGATATTGGAGCAAAACAACATGAGGGTTGAAGAGTTCTACGATGGATTAGAAAGTAATGTTGCTTCGTCCATGGCAATATTTCGAGAGCAAATCCAAAAGTTTCGATGCACACTTAAGGATGAGCTCAAGACACATCATGCGGAAATTGAGAGCTTGTGTTGGAAGGTCCGAGACTACGATGAGCTAAAGACCATGGTCAAAATTTGCAAAGAACTCAAGACCGTAATTGTCATTTTGGAGAAGGTCGTTGTGAACTATGGACCTTCGAGTAGAGAGACGTTGAAAAGGAAGATCTATGAGCCAAAATCTTTCAATGGGTTACAAGATGTCAAAGAAGTAGAGAACTTCTTATGGAACGTAGAGTGATAGTTTAAGGCGTTGCACATCGACGATGAGGCAAAAAATGTAAACATTGATCCACTTTACTTTATCGATGATACTATGTTATGGCGGTGTCGTATGTACATAAAATAGAGAAGGTGTCATGTCCCAAAACTAGAAGACATAGGCCATCTATGTAATACAAAGTACTCGGCTACCTCGTATTACGACTACAACTGTAAATCAGGTTGGGTATCCTAGCATGCAATCAATCTATAGCCTAAATCTGATCTCATATCTACAGACAATAATAAATAAATAACAGTACGAATAATAACCATATGGAAAGCATGTAGGGCTAAGCGACTGAAATACTCATATGATAATCAAGAAGTCTACAGTATGAAATGATGTAGACAATAATACTTTTTCGTACTGTAATATCCCAAATTCGTGATACGTATTTAGTGTACGTATACGTGTTTTGGACCCATATTTTATTTATTCATGGTTAGTTATCTTGGTTTATTTTGCATTGGCTTGGTTTTATTGTCATTGATAGTTTAATTACTTTTAATGATTCATTGGTTTATTTGGGCTTGGTTTATTCCTGGGTTGGTTCGGCTTGGTTCGGTTTGGGATTGCTCTTGGTTCATCATGAACCAAGGGGTGAACCCCCTACCTACCACCACCACTCATATTTATTACCTATTCTTCTTTCTCTCTCTTCATAATCATCTTCTTCTTCCTTATTTACTTCCTTACCTACCAAAGAGAGGGAGAGAGAGGTCTAGGCAAGTGCATCTTGCTTCCACAAGAGAGCTCATTTTTATTGTTCCATTAGCTTCTCCTCATGTTTCTAAGACACATTAGAACTTGTCATTTTCCATTTTGAGGCTTTAATTCTTGTAAATCTAGAGTTTTGCTATGTTGGAATTTTTGGTGTTTTGATCTATTAAACTTCCTTGTTTTCAAGTTTTGATGGTTCCATGTTTTAGAGAATTTCATTCTACCCAATTTTGACTTTTGGAAAGTTGGATTCGGACTTGTTTTGACCAAGATTTGGACAATTGAAGCTTAGATTCAACTTTAGAGTTTTTGCTGTTCTTGCCATTTGGAGAAGACAGTTAACAGTGAGCTAGCTTTTTAGCTTACGCCACTGAGCTGTATGCTGCTCTTTAGCGAGCGTACGCTGACTTGTGTACGCTACTCTTTAGCGAGCGTACACTGACTTGTGTACGCTGCTCTTTAGCGAGCGTACGCTGACTTGTGTACGCTGCTCTTTAGCGAGCGTACGCTAGCCTTGATACGCTGCCTGTTGGCAGCGTGTCTTGAGCGTACGCTAGCTTGAGCGTACGCGTGCCTTGGTACGCTAGCTTAAGCGAGCAAGGCGTACGCTGGCCCCTTTCGTACGCTAGCTTGAGTGTACGCAGTCTTGAGCGTATGCTAGCTTGAGCGTACGCTGACCTGTAGCTTGAGCGTGCCCTTGTGTACGCTGACCCTTGCGTATGCTTCCCATTGGAAGTGTATGAATCCTTTGGTACGCAGACCTGAGCGTACGCTAGCCTGAGCGTAGCCTAGCTTGAGCGTAGCCTGATTATCCTTGATCTTCTATAGCCCTGTATATTGATATTTTATTAGATATTTAACGTCCATTTTATATCCTTACGCCTTTTGTCCTGAACTTGATAATCACGAATTTACTTGATATGTTTGGAATTGATAATTGAGCATGACGTGATAGTGACCCGTAGTAGTGCACTCCTGACATAATAGCCTGACATGACCTGATAGTGGCCCGTCGTGGCGCACTCCTGACAAAGTACACTTGGCATGATAACCTGACATGATATCTCGAATAGCTGTTGCGACAGCTACCTGACATGACATGACCTATTTAATTAATCATGATACCGTGGGCGATTATGCTTGTACAAATAATCCAGTCCTGTCTTGCATCATGTCTAGGAGGGGACTCCTGAGTACCACGGTCAGGAGTACCTACTGAAATGGACTAAGGTTAATAATTAGTATAATTCACTAGTCATGAAGAGATGTTCCCCAGTTACAGGCGATCCCGTTATCCCGGCCGCAAATGTTTGGACTTGTAGCCTGCCGACGAGTAGGGCACATTTCCAGCCCACTGTTATGTGGGGCACTCTTGATTGTCACTTTAAATGATTGAACTCTATTGTCACTCTAATGCATTATACTCTCTAGATTGCCACTATAATGATTGCCTGGATAACCTGGATAGTTGCAGGGCCTGTGACTACTTGGAGCATCTCATTGCATCTTGCTAGTAACTAGGATTGTGATAACCCTAGTTAGTTAATGTAGAAAGCCGTAGGCAATGATTGGCCGTGATTGATTGGATGGAGTCTAGTCCAGTATGGTATTGTCTAGAATTGATTGATTGCAAGATTGTACCAGAATGATTGAATTATTATCACTCCAGATTGTCACTATAATGATTGTCACTCCAGATTATCACTATAATGATTGTTACTCCAGATTGTTACTTGACCTGATTTCTTATATTCATCTTGCCGATAAATGGTGAGAGAAACCAAGTTCCATTCAGACGAAGGGTTACAACCCCGGTCCTTATTTGGTTTACGTGTTGTAACCTAGCTATCTGAATAGTCCCATGGTTATCTCATCGTATATCATCCTGGCATGCTTTTCCATATGTCCTGTCTTTTAGTGATTCTAGGCAAGATTGTCTTTTATAATTACCTATCATGCTTTTTTTTAAATTACTGTCTCTTATTATGTAATTATATTATTGTGCTAATTTGCTGGCTTTAGTTCTTAAGTGAAGCCTCCTTTGTGGCACTTACTCTTTCTGGGGTCTGACCCAGCTGGTTTTGTATGGCCAGATACCGGAGCAGCACCAAAGGATCTTCCTGCTTTCCAGCCCGATGGTGGTCACCAGGCATAACCAGGGCATCGAGTGGGTTTATTTTGTTCTCCCACTGTAATATTGTAAATTATTCTTTTGAGGCGTTTAGCCGACGAGCAAGTGTTAGCTCGATTGTACTTACTTACTGTCTGCCTACGGGCTGTAACATGATTGACAAGCCCCGGGGGTTGATCATGTATGACTGAACTCTTGCTAGTCCTCACATTTTGTAACGACTAGCTTCATGATCATCTGGATATGTAATGTTTGGGACGCCTTACAATTGTATATTTGGAGATCTGATATCTTGTGATTATTATTAGTTGGTTGAGATTGAGACAATAGGCTATTTTATGACCTTAAGAGACTGATAGATTGTAGTGAAACCCTCACATATCTAGACAGCCGTGACTGTATAGCGGTATGGATCCCATTTCGTTATACGTAGCTGGCTATGTCTGCCCCCGCTCTCCAGTATTTTGGTTCTAGGGCGTGACATGGTTTAAGTGGTGGCCCATGCAGGTCTTGTTAATCAAGATGTGTGAGGGTTTACCGAATAGATGTCTCAATCGGTACTCGCCCTTGATCTCTGCTCGTATCCTCTTGATTCCTGAAATTCTTGTCCTGATCACATGCTTGAAATCATTGATCTGTCCTGGTCCTTCCTTATTGTTCCCATGTCGTCTTCTTCAGCGGCATTGAACCTGGACCTGCTGATCAGCAAGGCGGATCGCCTCCCGTGGACCAACAGCAACCAAAAGATCAGGCCCAGCACTCAGGAACAGCCTCCCGAGTCGTACCTACTGGAGGAGAGCCGCCAGTTCAGCCAGTCCAGCCTGCAGATCCTGATGATGGCACTTTGGTGGGTCTCATCAGATCATTGTTAGCTTCCCAAGATCGTAGAGGCGATGCCTTGCACCAGGCAGTGGAAGATGCTCTGAATAGAAGTGGTCCTCGAGGGAACAGTGCGGTCAACAGTTTCAAGCGTCTGAACCCTCCCTTCTTCGATGGCAGCGAGGATGCCATTGCTGCCGATGCTTGGCTACAGGATATAGAGGTGATTCTCGAAGCCGTGAAGACTCCAGAAGACGAGAAGGTGGCTGTGGTGCGCCTACAGTTATTGGATCTAGCCCGCAGTTGGTGGGCCGCACAAGCAGTGGGATTGGCAACACCTGTCTCCTGGGCAGTATTCAGCGAGAAGTTCCAGATCAAGTATTATGATGCAGTGGCTCGATATGACTTGCAGACCAGGTTCAGTAATCTTAAGCAGATGGGGAGGACGATCGACGGTTATGCGGTCGAGTTTTCCAGACTCAGTCGGTTTGCTCCCACCTTGGTGGCAACCGAGTTTGACAGAGCACAGAGGTTCCAGCAGGGACTTCACCTGGAGATTATATTGGTAGTAGAACAGTTCGAGCATCAGACCTATGATGCGGTATTGCGAGCAGCAAGGAGGCACGAGTATACCTCCCAGAGAATAGTGGACAGGACCGGAGGTCGAAAGCGGTCCCATAGTCAAATGAATCAGTCTTCAGCCCCAGCCCTGGCAGCCAGGACTTTAACTATTGGAACTCCGAGGCAAGCAACCTCAGTTACGTCGGTCTAGTACTCGACCCCGACGTACCCTCAGCAGAAATAAAAGCAAGCGCAGTCTTCCACCGTGGGCTGTTCTTATTATGGAAAGCCTGGACACGTGGTAGCAGAGTGTCGCAAGGCGTTGGGATTGTGTTTATTGTGTGGAGCACCGGACCATAGGGTGGGGTCCTGCCCTTTCAGAGTTGATTCAGTATCGACAGTATCTAGTCCCTCGGTTAGGGGACCAGCACCAGCACCAGCACCAGCTCCAGTTCACCAGCAACAGTAATTCCCGTTCCCGAGGCCCTTGCCGACTCAGGCCCAGACTTTCCAGCAACAGGACCCGCGGCAGTTTGCCCTAGCCCAGGCTCAGGTTCAGAATCGGCCGAGAGGTATATGTGTCCTCTCATCTTGCTTTTCTACCGTCATTATGCGGGGTGCATGACGTATTTCATGTATCCTAATTACAACGGTACATTCCGGACCCGAGCCATATCCTAGGTCATTCGAAACTGGTTATTGGTACCAACCTTTTCGTATGAGGATAGGCCCGTGTCCATGTTTGACCAAAGAGAGAGACTCGAGCGCAAGACTATCAGTTCAGACCGTGTTGCTTAGAGTCATCCCTCTTTGGGAGAGTCAAACTTGGGAGCATGAGGATGATATTTGATTAGGTCATCCCGACTGGTTTGACTCGTAAGGTGTAATATCTTCCTTATGCCTTACGCTTCGAATCCTTGCTTGCATGAATGATTGTATGATTGATTGGTAGTGGTAGATTGCCTATGATAGAATAGCTTTTCCTTACATCTCTAGCCTCTTGATTAAATTCCGAGGACGGAATTCTTTTAAGGTGGGTAGGATGTAATGTCCCAAATTCGTGATACGTATTTAGTGTACATATACGTGTTTTGGATCCATATTTTATTTATTCATGGTTAGTTGTCTTGGTTTATTTTGCATTGGCTTGGTTTTATTGTCATTGATAGTTTAATTACTTTTAATGATTCATTGGTTTATTTGGGCTTGGTTTATTCCTGGGTTGGTTCAGCTTGGTTCGGTTTGGGATTGCTCTTGGTTCATCATGAACCAAGGGGTGAACCCCCTACCTACCACCACCACTCATATTTATTACCTATTCTTCTTTCTCTCTCTTCATAATCATCTTCTTCTTCCTCATTTACTTCCTTACCTACCAAAGAGAGGGAGAGAGAGGTCTAGGCAAGTGCATCTTGCTTCCACAAGAGAGCTCATTTTTATTGTTCTATTAGCTTCTCCTCATGTTTCTAAGACACATTAGAACTTGTCATTTTCCATTTTGAGGCTTTAATTCTTGTAGATCTAGAGTTTTGCTATTTTGGGATTTTTGGTGTTTTGATCTATTAAACTTCCTTGTTTTCAAGTTTTGATGGTTCCATGTTTTAGAGAATTTTATTCTACCCAATTTTGACCTTTGGAAAGTTGGATCCGGACTTGTTTTGACCAAGATTTGGACAATTGAAGCTTAGATTCAACTTTAGAGTTTTTGCTGTTCTTGCCATTTGGAGAAGACAGTTAACAGTGAGCTAGCTTTTTAGCTTACGCCACTGAGCTGTACGCTGCTCTTTAGCGAGCGTACGCTGACTTGTGTACGCTGCTCTTTAGCGAGCGTACGCTGACTTGTGTACGCTGCTCTTTAGCGAGCGTACGCTGACTTGTGTACGCTGCTCTTTAGCGAGCGTACGCTAGCCTTGATACGCTGCCTGTTGGCAGCGTGTCTTGAGCGTACGCTAGCTTGAGCGTACGCGTGCCTTGATACGCTAGCTTAAGCGAGCAAGGCGTACGCTGGCCCCTTTCGTACGCTAGCTTGAGCGTACGCAGTCTTGAGCGTATGCTAGCTTGAGCGTACGCTGACCTGTAGCTTGAGCGTGCCCTTGTGTACGCTGACCCTTGCGTACGCTTCCCATTGGAAGTGTATGGATCCTTTGGTACGCAGACCTGAGCGTACGCTAGCCTGAGCGTAGCCTGGCTTGAGCGTAGCCTGATTACCCTTGATCTTCTATAGCCCTGTATATTGATATTTTATTAGATATTTAACGTCCATTTTATATCCTTACGCCTTTTGTCCTGAACTTGATAATCACGAATTTACTTGATATGTTTGAAATTGATAATTGAGCATGACGTGATAGTGACCCGTAGTGGTGCACTCCTGACATAATAGCCTGACATGACCTGATAGTGGCCCGTCGTGGCGCACTCCTGACAAAGTACACTTGGCATGATAACCTGACATGATATCTCGAATAGCTGTTGCGACGGCTACCTGACATGACATGACCTGTTTAATTAATCATGACACCGTGGGCGATTGTGCTTGTACAAATAATCCAGTCCTGTCTTGCATCATGTCTAGGAGGGGACTCCTGAGTACCACGGTCAGGAGTACCTACTGAAATGGACTAAGGTTAATAATTAGTATAATTCACTAGTCATGAAGAGATGTTCCCCAGTTACAGGCGATCCCGTTATCCCGGCCGCAAATGTTTGGACTTGTAGCCTGCCGACGAGTAGGGCACATTTCCAGCCCACTATTATGTGGGGCACTCTTGATTGTCACTTTAAATGATTGAACTCTATTGTCACTCTAATGCATTATACTATCTAGATTGCCACTATAATGATTACCTGGATAACCTGGATAGCTGCAGGGCCTGTGACTACTTGGAGCATCTCATTGCATCTTGCTAGTAACTAGGATTGTGATAACCCTAGTTAGTTAATGTAGAAAGCCGTAGGCAATAATTGGCCGTGATTGATTGGATGGAGTCTAGTCCAGTATGGTATTGTCTAGAATTGATTGATTGCAAGATTGTACCAGAATGATTGAATTATTATCACTCCAGATTGTCACTATAATGATTGTCACTCCAGATTATCACTATAATGATTGTCACTCCAGATTATCACTATAATGATTGTCACTCCAGATTGTTACTTGACCTGATTTTTTATATTCATCTTGCCGATAAATGGTGAGAGAAACCAAGTTCCGTTCAGACGAAGGGTTACAACCCCGGTTCTTGTTTGGTTTACGGGTTGTAACCTAGCTATCTGAATAGTCCCATGGTTATCTCATCGTATATCATCCTGGCATGCTTTTCCATATGTCCCGTCTTTTAGTGATTCTAGGCAAGATTGTCTTTTATAATTACCTATCATGCTTTTTCTTAAATTACTGTCTCTTATTATGTAATTATATTATTGTGCTAATTTGCTGGCTTTAGTTCTTATGTGAAGCCTCCTTTGTGGCAATTGCTCTTTCTGGGGTCTGACCCAGCTGGTTTTGTATGGCCAGATACCGGAGCAGCACCAAAGGATCTTCCTGCTTTTCAGCCCGATGGTGGTCATCGGGCGTAACCAGGGCATCGAGTGGGTTTATTTTGTTCTCCCACTGTAATATTGTAAATTATTCTTTTGAGGCGTTTAGCCGACGAGCAAGTGTTAGCTCGATTGTACTTACTTACTGTCTGCCTACGGGCTGTAACATGATTGACAAGCCCCGGGGGTTGATCATGTATGACTGAACTCTTGCTAGTCCTCACATTTTGTAACGACTAGCTTCATGATCATCTGGATATGTAATGTTTGGGACGCCTTACAATTGTATATTTGGAGATCTGATATCTTGTGATTATTATTAGTTGGTTGAGATTGAGACAATAGGCTATTTTATGACCTTAAGAGACTGATGGATTGTAGTGAAACCCTCACATATCTAGACAGCCGTGACCGTATAGCGGTGTGGATCCCATTCCGTTATACGTAGCTGGCTATGTCTGCCCCCGCTCTCCAGTATTCTGGTTCTGGGGCGTGACACGTACAGTTTCTAACATGATATGTGTCACACCCCAGAACCAAAATACTGGAGAGCGGGGGATAGACACAGCCAGCTATGTACATTGAAGTGCAACCTACATCGCAATACGGTCACGGATGTCGGAGTCGAGTGCTGAACTGACGAAACTGTGGTCGCCCTCCTAGGAGCTCCAATAGTTAAAGCCCTAGCTGTCGGGGCTGGTGCTGATGACTGAGACAACTGTCCATGAGGCCTCTTCCGTCCTCCAATTCAATCTACTATCCTTTGGGAGGTATACTCATGTCGCCTTGCTGCTCGCAAAACTGCATCAAATGTCTGGTGCTCAAACTGAACCACCGCTAGAATGATCTTTAGGTAGAGTCCCTGCTGGAATCGCTGCGCCCAGTCCAATATGGTCGCCACCAAGGTGGGAGCAAACTGACTAAGTCTGAAAAACTCGACTGCATATCCATCGACTGTCCTTTCCATCTGCTTGAGATTGCTGAATCTTGTCTACAGATCATACCGAGTTACTGCATCAAAGTACTTTGTCTGAAACTTGTCACTGAATATCGCCTATAAGACAGGCGTCACCAAACCAACTGCTAGCATCGCCCACCAGCTGCGGGCTAAATCCAATAATTGTAGGCGCACAACGGCCACCTTCTCTTCCTCTGGAATCCTAGCTGCCTCCAGAATGACTTCTATATCCTGAAGCCACACGTCAGCAGCAATAGCATCTTCACTGCCGTCAAAGAAAGGAGGGTTCAAGCGCTTGAAGTTATTAGCTGCATTGTTCCCTTGATACTCGACTCTGTCCATAGCATCTTGTACTGGCTGCTACAGGGCATTGCCCCAACGATCTTGTGATACAAGCAAGTCCTGGATGAGTCCCATCAGGGTTTTATTGTCAGGCTCTGCAGGCTGGACTGGATGAACTGGTGGCTCTTGATCCCCGGAAGGCATGACTTGGGATGCTGCCCCTGAGTGTTGGGTTTGGTCTCCAGGTTGCTGCTCGTTCACTTGTTGTTGCTGGTTCACTGGAGGTGCTCCACCCAGCTGATCGGTAGGACCAGGAACAATGCCACTGAAGAAAATGACATGGGGAACAATTAGGAAGGACCAAGATAGATCAAGGATAAAGCACCTTATCAGGTCAATATTCAGGAAGATTAGAAAGCACGAGTAGAGATTAAGGGCAAATGCTGATTGAGACATCTATTTAGTAAAACCCTCACACATCTTGATTTACAAGACCTGTATGGGCCACCACTTAAATCGTGTCATGCCCCAGAACCAAAATACTGGGGAGCGGGGGACAGACACAGCCAGCTACGTACATGGAAGTGTAACCTACCTCGCAATATAGTTACGACTGTCTAGATGCATGAGGGTTTATCTATAAGCCAACAGTGTCACGCTCTACTCCCGTAGGAGCGATCGTCCTCGCTAAGGCGTAATGCCGCATGAGCCTAGATTGTGCCCGTGCAAGACAGTTTCATAACGGCCGATTACATCGACGGCGACAGGGTCGTCACACAGAAGTCCCAAGTAGAAACATTGAACATGCAGTAAAAATTTAGAACAAAATACACGTTATTCAAAGAAGCTCTTTATTGATATTGAAACCACGGTTACATGGGGGCGCAAGGCCAAGATTACAATCACTCAAGCTCACTCTTCTCACATTACAAATCTCTCAGCTCTCTCTCTTCTCTCGATACAATGCTTGAGCCAGTGGAAGCTTCGGAAGGTGATGTCCATACATTATGTCCCGTATAATTCTTGACTCCATGCGGCTGCACGCTTCGAATCGCCAAGAAACTCCATGCCTCGACGCATCCAAGCGAGCTCCGCACCACGAGCTTCTACCTGCGCCTGCACATGAAAACTATGTGGGTGTCAGTACTTAACTGTACTGGTGGAGTGAGCTCCTCGCCCACCCATACAAAATCAACACGTTTATTTTACTTTGTGCAACATAGTCCATTCTTATCAATTGTCTTTCTAATCTTGCCTTAGGATCATTTTAGGACCAACGCCTTGGGTAAATTTGTGTCTCTAGACCATCCCGTGCTTGCAACAATTCGTTAACTCATACTTTGTCTCTAGACCATTCTCGTGCCAACAATGTTAACCTATCAAGTCGTGTTTGCCTTACAGCCCAAAATCAGAGACGCAGCTACACAATAGACTCCATTTCCGTGTGACCGTGCTTTAAACCTTTGCTGAGGCCGTGCCTCACAAATTAGTGAGACTTAACCATATTGCCGCCTCACGGCCCTTGCCGCCATGCGGCCCTTGCTACTTTGATCACCAACTGACCCAAATCAAGGCTTGTGGGCTAAGTGCCACTCGACCAACTTGTCGTACGGCGATTCCTGACTTAAACTCGAAACGACTCAATCGATCTTGTGCAACTCTATGCCAACATCTTAATGACTCGACGCCACAACTCTTGTCGAAGCACGATGCCTATGTTGATGCCAAATCTTAGGCCCAAACATTCCTTGTGTTCTAATTTGTACACACACCTTCAACTTGACTCCTCGATATAGTGCACTCAAGTCTCGACCCAATCCAAAGGTACACTCGCGGATTGCCGCCCGTGCCGACTCATCTATGTGAACTTGGTCACTAGTACGATAAGCTATCTTGGACTCCTTCATTGGATACGAGGGTACGTTCATCAAATGAGGCACGATCTCGCCGAATTTCCCCTAATACCCGCTCTACGGCGTACCCCTTGGGTCAGGTCGCATACCATCCAAGGGTCCCGTAAGCACGTGTTCCTCCTAGGCCAGACCAGTCCCCTGTGGCCACGGGTACCGTCTGAGGAACAAAAATCAAATCCTTGTGCACCGGTACACAAGTTGTCCAATGACCATACAGACTCGACCCACTTCTTCATTTCAGGACCGTTTGATTTTCTTTACTTTTATCGTTTTACTATCTTTTGAGTTCCACATTCAAGACTTCTATCATTTGAGACCCCTCGATGACCCACGGTCGCGAGCATTCTTTCCATGTTACCGTATCATTTAATTCAACTCAGGAATGCCTATTCGATAGTCCTTTCTCCAAAACTCGTTAAGTCGACCATGGTTCATGCCTTAACGCTAAGTCCGTGCATCGTGCCTTAACCTGACTTACGTTCTACGCGACGCTATCGCCCAAGTCATACTTGATATGACGGGGCCTAGGGATCGTGGGACTATTTAACTTAACAACCGCAGAATGAGCGGGACAACACTTGGAATGACTTAGGTCGACCGGCATAACTTTGCCTAACTTACTCAAGTCTACAACTTAACCCGAGGGACGAGCAAAGGCTATGCCAAGCCTTTCGTTACGGAAGCGTGCATGCTTTATCGAACATTTACGCGGGCGACGCCTATGACTTAGGCAAGTTCATAGTTTTGTGTCGAAGACCAACTTTCCTTCTCCCAAGCCACGGGACGAAGGACCGAGTGTCATTTTCAAAACACGTCGTACACCAACTCTAAACCGACCGTTGGACCTTTTTCTATATTCTAACTCATTTTGACCCGTCGGGATTATTCCCTTAGCTATGTGGATTCGTCTCTTTTTATTATCAAGCCTATTGTGCAAGTTAAAAACACACGGTTTATTAAGTGAAGGTTAAGATGAGGCAAGTTCACCGAAACTACCCCACCTGAGCGAGCGGTCGCCTTGACCGAGCGATGTCTCCGAGTAGCCGTTGCAAGGCTAAGTCCGAACGTCGTCGGCGTTTCGATTCTTCCGATTGACTTTGCGGGACGGGGCACTACAACATACACCACTCAGAACAAGTCTCGTCCTCGAGACTTTCCTGAAGGCAAGCAATCCTACCAATTCTATGGCCAAGACTTAATCGTGCCTACACGTTCCTTCGATTCACAGCCACGTCTACACTATTATCGATCTTTCACTTAACATGATTTTAATTTCTCGACACTTTTCTATTCCTCTAGTCTTGCTTGAACTTAACGTATCACTTGGCTGGATCGTGCATGCATTCCAGGCGTCCCCAAAATACATGAATTCAGCCAAGCCGCATGATAGAGAATTCGTTATTCTCACTCGAGTCGCATCGTGCACATACTCAGGCGTCCCTGAAATATATGCATGTCAGCCGAATCTCGTGAGGGGTACCTCCACAAATCCTACCACTTTGCACTCGAACGTCTCCCTTTCACTAGGCTATGTCTTTCCGTCAGTATTGGAATTATAGTTCCCAAACAACAATATCAACACTGACCCCATCCTAAGGTCAAACCAAGTCGATGGTACGGGGTTTTCTACCCAAGCTCGTATCACTCCGATTTCTAAACATCGAGCATCGATTCTCTACGCACATCCCTATATCCGTCGTACGGGGTCCGAGTCGTTTAACAAAGCCATCCTACGATAAATTACATTTTAATCAATTTGTTGACACATCAATACCACTCATTCATTCAAGCCATTTCACATAGTCTATCTCTTCGAACACGTTCGACATAATCCGCCTATTAATCCTTCCAAGTCAAGCACGCTACGACATAATTCATCGCTAAATCATAATTCATATTTCATACTCCCTAAGTCATTCATCCCAATTCACGTAATCGATCACAAGGTCGTCTAACTTAACAATATGTTGTGCCCCGATCTCACGCGAGTCAGATTATCCACGGTGGGCACGAATCACCATGCACGCTCTTGCGAGATAATCATTCTCATCGGAACGTAACTCTTGTTTTGTTTCTAGACTAATTCATTCTCGATGCGCGGATTGGACCTACTCAATCCTCAAGTTTTATTCAGTCGTCAATCGCAAGTCCTAACATCCTCGAGTTCTCCTTCGCATCAAACCGACAAGTCGGGACAAATCAAAGTTGCCGTATTCTAATTTTCTGAGTTCGATCATTCCCGCGACATGAATCACCATGTCAGCGCTTACGCGGAACGATTGCCCCAAATCTGATGCAACGCATGCGCGAGGCTAGAGTTGCGCTCACACAAGACAAGATCGTCGATGTTGTGGTTATCAACACAGTCATCAAGACACGATCACTTTCATCCAACATTCATTTCATCCAAAGTCCTAAGTATTGCATCCATCAGAACGATAACACTTGCACGATCGTCGTTCTCCGAGTCAGAGTACTCTCGAGTTATCGCATATCGATCTTTGATATACCTCAATACCATCGACGATATACGTAACTTGACGAAATTTCTTTGCAACAAGTTCTGAGTCGTACGAATGATGCTATCATCCGACTGGATAGTCTCCTCGACATTCAAATCAATTTCGATCATTATCCCTCGATTCATTCATAACATCAATTTACTCAAACCAATTTCAAGTATTGTTCATCCGTATATCTTAAGTCATCGACCCACGTATTTCCACAATTCGCATCAATCCTTTGCTAACTCAAAATATCGAGCGACATTCAATCCAATCCTTAGAGTCATTACGTAACTTCAAAATTCCACTTTTTCATGCACGCTATCTTTCCATCGTGCTAGCTTTTTCTATATGATCCTTATCGATTTCCTCAATTCCGTGCACATTCCGTACGCGTCAATTTCTAGGTCGTTCGAACCAACTCGTCCAAATCTTCAAGATTATAACTTGTTCAACAACACTCAATCTAAGGCTTTGCATACATACGACGGTTGCTGATAGACTCACCGACACCCTGCATCCTCAATCGATCGATCGCCATCCCTGAAGCTATCGCATAAACCACTCAGGGATGAAGTCATTCAACAAATCCTCAAAACTATCATCCGAATCAAAATTGACTTCTTTGAATCTCGTAACCATTCCTTAATTTCAAGCACGCTCATTTATATTGCATAAACGTTATCGTCTCTCGATAGCACTCTAAGTGTAGTTTCATTTCCGACCGAGCGGTACTCAATATCACTCGCAACTCGTTTGCACCATAAAGTCTAGGTGCGCAACACGCGACACAACTTAGCCAAAAGGCCGTGTGCATAACCATCCCGCATGGACTATACTTCGATTTTGCACGCTCATTTGTTAATGTCGACGTAGGACTCGTTAGGCACGCACGCGACTTGCTAACTCTAGCACGCGTTTTCTATCAAGACAAGTTTGACACCGTTCGGCACAAAGGCCTACCGATGCGTTCGATTGAACGCTTGTACGAGCTTTTGAAAATATTTAGACTTATTGTATGGACATCCCGTGGGACAACTGAGAGAGAGCGCACCAACGATAACACTTGCGGAAGCAACATTCAGAGTTCGCGGGAACAACATAGTTAAAGAATTCAATCGATAGTCCAAGGACGTAAAGCCGTGCTCTGATACCATTATGTCACGCCCCGCTCCTGTAGGAGCGATCGTCCTCGCTAAGGCGTGATGCCGCACGAGCCTAGATTGCGCCCGTGCAAGGCAATTTCATAACGGCCGATTAGATCGGCGGCGATAGGGTCGTCGCACAGAAGTCCCAAGCAGAAATATTGAACATGCAGCGAAAATTTAGAACAAAACACACGTTATTCAAAGAAGCTCTATATTGATATTGAAACCACGGTTACATGGGGGGCACAAGGCCAAGATTAAAATCACTCAAGCTCACTCTTCTCACATTACAAATCTCTCATCTCTATCTCTTCTCTCGATACAATGCTTGAGCCAGCGGAAGCTTCGAAAGGTGATGTCCATACATTATGTCCCGTATAAGTCTTGACTCCACGCGGTCGCACGCTTCGAATCGTCAAGGAACTCCATGCCTCGACGTATCCAAGCGAGCTCCGCACCACGAGCTTCTACCTGCGCCTGCACATGAAAACTATGTGGGTGTCAGTACTCAACTGTACTGGTGGAGTGAGCTCCTCGCCCACCCATACAAAACCAACATGTTTATTTTACATTGTGCAACATAGTATATTCTTATCAATTGTGTTTCTAATCTTGCCTTAGGATCATTTTAGGACTAACGCCTTGGCCAAATTTGTGTCTCTAGACCATCCCGTGCTTGCAACAATTCGTTAACTCATACTTTGCCTCTAGACCCTTCTCGTTCCAACAATGTTAACCTATCAAGTCGTGTTTGCCTTACGGCCCAAAATCAGAGACGCAGCTACACGATAGACTCCATTTTCGTGTGACCGTGCTTTAAACCTTTGCTGAGGCCGTGCCTCGTAAATCAGTGAGACTTAACTATATCGTCGCCTCGCGGCCCTTGTCGCCACGCGGCCCTTGCCGCCATGCGGCCCTTGCTACTTTGATCACCAACTGACCCAAATCAAGGCTTGTGGGCTAAGTGCCACTCGACCAACTACTCGACGCCACAACTCTTGTCGAAGCACGACGCCTATGTTGATGCCAAATCTTAGGCCCAAACATTCCTTGTGTTCTAATTTATACACACACCTTCGACTTGACTCCTCGATATAGTGCACTTAAGTCTCGACTCAATCCAAAGGCACACACGCAGATTGCCGCCCGTGCCGACTCATCTATACGAACTTGGTCACTAGCACGACAAGCTATCTTGGACTCCTTCATTGGATATGAGGGTACGTTCGTCAAACGAGGCGCGATCTCGTCGAATTTTTTCTAATATCCGCTCTACGACACACCCCTTGGGTCAGGTCGCACACCATCGAAGGGTCCCGTAAGCACGTGTTCCTCCTAGGCCAGACCAGTCCCCCGTGGCCACGGGTACCGTCTGAGGAACAAAAATCAAATCCTTGTGCACCGGTACACAAGTTGTCCAATGACCAAGCAGACTCGACCCACTTCTTCATTTCAGGACCGTTTGATTTTCTTTACTTTCATCATTTTACTATCTTTTGAGTTCCACATTCAAGACTTCTATCATTTGAGACCCCTCGACGACCCACAATCACGAGCATTCTTTCTATGTTACTGTATCATTTTATTCAACTCAGGAATGCCTATTCGATAGTCCTTTCTCCAAAACTCGTTAAGTCGACCGCGGTTCATTCCTTAACGCTAAGTCCGTGCATCATGCCTCAAACCGACTTACGTTCTACGCGATGCTATCGCCCAAGTCATACTTAATATGACGAGGCCTTGGGATCGTGGGACTATTTAACTTAACAACCGCAGAATGAGCAGGACAACACTTGGAATGACTTAGGTCGACCGACATAACTTTGCCTAACTTACTCAAGTCTACAACTTAACCCGAGGGACGAGCAAAGGCTATGCCAAGCCTTTCGTTACGGAAGCGTGCATGCTTTATCGAGCATTTACGCGGGCGATGCCTATGACTTAGGCAAGTTCATAGTTTTATGCCGAAGACCAACTTTCCTTCTCCCAAGCCACGGGACGAAGGACCGAATATCATTTTCGAAACACGTCGTGCACCAACTCTAAAACGACCGTTGGACCTTTTTTTATGTTCTAACTCATTTTGACCCGTCGGGATTATTCCCTTAGCTATATGGATTCGTCTCTTTTTATTATCAAGCCTATTGTGCAAGTTGAAAACACACAGTTTATTAAGTGAAGGCTAAGATGAGGCAAGTTCACCGAAACTACCCCACCTGAGCGAGCGGTCGCTTTGACCGAGCGATGTCTCTGAGTAGCCGTTGCAAGACTAAGTCCGAACGTTGTCGGCATTTCGATTCCTCCGATTGACTTTGCGGGACGGGGCACTACAAACAGTCTCTTATAGTCAAGAACAAGCATAGTGTCTCAATCTCAAGTAAGCAAATAATTGTTACAAGATGTTAGATCATCAGACATACAAACTAAGGCATCTCAAACATTACATATTCAGATGATCAGGAAACTAGTCATACAAAATGCGAAGACTTACAAGAGTTAAGTCATACATGATCAATCCTAGGATTTGTCAATCATGTTACAGCCCTTAGGTAGACAAATAAGTTTTAACACGAGCTAACACTTGTTCGGCGGCTAAACGCCTTAAAAGAATAATTTACAATAGAATGGAAGAGCAAAATAAGAAAACTCACTCGTTGCTACGGTTACGCCTGGTGTTCACCATCTGGTTGGAAGGCAAGTAGATCCTCGGGTGCTACTCCGAAATCTGGCTATACAAAACCAGCTGGGTCAGACCCCAGAAAGAGCAAGTGCCACAAGGGAGGCTCCACTTAGGAACTAAAACCAGCATTTAAAGAATAGGAAAAACTGGTAAAAGAGCATAATTAAATAACATAAAAGGCATGCCTTAATGTCACGCCCCAGAACCAGAATACTGGAGAGCGGGGGCGTACATAGCCAGCTATGTATATTGAAATAGAATACATCTCAACTATACGGTCACGACTGTCTAGATATGAGGGTTTACTACAAGCCAACGGTCTCTTATGGTCAAGCCTATTGTCTCAATCTCAAACAAGTAATATGATCACAAGATGTTTGACCACCAAATATACAATAAAAGGCGTCCCAAATATTACATATCAGCTGATCATGAAGCTAGTCGTACAAAATGCTAGGACTAGCAAGAGTTAAGTCATACATGATCAACCCTAGGATTTGTTAATCATGTTTACAGCCCGTAGGCAGACAGTAAGTAAAGTGCATCGAGCTAACAGGTGCTCGTCGGCTAAACGCCTCAAAAGAATAACTTTACAATAGAGTGAGCGAAACAAAATAGAAAACCCACTCGTAGCCCGGGTTCCTTCTAGTCGCCACCATCGGGCTGGAGGTTCGGAAGATCCTCGGGAGCTGCTCCGAAATCTGGCCACACAAAACCAGCTGGGTCAAACCCCAGAAAGAGCAAGTGCCACAAAGGAGGCCACAAAATAAGAACAAAAGCCAGCATATCAGAACATAAGAAAAGAAATGGAAGAAGGTACAAGTAATAAAGAGTACAACAGGACAATAAACGACTAGTGACGTGGGACCATTCCGGGAGCCAGGTTACAACCCTTAAACCAGATAAGGACCGAGGTTGTAACCATTCGCCTGAACAGCACTCTGTCTCTACCCATTTATTGTTAGAGATAAGTAAAACAAGCATGTACAAGAGTTCCAGGTACAGGGGCTAGACAAGACTTAGACAGGGCTGGACTCCATCCATTCACAAGCGGCCAAGCAAAATACTACGGCTTACTACTTTAACTAACTAGGGTTATCACAAGCCTAATTACTAACAAGATGCAAATGAGAATTTCCCAGTCCCAAGCCCTGCAGACCATCCAGTTATCCTTCCGCGGGTTGAGAGTAGGGTTGGGTACATCGCCCCGGAGACGATATACCCTTAGGTGACTTAGAGGTACAACACATGACAGTGCGCTGGAAATGTGCTCTACTCGTCGGCAAGCTACAAGTCCAATTAAGAGCGCCCAGATAACAAGATTGCCTGTGACTGGAAATTCTCCATGAACTATAGTTAGATCTAGTCATTAGCCTAATCCATGTTCAGTGCGAATCCCTGACCGTGGGAAACCAGGGAGTCACGTCCTAGACATGATGCAAGACAAGACAAGTGGATTGCACAAGCAAGCAAGCAGGAACACCCACGGTGTCAAGTTGATTATACGAGTCAAGTTAGCCGTCGCAACAGCATCGAGATAAATCATGTCAGGGTACTTGTCAGGAGTGCGCCACGACGGGCCACTATCATGTCAGGTTGGTCATGTCAGGAGTGCACCACTACGGGTCACTGTCGTGTTATGCTAGTTCTTTGTCATACCATGCCATGTACAATAGTCATTCCAAACATATTAAGTAAAATCAAGTTCATGACAAAAGGAGTAAGGATATAAAATGGGCGTAAAATATCTAATAAAATATTAATATACAGGGTTATAGAAGAGCCAAGCTTAAAGAAATAAAACCAAAACTCCAAGAGCCAATGGGTTGTGCAAGGGGGTCAGGGGTTGGATTGCGCAGGGTGTCAGCTGCGCAGGGTACCAAGTGTGCAGGGGCACAGGGCGCAGGGACAGATGGCGCATGGGCCAAGTGCGCAGGAGTGAACTGCGCAGGGGTGGATTGCGCAGGAGCAGACTGCGCAGGAATGAACTGCGCAGGGGTGGATTGCGCAGGAGCAGACTGCGCAGGAATGGTTGGCGCAGGCTGCGAAGTGCACAGACTGCACAGGGGTCAAGCGCGCATGAATAGTTGGCGCAGGAATGGTTGGCGCAGGAATGGATGGCGCAGGATGCAGACTGCGCAGGCTTAGACTGTGCAGGCAATGGATGGCACAGGATGCAGACTGCGCAGGGGTCAAGCGCGCAGGAGCCGATGGCGCAGGGTTGGTTGCGCAATCGGGCAGCGGCCAGGCTGCGCAGTCAGCGACCAATGCTAAAGAGCGCGGCGCGGGGAATGCTGCGCGGTCAGTGCTGCGCTAAAGAGCGCAGACTGTAGATCTTCTTCTCCAGGCCGAGAGGAACATCAAGAACACCCAAAATTCAATCTTCCATATCTTGGTCAAATCAAGGCCAAATCTAGATTTTCAAAGGTCTAACTTGAGTAAAATTGAATTCTCTTCCACATGGAAGCATCAAAACCCACAAAATCCAACCAAAATAGATCAAAACCATGTAAATCCAAAAGTAGTTAAAACCTAGATCTAGAACAATGGAGACTCCAAATCACAAAATGCCAAGTTCTAATGTTGATCACTATGGCCTAATCTAGCTAATGAACAAATAAAATGTGGTTCTCATGTGGTGGCAAGGTGCACTTGCCTATGGGTGATGGTGTTGTGTAGAGGAAGGAAGAAGAAGAAGATGGAGAAATAAATGAGAGAATAAAGAGGAGAGAGAAAAGTAGGTGGAGTTTTAATGAGGGTGAGTTGTGTTGTGTTGAGGGTGGAGTGTAGGTTAAAGTGCTCCAATGCATGTTAAACCAAACCAAACCAAATCAAACCAATTCTCTTCCACCAAATAAACCAAGCCAAGTAAAACCCAATTATGAGAACCAAAATCTGCAAGTCAAGCCAATTACAAGTACATGCCAAAATTCGAGAAAATAAATACAGGTCTGAAATACATGCAAGCTTGACAAAATATGTATTCAGAATATGGGTGTTACACTTAAAAAATATACTAGCTTGCATAAAGAAATCAAGAGGTATATAATACCCATGTTAATCATGAGACAATCATTCAGGCACGACCAATCAAGTTCTACGGCTTGCTATCATTAGCTAACTGGGGTTATCACAGGCCTAGTTACTAACAAGATGCAGTTGAGATATTCCCGCAGTCACAAGCCATGCAGACTATCCAGGTTATCTAGGCGAGGTTACAAGAGTTTATCAAGAATTAAGAGAATTATTAGGTGACTTAAAGTGCAACACACGATATTGTGCTAGAAATGCGCCCTACTCGTCGGTAGGCTACAAGTCCACAGGTGTGGCCGGGATAAGGATATCGTTGTAACTGGAAAATCTTTCTAAATGAATTACTTGATCAACCTAGTCGTTAACCTAGTCAGATTCATTATGAATCCCTGACCGTGGTAACCAGGAATCCATATCCTAGTCATGATGCAAGACGAGATAGGTAGCTTGTACAGGCACAATCAACCACGGAGTCAAGACAAGAGTTACACTTAGCAAGTCAGGGATAACTGTCACAACAGCAATCAAGATTACACATATCATGTCAGGTTTACTTGTCATGTCAAGAGTACTCGTCAAGAGTGCGCCTCGACGGGCCACTACCAAGATTATCTATATGGGATCATGTTCTCATGTTCATGTTCAAGTTCAAGTTACTATCTCAAGATTACCAAGTCAGATCGTCGCAATTTAGGCCAAGTACAGAAAACATGCATAGAAGATCAAGAACTATGATTGAAACTATCGGTTGCATATGAACTCTAGTTAAGGTGAAACAAGAAGATTCTTGAAGCTAAGACGAAGATCTACAACTTTCATGTTTTGAGTTTTACGAGATTTTAGCTACAAAATAGCTTAAATGGGCAAGAATAGTCATTTAGAGTGATTCGCGCACGGGAACGCTGTACGCGCGGGCAAAACTGCCCACGACGCACGGATCGTGCAAGTACGGCGCACAATATGCGCACTGCGCCCAAAACGTACTGTAGGCACGAGCAAAATTATCTACGACACACGGATCGTGCAAGCACGGCGCCTGGCGCTGTCACGACCCGTTACCTAAATTGTTGGGCCGGGCCGAGCCATGTCCAGCCTACGCTTGTTAAAGCGTAGTAAGCTGTTCTAAGAATAGACAATAAAGGATCTAAGCTACTAACAGTTCTAAAATTACATTTAAATGTTCATCACAACACAACATCTATAAGCGAAGGTAAACAAATACAGATTTAATAATACATAACCAAAGTATCTAACTGGAGACAAAGTCCAGTATCCAAATATAAGAACAGACAAAGTCTAAGTCTACTAAACACATGAAAGATAACTAAGCAAGGTTCTCCGCTGGGGCCTCTTCTGGAGCAAAGGCCAGGTCTATGGTAAGTAGGGCATGTATCCTCAGGATTATCATCTGTAATATTTTCAACAGGTCCAATCAGGACAGGAACGAGTACAACCCATCTAGAAAACCCAAGTAATTGACAGAGAACTCTAAAGCAGTTACAGACAGTTTTATTGATGAGCATGGCAGTTTTATACAGGTAATGATGGCATAGAGAAACAGTAAGATGCAAGAAAAGAAAGGTAACTAAAACAAGAGAAGAATCATGACAATAAAGACTGTAATAAAAGCTAACTGAACTAGAATAACATGTATGAGTCCAGACAGTACGATATAAGTCTAATATAATCCCAGTGTGAGTCCAGTCCATATAATCCGATACCAGATAATTTTCGATACAAGATGAGTCCAACAGTGATCAATGAATCCAGGGTGAGTCCAACTATGATCTAACAGTGTGTTTTAAAATACCGAGGCCGACATGTAAACGGCTGTAGGTATCAGGCACATCTCTCACTGATCAGGCAAGAGATGGCTATGCTTCTGGTAGATTCCTGTGGGAGATTCCGAATTTGGGGTATGTCTACATGTCTTACTCAATATTTCCCCGCCCAGCAAGTGAATCCAAAATCGACAAAAGAATCGAGATGAGTCTGGCCAATACATGATGATTCCAGAAATGATTTCGGAATGATACCAATGACTCCAGTAATATAGGCCAGCAAGTAAGGTATGTGTCGATACATGAATCCAGAAATATCCATACGTATTGATACAGAGAATCACATAGAACTAACTAGAACTGAAATACAGTAATTGACAAATAAATGAGAGAACTATCAGAGAATGTACTCGCCTGATACTCTGAAAAGAGTAGTGTAATATCAGATGTCTGTACCAGGGTCACAATGTCCTAAAATAGAGTAATACAGTTATGACATGTCCAAAATGAAAGTAAACGAAAGAACTAATACAATCTATATGATTTCTAAGCCAATCTAGGTCAAAGTCAACTCTAATCAAACATTTTAGTCAAACTAGTCAAGTGGAGACCTAGTATAAAAAGTCTAATGTGGAGTGCCACTATACACAAACTAACTTCCTAGGATCTTTACACTAGTGCGGGGTGAGGTCCAATACGTCTATAACTCAAAATAACACAAAATATTGAAAGTCGTAACTATTTAATAAATAAATCAAACTGTACATTGAGTTCCAACAATTTTTGTGATAGACAAAAAGATCAATATTATATAAAATAAAGTACCAAAATGATCCTTGTTAATTATAGAAATTTATACTAATTTTCTGGGATTTATAAACCTTCATAAATATTTATTAAAAATCAGTAAACACATGTATCCTGAAAATGAGTTCTGTTTTTCCATTTTTATAAAATACCAAAAGTACTTATTAAATACTGGAAAAATTATAATAAATTAGCTAAATTAACATAGTATCTAAATATAATTTTTCCAAGATTTTTACAGTAATTAAAATATATATAAAAATCCAAAAACAGAAAGTAACAATTTTTGGAAAAATAATTAATTACAAATTAAGTATAATACATAAGCAAAATCTACAGATGTTGTCGGATGATAAAATAAATATCACTAACGTGTCCAGAACGGTCAAATCAGCTAGGATAGCCTACCCATAAGTCCAATTTGGACACAGGAGCAAAACGGTAATTTCGGGTCAAAGTGATGTCCGCCGTTGGACACACTTTGCACCGAAAAACGTGTCGGGATAGAAGTCTACAAAACCTAGCAAATTATATGTCCACGAATCCAGAATGACGATACGAACCCAACGGTATGTCCAAAATGGAATTCCGATGTGCCGATCTCAAAATGATACGTTGACACGGACACTTGGTATCCAGTTTGCACGAAAATGCGTGCCGGAGCAAATGTCTTCAAAACTCAGCAAATTATATGTCAACGAGTCCAGAATAATGATACGAACTCAACGGTATATCCAGAATTGGATTCCGATGAGCCGATCTCAAAGTGACCCGTTGACTCGAAAAGTGGGATCCGCTTTGCACCGAAATGCGTGCCAGGGCCCTCGTTCTCCAAATTAAGCAAATTTTATATGAAAACATGCCAGAACGACGCCACGAGTCTACTGGTGGTGTCAGAAATTGAATCCGGAGTCCCGGGTTCAAAATTAAAATTTAACAAGTGCAATTTAAATAATTCGGACGGCCAACTTTGGCGTCGAATTCGACCAACCGAACGTGCTTATAATGAAACGAAACCTAAAGGAGGCAGGAAGAGGGTTATACCAACTGTGCACCGGAACTGACGGTGCACAAAACGGAGCTGCAACGACGAAGATACGAACCCGCGAAGTTGGTGTCACGAAACTGTCAAAAAATATTTCAATTTAAAACGTCTACTTGGTGGCCAGTTTTGAGGTATTAAACGACAAAATTAACGGACAAAAATTGAGGGGAGTGAAGTGCTGTATACCGAGATTACGACGGAGCAAGGAGTTCACCGATCCAACGGTCGGATCTCCCGAAAAACGCGTACAAAATCGCTGCGACGGGGCGCCATTTTCGAGTTCAAAACTCGCGCGTCACGACGGGATTTCGACGTAAACAAACGAATAGCCTATGCGTCGCACCGGGGAGGAAGGCGGCGGCCAGGGGGCGTTCGCCGGAGGCTCGCGCACGGCCGGGGGGGCTCGCCGACGGCGGCGGCCGACCGCGGTGGCGCGTGCGACGCGCGCGGCTGCTGCATGCAGCTGCTGCTGCCGCGTTTGCTGCTGCTGTCGCGCCTGGGCTGCGCACGGCTGCTGGCGGAGGCCGGCCACAGCGGTGGTGGTGGCCAACAGCGTGGGCACGGTCGCCGGTGGCGGTGGCCGGCGACGTGTGGTGGTGGCTTGGGTGATGGTGGAGGTGGTGGTTTCATGGTGGTGATGGTGTGAGGAGGATGATGATGGTGGTGTGGTGGAGAGTAGGAGGAGGAGAGGGAGGATGATGGTGGTGGTAAAGTTCACGGCGGTGGTGGTGGTAGTCGACAGCCATGGGAGAGGGGGCTGTCGGATTGGAGGAGGGTGGAGTGGTGTGGGTGTGTTTGTGTTTAAATGTGTGTGTGTGTAATATAAAGAGAGTGAGAGAGAGAGAGTTGATATTTAAGAAGAGAGGGAGTGAGATGAAGTCGGCTAGGAATAGGGGGGGGTTGTTCCTGCTGGAAGTATGGGGGGGTTGAGGTGGTGTGTGTGTTTTTGTAATAGGAGAGAGAGAGAGAGAGAGTGATACATGTATATATATATATATATATATATATATATATATATATATATATATATAAGATATTTAAGATATTAATAAAGTAGAGAGAGAGGAATATATATTTCCAAAATAGGAAAAAGAGAAATATTGTGTAGGGTATTTGGGCAGTCATGAGAGTATAACATGGGGCTTGGGTTCGGGTTCGGGTTCGGTCGAGCCGGGTCGGGTCAAAATTGGACCGGGTGAAATAATCGAATTAAAATAGGTATTTAAAATCATGGGTAAATAAATACCATGCGGGAACTCAAATAAATGGAACACAAGTTTCATGCGGGTAGTAGGCTTCATGTGGGCCACGTCCATACTTTGGGTCGACTAGGTTGGATCGATGTCGGGTCCCGAAATTAAATTGGAAATTAAATCAGGTTTCACGGTATAAAATAAATCGGCCTAAATTGACCCGGAAGTTGTGCGAAGAAAATGGAGCACAAAATGGAGTGTCTGAGTGGGACACGAAGGTCATGGGTGGAGAGCGTCTCGAATAGATCATTTATGAGAAGTTGGTTCTGAGAAAACGACTGGTCTGGTGCTCCTAAATTAAAAGCCACGGCAACGTGTAAACGACGATAAAAAATAAAAGTGGGAATAATTATTCAACGTTTAATTGGTCTAAGTTGACCCGAAGTTGCGCGATACAAAAAGAGCACAAGGGAACGAGTTCAAGTGGGACACGATATATTAACAGGAAGATAATCTTGCCTACTTCAAAACCCATGAAGAGAGTTTACAGAGATTGGTATCCCTGACGCTCCTGAAGTCAAAGTTACGGAAAGGCACATAAATGATCAAAACAATTAAATAAATGAAATATTTATCGATAATAATTCATTCAGAAAAATAAAAATAAACCCTGAAATTCAGGGGGCTTACAGGTGCGTCGCTAACGAATTGCGCGGGTGTGCGGCCAACGAATCGCACAGCGCACGGGTGCACGGCGCGCATGGCGCGGAGGCACGGCGCGCAGGCACACGACCAGCGAATGGCACGGGCGCATGGCCAACGAATCATGCAGCACGCGGGTGCACGGTACGGAGGCACGATGCACGGGCGCGCAAGACACTGTTCATCGTCCTGACAACATCGAAGATGTGCCGAAATCCATGAACACAAAAATGGCATAACTTCGTCATACGAAGTCGAAATCAAATAGTTGAAAAGCCAAAATTGGGTAGAATTGAATTCCCCACAACATGGAACCATTAGTTTTCGAAAACAACAAAATTTAAGAGATCAAAACAAAAAAATAAGAAAACTACAAACTTAGATCTACAAAAATATAACCATCAAAACCAAAATCTCCAAGTTCTAAAGAGGCTTCGAATCAAGCAAAGAAGACAATAGAACAACAAAATTTAAGATCTATCATAAAACAAGTTGTACTTGCCTAGGGCTTGGTAGGTGGGAGGAGTAATGAAGAAGATGGAGAAATAAATAAAAAGTAAATGAGGGGAGAGAGAGAGAGAGAGAGAGGAGTTGGTATATATACAAAGCCGACTCATCTCAACCCAACCCCAAACTAAGTTAACATGCCATGATGAACCAAACCAAGTCAAGATTAAACCAAGACTAGGCTAAGCAAGATGAGTCAAAATACGTATTACCTGATAAACGTCAGAAATCCATATACGCATACTGAAATACATATTGTGAAAACGGGAGTGACAACTCTACCTACCTTAAAAAAATTTTGTCCTTGAAATTTAATCAAGAGGCTAGAGGTGTCGGGGGCAAGCTACACTAACTACAGGTAATCTACGACTAGCAGTTAATCAAGCAATCATTCATGCAAGCAAGGATTTAAAAGCATAAGGCATAAGGAATACATTATACCTTATGAGTCAAACAGGTGTGGATATCGCGATCGGATATCATCCTCGCATTCCCATGTTGACTCACCCAAAAAGTGATGACCCCAAGCAACATGGACTAAACTAATAGTTTTATTCTTGAGTACCTTCTCTCTTCGGTCCAATATGGATACGGGCTTTTCCTCATATAAAAGGTTGGTACCAACAATCAATTTCGAATGATCAAAAATATGGCTCGGATTTGGGATATACCGTCACAATTAGGATACATGGAATACGTCATATACCTCACGTAATGATGGTGGAAGAGCGAGATGATAGGACACATCACCTACTCGCTCGAGAATATCAAACGGCCCTATATACCTAGGACTAAGCTTTCCCCGTATGCCGATTCGAATGACGCCACGGGTAGGCAAGATCCTAAGGAATACATGGTCGTTGATAGAAAACTCAAGAGGACGCCGATGAGAATCGGTCCAATGGCGCTGACGATCTTGTGCAACTCGAAGATGATCTCTAACTTATCTGACCACCTCGATAGTCTGAGTAACCATTTTTGGACCAAGCATCTACCTCTCGCCTATATCATCCCAAGCTAGAGATGATCTGCACTTTCTGCCATACAGTACCTCAAATGGGGCCATCTGGATACTGGCCTGGAAACTATTATTATAGGAGAACTCTACTAAGTGTAGGTGATCTTCCTACGAACCACCGAAGTCAAGTGTACAGGATCGTAACATATCCTCGAGAGTTTGAATTGTGCGCTCTGACTGACCATCTATCTACGGATGATAAGCTGAACTAAACTTGAGACGAGTTCCCAAACTCTCTTGAAGACTCTGCCAAAAGTGTAATATAAATCTTGAATCTCTGTCTGATACGATACTGTCTGGCACTCTATATAATCTGACTATCTGTCTGAGATACATCTCTGCTAGTTGATCCTTTTGACTGACCAATTCTGAAAGGGAGAAAATGAGCTACCTTGGTAAGTCGGTCAACTATAACCCATATAGCATCTCCCCCAGCTGGGGACTTAGGTAACCCAATTACAAATCTATGGTAATGTTTTCCTATTTCCATTCTGGGATCGGTAAAGGTTGAAGAAGTCCAGCTGGTCTCTGATGTTCAGCTTTAACTTGTTGGCAAACTAGACAACGAGAGACAAACTAAGCTATCTCCATCTTCATGCCATTCTACCAGAAATGCTGATAGATATCATAATACATCTTCGTGCTACCGGGATAAACTGAATACTGCGAACTGTGAGCTTCTGCCATGATCTCTTACATGATGTCACCACCGGGTACACAAAGATGCCTTCCATGTTGAAGCGTGCTATCTTCGTGAATGCATAACTCTGTTCTCTGTCTCGCTTCATACTCTGCCCTAAGCCACTAAAGCTTAGAATTCGTTTACTGTGCTATCTTGATTCTCTCTACTATGTTGGACTGAACTTGCATACTGGCCATCAATGCCATACTAGTAGGAAGAACTATCTCTATACCTATCTTTTGAAGATCTGCTAATAACTCTGGCCGTGCTGTTAGAAAATAAGCTTCTGCTCTTCTACTCAACTCATCTACAACTACGTTGGCCTTCCCAGGATGATATTGTAGGTTGATGTCATAATCTACCAATAGCTCTAGCCACCTTCTCTAACGCATGTTAAGATCCTTCTGGGTAAACAAATACTTAAGACTCTTCTGGTCGGTGAAAATCTCTACCCGATCTCATACAAGTAATGCCTCCAAAGCTTAAGTACAAAAACCACCGCTGCTAACTCCAAGTCATATGTTGGTTAATTTCTCTCATGATCACGAAGCTGATACTACCTTGCCATGCTGTATTAAGACACATCCCAATCCTCTGCCTGAAGCGTCACAATAAACTGAGAATCCTCTAGTCCCATCTGGAAGTATGAGAATGGGTGTCGTCATTAATTCTTGCTTCAACTTCTTGATCAGGAACTCTGACACTCCACTGTCCAAGCAAACTGCACATCCTTGGGGTCAACTGCGTCAATGGTGCTGAAATGCAAGCAAAGTCTGATACAAATCACCGGTAATAGCCCGCAAATCCTAGAAAACTGTGAACCTCTGCGACGGTACTGGGTACTGGCCATGTCTCTATAGCCACTATCTTTTGGGGGTCTAATTTCATTCTACCTCTGGTGATGATGTGACCTAAGTACGAAATACGATCAAGCCAAAATTTACACTTGCTGAACTTTGCGTACAACTGGTGCTCTCTGAGAATCTGAAGGACTACTCGGAGATGCTACTCATGTTCTACCTCACTCTTGCTGTAGACCAAGATATCATCTATAAACACTATCACAAACTGATCTAAATAGGGCATGAATATGCGATTCATGAGATCCATGAATACTCCTGGCGCATTGGTCGCTCTGAATGGCATAACGAGAAACCCCCAATACCCATATCTAGATCTGAATGCCATCTTTGGGATGTCTTGCTCTCTGACTCTGATCTGATGGTACCCCGATCGTAAGTCAATCTTCGAGAATACTGCTGCCCCACTGAGTTGATTGAATATGTCATCTATCATTGGTAGGGGATATTTATTCTTTATTATTACAAAATTCAAGGTACGATAATCAACACATAATCTTGATGTACCATCATTCTTTTCATAAGAAGCATCAGGGCTCCCAAAGATGATCTACTAGTATGAATGAATTCCTTGGTTCTGAGTTCTTCAATCATCTTGTACAGGATCTCCAATTGTGATGGTGTCATTCTATAGACTCTCTTGAATACTGGTGCCGTCCCTGGAATCAAATTAATGGTGAACTATATTTTTCTCTCTGGCGGCATGCCTGGAAGCTTTTCAGAAAATACGTCAGGAAATTCTTCTACTATCCTGGAAAACTGAACTTTTTTTTGTTTGCCATCGAAAATGCGACAAGGTTTTGCTGATTGATAAAACTTTGGTATTCCAATTACAAATAGAACAATATACAATATAGGACTTAGACGTAGTTCTAGGAGTACACTTTTGTCTAGGAACTATATTGGTGGAGCGAGTGGTAATGCGTTGACTCCGTTGACGATCTGACGACGATCTTGAATTCTCTTAAGGTCTGGACTGCTCTAGATGCCGGAGCATTAAAGGAGAAGTAGACGTTACGTGTCTCTTCTTGTCTCTGTACGTAGATATGATGATCTACGTCTGTATGTGTGGATGAAGGAATGCTCGTTCTATTTATAGGCAGCAGACTGGTCTGCTCATGCGCGCATATGTAGGATGCGCTTATACGTGAGAATACCACGTGGCTGATGCTGTGGGGCGCATGGACGATATGCCCTGAGTTGAAGCTGAAACTTGTTTGAACTGCACTATTGGGCTACGGTGGAGCTGACATGTGACAGTTGTGAAGATTCGGCTATTTCTGAGATCTTGGGTGGTTAGCACCCATTCGTAGGCAGAACTGAGTCAAATGACACATGGCGCGTGTTCATGTCTCAAAGATCTCGGATTTGATGGAGGGTGATCTGTTAGAATGCGCTTAGGATCTGGCATATGGGGCGACTTGGTCTATGACTTTTAGGAGTCACAGACAAGTTTGGGCGCATGACTTCTTAGGCGCATGCAAATCTTTGTATCAGGATGCACCTAGGATCTGGCGTATAGGGCGACTTGGTCTATAACTTTTAGGAGTCACATGCAAGTCTAGGCGTATGGCTTCTGAGGCACATGCAAAGCTTCGAGTGCATGGCTGTAGAGGCGCATGCAAAGACTTAGCTTCTGTCATTTGGGATCAGGAGTAAGTCGGGGCGCATGGCTTTTGAGGCGCATGCGAGTCATCGGCCAGCCACGTGGCGAGAACTGTAGCTAATAAAAGTAAGTAATGATGATGCTAACGTTTGCGGCTCTTCATTTTCTACAAAAAGCTGCCAAGCGTTCAGTCTTCGAGAAACGTACTGCCAACTCTATCATATAGCATTAAATGCTTGATAGGTGATGAGTTGAACTGGGCACATCAGTTTATGCCCCATTAGGCACATGGGTTTATGTCCCATTAGGCGCATCGGTACGGAGCGCATGGTGCTGACGGCACATCTGCGGCATGGCGCATCCTCATTGAGTTCTTCGAGGCTTTGATGGCCGTTTTGACTTGGCTGAATATGAAGAGGCAGATTCATCGTCATTAATGCAAATTCATTGCACATAATATGAGGAGACTGCCACTTGACGCATGGGTGAAAGTTACCCCGGCCTATAAATTTGTGAAGAGTTTTTTTTCTCATTTTACTTAGCTTTTCTTTATAGAGACAAACTCGATCGGTCCCCTGCCTTGTCGAGTTGACGATGAACTCCTTCCAAAGATGAAGATTTACCAAGTTGGTTTATTCACCATCGACCCTGTTTTCGTACAAGCCTATGAAAGTGCCTGTTGCATCCAAATATCGGGATCGTTGTATCCCGACACAGGCTGAAGGTGCCTATTGCATCTAAAGATCGGGGCGGTCGTGCCCCGATTTTTGTTATACTGGAAGAGCCGTAGATCGGGGCTATCATGCCCCGATTTTGTTAGGCTAGAAGAGCCACTCCTCCTACTAGAGTGCCCGCATGCTGACGAGGAAGTGACTTGCTCTGACTATGCACGGGGATGCGTCGACGCTGATATGATGGAATGATGCGCCTGACAAGTGATGCACCTGGCTGTGGCACTTGAGTGATGCGTCTGGCTATATGTTGAAGTGATGCGCCTGGCTATAGCTTTTAGGATTTTCTTTCTCTTTGTAAAAGAATTCTCCTTTGTAAAAGACTTTTAGATATGTAATAGAATTTCATATGAAATAAAAGCCCAATTTTTATGTCTCTACTTCTTTGCTATTTTTTTACTGTGCCAAGTGCTCTACTAGTTTCTCGACGCATGGGATACATGAGATTTAGGGCACATAGGAGTTCTGGCCTTAGATGCGCCTAAAATTCCGTGCTTCTACAAGACCCCCTTCAAAGTTTTCAAAACTTTCTGTCAAGTTTTGGAATACTTTGAACAAGAAGGATGGGTAGTCGTTGTTTTGGGCACATGTCCTCGTCTCGGCGCATGACCGCTCCGCGTATTACTGTGGGGAGGGGGGGGGGGGGCGCATGCTCTTCTCGGTTTTAATGTAAGAAGATAACACCTCGAATTTTGAAAGATTAATGATAATATTTTGGAAGATATGCAACCGTCAGTTTTATAAGACCCAAAGAGTTTTTGCTGATGTCAGCCTTTATCGATTCACGCACGTGGCTCATGCCTATAAATAGGCCATGAGGGAGAGAGAGTCTTCTACTTTTGTTTTCTCCTTCTCCTTCTTTCTCTAGAGTTTTTTAAAAACCCTAGCTTCTTTAGAGAGATGGCTCCTAAGACTCCCCGCGGTGGTGCTGGCCGAGGAAGGAGAAAGGACAAGGAGCCCGTGGAGGTCGACGTGGAGGACATTGTAATGTCCCGCTCCGCACGAGGCATTTGGGTTGGCTTGTTGGATGGAATCAGAATGTTGAACTGTGACTTGGGTTGGAGATCAGGAGAATTAAGACTGATACAGTCTCAATTAGCTGGCTAGACGGAACGGGTATTGGAACGTGGCTCACTGGTGGAGCTATGCTTAGTAGGATTGGAGCAGGAAGACCGTTATGCAAGGCAAGTGGAACTGTCCTCCTTCCTCCTTATTCATGCTTAATAAATGGAATAACGTGATGCTATGAATTGTCCTTAAATGTTCCATATCTTAGTTGCTGAATAATAGAGATGCCTATATTAAAAATTATTAAAATGAATAAGACATGAATATTGAACTGCTAAATGAATCACACTTGAACGGCTAATGCGACTTGATGTATTGAAATGAATTGATAAAGTCCCTTCGGTTATGACTGCTTAGGCAATGAATACTTGAGTACTGAGATGCTACGAGAATGACACATGAGTAATGAACTGGTTATGCTATTAATACTAAGAACTGAATGAAACACCTCAATCATGTACCTTCTGCATAACTGTTGCTGTTGCTTGTTTCTTTATAAGAAATGAAAGAAAGAATATTGTCCCTATGAAATGAATGAAATGCTGTAGGTCCTATCGAGATGAATGAAATATGGTTTGTTCCTCCTAGAAAGGAATGATATGAGAAATGTTGCAATGAATGATGCAATGAGAAATGATGAGGCTTGGGATCGTTGAGATCACCAAGTGAACAGGTGGTAATGTTGGAAAGATGAGATAATGAAATGTTGCCTTTACCTATCTTAATATTTTATCATGTGACTTCTAACACAATCGAGTCGGACATGCATTCGCATGATCATGGGCAAACTTGTATACAAGGTATTGTTTCCTCGAACGGTTCCTAGGGCCCTGGGGACCGATTCGGCCTAGGAGGAAATGCAGCATGCTTTGGTAGCATGATTGGTATCGAGACATTCATTTCGGGCTTGCAACCCGGGTGAATGGTGCGTCGATACCCTTGAAGTTCTATATGGCAAGTCCTTAAATGGTGCGCAGCACCAGTGGTCATGTAGTCATGATGCATGCTAATGAATATTTTGTGCAGACAGAATAAGTATATCATTTTATCCTATATTCTTAGGCATGTATGCGGAATCGAATGTCGGTAAGAAATTACTTAAATGTGATGTATGTAATATATGTTGGTTGAATGGTCTGCTTAATCATGCTAAACAAGTCAATGATATGATGTTGCCTTTAAAATGAGAACCTCCTTAACATGCTAAATTCAGTATGTCAACATGTTGCCTTGCTATATAAATTGCTTAAACATAACTTACATGCTAAGTGATGCCTTCTATGAGAATTGTCATAACATGTTCAAGACGTTAGAACCAATGATGCCTCAATGATGCCTTTTCATGAGAACACTAATATGCTTTACTAATGTCTTCACATGAACGCTACTAAGAATATGTTTACATGCTTCACTATGATTATTGCCCATGAACTGTAAACTGATGCTAGGCCCAAGTAGAAAGATCATTCTATTAAATGCTTGCTAAAATCGACCAGTTAGTGTTGGTTTAGGCGAGTGGGTTGGATTCTGCTCGCCAGTACATAGATGATGTGCTGACCCACGTTTTGTGTGGACAGGTGCTCGGGCTTGGAATGTTCTACACACGAAGATTGGCTTGATTGGTCCCACGACATCGAAGATTTGTTGGGCATACAGAAGCTCTCCTTGTACAAGATGATGTCTTCTATTTATAAAGGACATAATGTATGGAACATGGTAATCAGTGATACTAGTGAGTTGTAAGCCAAGTCGGTGTATCGAGTTATAATCCAATGTATCCAAGTATCAAATATAAGCTGTATAGCATTGTTCAATTGGCTTTCAATATAAAGTGAGATGTGTTGTAAGCATTGTACTTCAATACAAGTCTTGTACTCTTCTTCAATTATCAATAAAGAGAATAAAGTTCTATATATCTCTGTGTGACTTCAAGTTATCCTTTTATCTCCGCTGCTATGAATAACTGATGTGTTTCTATTCAATAAGAAAGATTGTCCTTATTAACTTTAATTTGTCTGCTTCTGCCGCTGCGATGTGTTCCTATTTGAAGATAATCGATTATGTACCATCGTTGTCTTGTACAAGTGCAAAACCAGACTTGTACGGCATCACGCCCAAGCGAGGACGATCGATTCCAAGAGATAAAATATGTGAATAAATGACTCTACGAATTGGGGCGTGACAAAATTGGTATCAAAGCACGGCTTTACGTCCTTGGTCTCTTCTTTGATTCGTTTCAAATCAAAGTTGCATCGACGATTAACCAAAGTTGTTTCCGCGATCACTCAACGTTGCTTCCGTGATTAAATCAAAGATTGCTTTCGCGATTATGCTGTTGTTGTTCTATAATCATCCTTATGTTGTCCGTGTCTGAAAGTTTATTGACCCTCTTGGCTGCTCACTGGATGTTCCATACAATAAGTCTATATACATTGTGATGCCCCTAAATGAATGTTTGTTATTGGTTTGGACACAAATAACCCAACAATGATTCGATACCATAGTATGCTATATTGTGAATGCTGTTGGAATATAGGAATAAAGAAAAGTGGCTATGTATGCTGTAACAAGTTGAGAATTGCATGTGATATTGGAAAAGAATTGGGAATAAAATAATTGATGGATGAGTTCGACATAACTGGTAAGTCGACTCAGGGATGATGGCTAGTGCTTTTGAGACCCAAAGGATGTTGGCTTGTGATATTGAGACCCCGAGATGTTGGCTAAGTGTTGTGATCATCATAGATCACGAATGACCGAAATAGATTTGAGTGGGATTGTTTAAGGATGGCTTCATTTCTGAGTGGTATATTTCTTCTTCCACCTCAGAACTAGATGTATGTTGACCCTTTCCATAGGATAGCAAGGAGACTATCTGTGGGTACTGGGTAGTGCCGAGACTTAGCTGGGAGTCATGTATTGTTTCTAGATGACTCGAGTGTCCTATGATGGTGATGTTATGTTGGGTAACAAGATTGTCGAAAATTGTAACGGGTGGCTGTTTGCAAAAAACAAAAGTTGAAGAACTTTATTGATACAAACTTTGTAAAAGATTACAATTTGAATTCTGGAAATGGTACAACTTTAGGAATCCAATCTAGATGACGATTGCTTTATCCCTTGGACGATGTGAACTTTGAAGACGAAGCCTCTGAAGTTGAAAACAACTCTGGAATTGAAGGCAAAAAGCCTCGGAAGTTGAAGGCAAAAGCCTCGGAAGAATGCAGCAGCACTTGGGCAAGAACTCCTGAACTCTCTGAACTTTGAAGTCTGATCTTTCTATAATCTGATCTCTGATTATTGATCCTTCCTTTTCTTGAATGGAGACTTAAAACTCTATTTATAGAGTTCTGAGAAATAACTAACTTTTAGTTATTCTGGACTACGCATGATGGATTGCGCAGCAATTGGATTGTGCAGCAATGGACTGCGCAGGTAGTTGCTAGATCATGGGCCAACTGTCTTGGACACATGGCATCATTTGATTGAAATGCGCATGATTATGTATAGACAGTTGCCACAAAATGAGCAATTGATGGCATGAATGCCACGTGTATTTTGTCATTTGTGTTAATAGAACGCGCACATTGAATTGCGCAGACTTTGGATTGCGCCAACTTGGATTACGCATGAAATGGATTGCGCCAACATAGATTGCGCCAACATGGATTGCGCTGCCAGCTGTCCTCGAACGCCGTGCTGCACGATTAAACAAACGGTCACCTCGTTCTCCGTGCTGTCAGTTGTCAGAAGATTTGATTTGTGTCAGGTAATGATGATGATTTGCCACGTCAGCCTGCGCGCTTGGAAGTGTGCGCAAACTATCTTGCGCAATCTGAATGGTGCGCAATCTGATGTCTGCACAATTCATCTCACAGTTGTATTTCTTGATTTTCTGACTTTGTTGATGTATGCCACTTGATTTTTTTAGGACCTACAAGACCCCCTTCAAAGTTTTCGAAAGTTGAACTTATTCAAAATTTCGAAATACTTTGAATTTTGAATATGAAACCAATTTGCGCAAGTAGTGAGCTGTCTGCGCAATCTGAGGGTTTAGCCCATTTTTAGGCACAATCTAAGGTGGCCGTTTCGACTTGAAAAAAAACTATAAATAGTTCTTCAATTCATTCGAAGTGTTCTTTACTTGCTTTCTTCGTACTTTTGAGAGAAAAACTTCTGAACTCTTTCCTCCTTCCTTCTCCGACAATCCCGATGGCTCCCCGACGATCCTCTGCCGCCGCGAAGGGCAAGGCCCCCGTCGAATCATCGACTAGGGCTGCGCGCCGAGCTTCTCGCCATGAAACGGCTCATCCAGCAATGATAGGTAGTTAACCTAATCAAAAACTCTTTTTAGAGTTTTGATTTCAATGTTCTTTTCGGAATCCATCTCTTTTTAGAGATAGGATCATACTGTGCCACCCTTTTTAGGGTTTTGGTTGCACAAATCAGTACATTTCTTCATTTTTATGAAGGACGACTCTCTGCGCAATCGGTTGAACTGTGCTGACAAAAGTCAGCGCAATTTGCTGATTTGTGCGAGATTTGTCAGTGCAAACTGATGTCTGTTTGTTTGCGCAATCTGATTATTTGCGCAATCTGATATTGCGTAATCTGATTTTGCACAATCTGCATCTTTGACTTTGACTTATACTGAAAATTTTTGTTTTTTCTGTCTGATGCAGTTAATACTAGGGAAGACCCAGAATACGAGAACTTCGTAGGGACCCTTTCAGAATCAGAATATAAAGAGGACTTGTCACATGTGCACTATCCTCAGTATGATCTGCCGACCTCTCATTAGGCCATTTTGATATCCCAAGACAATGAAACACTGCAATGTTTAATGAACGGGCAACCTCTGGAAACGACAGATGCTATTATACACAAGAAACCCTTATTCTTATTTGGTTAAGCTTTTGAGAAAAGTTCCCAACCAAGACCGAGGATGGAAGAAAGAATTGTCTATCAGACGGATAGATCTTTCTCGATACCAAATGTTCCACGCTGCCTTCCATTATCCCGGTATGCTCATGCGAGTTATCCGAGGAAGATGGAATGGAACCTTACTCCGTTCCAAGATGCCCGTCCGGGAAGAATTTTTGTGAAGAAGGGTCCAAACAAGAAAGATATGTTCTACAGTTCTTCTGAACGGTACAGTGTTTTGCTGAGAGGACTGAAACCCGGTTGTATTCCGCCGGAGAATTCTTCATTGTTAATGCCCGTCAGAACCCCAATTTTCGCAAATGAGTTTGCGAAAGTCGAAGGAAGATATCCGGAGCAAGACATCAGACTAACTGGATTGGTGAATCCAGATTTTAAAAGATGGAGCTGCATAGCCAATTGGATTTTGACCAAGTTTGAAGGCGAACTGCAGCAAATCAACTTGTACCAATCAGTGCATGCTACTGTCTATGGTTTTGCCCCGAACCCTCACCTGTTCCTGCCTTTAGCAGAGAGGTATAATTACAGAACAGGGACCTTCATGACTCCCGGCGGAGAAATTGGGTTTGTACTCCATGAGATGAAGTACATCTCTTTTTTGCCAATGGGAGATGCCCCTTACGAAGAATTTGTTCCAACCAATGATGAGTTGGACAAACTCCGAAGAGAAAATGCAGAAATGGTAGCAGTCTTCGAGGAAATGCTATGCCATTATAAGATCTGTTCCCTGTTCTATAAGAGTGCTACATCAAATACTTACTATTCCTCGAAATGGCTACCTTATCTGTTCCTTAACCATATTCAAGAACCGAAGACTAAGGAACACGATAGATGCTATCCTGATTTCTTTAAGCCATTGAGCAACACAGAAGTGATGAAGTTGATGGAAGAAAGTGGCATTTTTGATAAAGCAATGAAAGATGATTATCAATGCCCTCCTTTGAAGACAGGGGATACTCTCGAAAGTTATTTGAGAGTAGGATATAGACCGATGTCGAAAGAAGCCCAATTAGCAGGGTTTCTGACACATTGGCTTCGTCGGTTTATAGTTTCGGGATCCAGTGCTGTAGACCGCTTCCATCGCGGTATTCTTTTTGCGGCCGTTAGATTAGTCTTCGGCTATAAGATGGATCTTCTGTCAGCCATGACTTGTAAGCTGAATGCTGGTCTTCGTCTATACGTCGATCTGATGCTGAAATCCAAGGGTGAAAAAGAATTTCCTCGGTTGGAATTACCGTATACATATTTATTTGGGTGGTTGCTCCTTCACCATCCCACTTTGATGGACCCCGACATGGGACCGGTTGACGGCAGCTTTATACGGAGATACTCCAATGGTAAGTGGAAATTCACTGCTTTAAGAGACTGCAGATATGCTCTAAACTTGAGCAAAGGATGGAACTTTTATTGTACCCCTCCTCCTACTGGTTATGAACAAATGCAGACAAATATAATTGACTCGCAGATGCATCCTCTGAGCCGTGTAGCTTTTAAGTGGTTGAAAACAATTCGACCGTCTCATTTGGTATACCGGTTCGAAGATGAATGTTATTTAGAGCCATATCTCCCCAGTCGATTCGTTCGACAATTCGGCTATGACCAATTTCATGTGGGAAATGCTATTACATGTCTTCAGGAAAAGGGTTATTTGATAGATGGGGCCCGGGCCTGGGCTTACTATAATGCTCGAGATACGAAATCGACGTTCTCGATGCCTGTAAACAGCAATCATGGCCCTCGGATGCTGTTTACATACTCAGTCTTTTATACATCTTCAAATACTTTTGCTAAGAATTTCAACCTCACAAATAGCTTCGCTTCTTCAACAAGATTGAAGAGAGGAGGAGTTGTCATGTCGCTCATAGGAAATGATGAGGTACATGAGCCAGAAGATGCACCTTTGGAAGCTTCAAGGGATGTTATGTTCCCTCAAGAAGTTAACGCGCCACTACGTATCTCTTTGAAGGTGGGAAAATCTCCAGCAAAAAGGAGGAGAAGAGAAGAACCTCCTGCTCCAGCAGCAAAGAAGAAATTGATCTTAGATCATTCTTCTGAAAAGATTACAACTCGATCCCAATCTCGGCAGCTGGCCGAGACAATCCAGCAAGAAGAGGCCACCACACCGACCTCTGTCCAAAGACAAGTCGAGACTATAAATATAGAGAGCCCTGAGAGGCCACTGAAAAGAAAGAAGTTGGCCCAAAGAAGAATTCGAGCTCCGTCTTCAATGGTAATGGATGCTGTGGCTGGATTAACCTTACCATCTCCTACTCCTATTTCAGAACCTAGGAATAAAACTCCTAGTCTCGAACATAAAGAGGAGATCGAGCAAAGGAAAGATCTTGATCCGAGAACTGAGGCCGAAGAGCCTAGAGGAAGTATTATGGAGGAAGTGGAGGAAGAGCAAAATTTTATACACTCTCTTTTACCTGCTGCGGAGATGATTGAACTTCCACCTACTCCTAGAACCCTCCGCGAAGAGGAGGATCGCGAGGTAATTGCGGCTCTAGAAGATTGCAGCTACAGCCCTCTGGATGACCATGGTGATCAAGCTGCAACTACCAACGGAAATGCACCAGAAGAAGATGAAGATGAAGAGAGCTCTTCATCTGAGAATATTGATGAATATATGCAAGATCTTGAAAAAGATGATGAAGTACACACATCTCCTGATGCTGTCAATGATATCTTAAATCCTGAAGAGGATATTGAGGTTCCAGAGAATGCTGCTGATACCTTAAATCCTGAAAAGGATGTTGAGGTTCCAGAAAATGCTGTTGATGCCTTAAATCCTGAAAAGGATGTTGATATAACAGTATCTCCAGAAAAAGCGATAGATGAAGAAGCCCCGGAAGAAACTTCCGCCAATGATCCTCAAGGTATAAAATAAAATTAACAATCTTCTCTTGAATAAATTGATAGCTAACGTCTTTATCTATATTTCCTGCAGATCTTGAGACTCCTCTAGCACCTCCGACGTGCACGGACATAGTGCCTATAACGACGGTGGTTGTTAGTAGCAGTCATCATTTATCCTGTGGTCCTGAAGCGGGCAGTAGTCAAGCTGTCATGGCTGAAGCTACTTCTGCTCGGCCAGAATTCAATCATGGTAAGATAATTTGCATCTTTAATCTTCTTGAACAATAGCAAACAACAGGCAAAATGACAATCTTTACTTTTTGCAGAAGAACAACCAGGAGGGGCAACTAGCTCCACGTTGGCTCCTTTGTTCAAAGAACCTGCTATCCAGACGCAAGAGATTGAACGTCCCACGGCCTCATCATCAACAGGAGTGGCTGCAACTCCTGGTGCTATAGCAACAAATAATCTTGTGATTCAATCCTTTACCAGATGCTTCTTTGAATCTTTGGGGCCTCTAGTAAAAAGGATGATGGAGAAAGAGGGTACTGATTTCTTCATGGTTAGAGGTCCAACTCTATTAATAAGAGCTATCCGGGAACAGGGTGATGAGGCTCAAGCCACTCTCCTGGATCATATTTTGAATGAATTAGAGATTTCTATCAAAAGCTATAAAGAGCTCAACCAAGGAGACGTAGAATCTCTAGTACAAGCAGAATTCGAGCGACTGACTCAAGCAGCTGATATTGAAAGGGTTAATCTCCAGAACCTTTTGGAAGCTTTCTCTGCAAAATCTGCTGAGTATAACTCCAAGCTGGAATCAGTAACCTTGATGGCTAATAGAAAAAAATATAGAGCTGCTGAGCTAAGAGCAGAGATTGCTCGTCTTCAGAAAGAGTTAGAAGAGGAAGTTGCTGATCATCAACTTGCAACTCAATAAATTAATGCTCTGATTCAGGAGAGGGATGAGTACGTAGAAGCTCATAATGCTGAGATTACCCGCCGAATGGTGACAATGCCTGCTTTTAATGAGGAAACTGGGATGGAGGAAGCCAGAAGGAGGGTGATGTCCACTCGTGAAGAACGACTGCAGACTCTCAAGCAGCAGATTGACAATCTGATAATACCTTCATCTTAGTGGAACATTTTGTATCTTTATGTCTTTTTGAAGTATATGTGTTTTTCTAATGTCTTATATTTCAATTAATAAAAGACATTTTTGCTGTGGCTCCATTTATTTGTTGCATATCTTGTTCAGATATAAATAATAGAGATAGAGAATATATTCAGAGGTACAAGACATGATATATTTCTTGATGATTTTATAGAAAATAATTATATTCATTATATCTGCTCAGAGGTAATATGGACGTGGCAGAATACACTGAATATTATTATCTCAATTGACAACTTAATCGAAACGATAAATTGCTGATGTGGATATGAGATGAATGGGAAAACCGTCAAATGATGGAATGAACGGACAAACAGTCAAAATGGATAATAACAAACGAATGAACCGTCAAGTGATAATGAATGAACGGGTGAACCGTCGGATGATAATGAACGGACGAACCATCGGGAGATAATGAACGGATGAACCGTCGGATGAATGTGAATGGGTGAACCATCGGATGAATATAATGAACGGACGAACCGTCAAGTGAATTAAATGAACGGATGAACCGTCAGACTAATGCGATGAACGAACGAACCGTCAAGTGAATTAAATGAGCGGATGAACCGTCAAGTGAATTAAATGAACGGATGAACCGTCAGATGAATATGTCGCTTCGTTATTCGAAGAATCTCTGCCTATAAATGAAACAAAAATTTAGCAGAAAGGAGCACTTCTACTAACATAAAAATGTCGTCTGGAGATGTACCCAAGAAGACTGAACTCGCCCCGAAGGTTGAAAAAGGCGTTGAAGAACGTCCGACCGAACTGATTCAACCAAAGCAGGCAGAGGCAGGCGAAGGTTCGTCTGCACCAAAACCACTACGAGATATTTTGGACTTCTTGCTTGAACCAGGAAAGACTGAAGAAGAAGAGGCCATGAGGCTGGCTGCTTGCAAGTTCCTCGTGGGCTCCAGCAAGGAAGTTCTCGGCTCTTTTGCTGACCGTGTCTTTGAGAAAGACGACAGTGGTCCGCGTCCCAATGTAGAGAAGGATGATAGTGACCTTCCTTAATATCATGTACTATCATTCATGATGAAATAAAATTTTATTTATGAACATGAATTTGTCTGATGATTTACAAGCTTTTACATTTACACATAATACTTTTTAAGGAATTTGCCATTGATAGGCATCATAGCAACTCGTCCATCCAATTCTGAGAGTTGATAAGCTCCATTTGAGAAGACTTTGCTCACAACGTAGGGACCTTCCCATTTCACGTCGAATTTACCTTTGCTCATATGAGTCATAGTCATAGGACGTCTGACTGTTAAAACAAGTTCTCCTTGCTGAAAGGCTCTGACCTTCATTTTACGGTTGAAAGTCCTAGAAATGCGAGCTTGGTATAACTCAATATGTTGTTGAGCCATTAATCACTTTTCATCAAGTGCCTCCAATTCTTGAAGTCGAAGAAGATCATTGTTCTCTGTAGTGAGCTCGTTAGCAATGGCAATCCTTAAAGAAGGAATTTAAAGTTCCAGAGAAAGAACAGCTTCACAACCATATACCAAAGAGAAAGGTGTAAAACCTGTAGGGTTGCGGACCGTAGTTCGGTAGGCCCATAGACACTCGCCAAGCTTTTTACTCCAATTTCGTTTGTTAGTGGATACAAACTTTTTGAGAAGCTTGATAATAGTTTTGTTGAAGGCTTCAGCTAAACCATTAGCGGCAGGATTGTAGGCAGTCGAGGCGACATTGTCAATCCGGTGATCATCACAGAATCTGGTGAATTTCTGGCTGATGAATTGCGGTCCGTTGTCATGAATGATTCGTCGAGGGACACCAAATCGATAAATGACATGATGTTTGACGAAGTTGATGACACTACTGGTCTTGACTTCAGCCAAGGGTATAGCTTCAGCCCACTTAGAGAAGTAGTCTGTTATTGCTAGAATAAACCGATGTCCTCTAGAAGAAGGAGGATTAATAGGACCTATGACATCCATGCCCCAAGCTTCAAAAGGCCAAGAAGCGGCTGTCGGATGTAGAAATTCCGAAGGTTGATGAATAAAATCTGTATGGATTTGACAAGCTCGACATTTTCTTGCATATTCGATGGCATCTGATACCATAGAGGGCCAATAGTAACCCATTCTTCGGATGCGATCCTGTAGTTTAGGACCGGGCTGATGTGCTCTACAGACACTGTCGTGAGCTTCACGTAGTACTTGTTTTGCTTCATCACCAGCTAAACAACGTAGAAAAAAACCGTCGTAAGTCCGTCGATAGAGAGTCTTAGTGATTTGGTTGTAGTAGAACCGTAAAGATCGTCGTCGAATACTTGTAGCCTCCTTAGGATCTTCGGGGAGTATGTCGTGAACCACGAAGTCGATGAAAGAAGTTCTCCAATCTTCATTAATAACATTAATTTCAGTAAAATTACTGAACTCGATGTTACGATTGTTTTCAACACAAAACAATTCTCGATTAGAGATAACCACCACTTGTTGTCTTCTGATGGGAACGGCTAAGACTGCTGCAAGATTGGCTAAGGCATCTGCTTCAGTATTGTAAGCTCGGCGTACATATTCAATAAAGAAAGCTTTGAACGATGTAGCCATGTTGATTGCTGCCTCAAAGTAAGGTACCAGATCTTGATGACGGACTTCATAAGTTCCTCTAACTTGATTGACAACCAATTTAGAGTCGCCATAAACTTTGAGATATTCAATGTTCAATTGCTTGGCTAATTGAAGACCAATAAGTAGAGCATTGTACTCTGCTACATTATTGGAACATGATTCATCTAAAGAATAAGCTCTTTGGATAGTTGATCCTTCTGGGGAAACGAGAACAACTCCAACTCCTGCTACAATAGTACCATTGGGTCCAATTCTGGATGCTCCGTCAAAGAATAGACGGCAGGTTGGAAATTCTTCAGAGATCAAGTTGACTTCCAACGTCTCATCTGGAATTTCATCGTAAAGCTTGGATGTTTCCGGTACGGGATGAGCCGCCAAGAAATCCGCTAGTGCTTGACCTTTGACAGATTTTTGAGGAACATATACCATGTCATATTGGGCTAGAAGGATGGCCCATATAGCAAGCCGAGAGTTGAGTGTGCTAGGCTTCTTCATCAGTACCCGAAGAGGATTGACTCGGGATATAACATGAATGGTTTGACCTATGATGTAATGTCTTGTCTTTTGAACGGCGAACATAAGGGCTAGACATTCTTTTTCAACCGGACTATAACGGTGTTCAGCACCAATCATAGTACGACTGAGATAGTAGATGGCTTGTTCATGACCTTTTTTATTCTTTTGGGCGAGTAAAGCACCCAATGAATGATCCATAGCACGGACGTACATTAAGAATGGAATGCCTGAGATTGGTGGCACCAAAACTGGTGGGTTCATAAGATATCGTTTGATGTCGTCAAATGCTTGTTGACATTCTTCAGTCCAAATAAAAGATACATCCTTCTTCATTAACTGAGTGAATGGTCTGCAGCGTCCAGACAAGTTCGAAATGAATCTCCTGATGTACGCAAGTCGACCTTGGAATCCTCGTAGCTCTTTTAGGTTGCGTGGAGGACGCATCTCTTGAATGGCTTTGATCTTCTCGGAATCCACATGTATACCCTTAGAGGTAATAACGAAGCCGAGAAACTTACCACTAGAGACACCCAAGAATGACTTGGTGGGATTCATTTTGAGCTGATGTTGACGCATGAGATTGAAGATTGTTCTCAAATCTTGGATATGATCTTCTTTCATACGACTTTTAACAGCGATATCATCAACATAACACTCGACTGTTTTTCGAAGATGTTCTCTGAAAATGGTGCTCATAGCTCGTTGGTAAGTTGTACCAGCGTTCTTGAGACCAAATGGCATCACTGTGTAGCAATAAACTCCCCGAGGAGTACGGAAAGATGTGTATTTTTCATCTTCAGGATTCATCTTGATCTGATTGTATCTAGAGAATCCATCCATAAAAGATATTCGCTCAAACCTACAGGTATTGTCAATCATGACGTCCGTGATAGGGAGAGGAAATTCATCTTTCGGACATGCTTCATTAAGATCCCGAAAGTCGATGCAGACTCGAACTTTGCCGATTTTCTTCAGGACTGGAACAACGTTGGCTACCCAATCAGGATGTTATTCTTCTCGAATAAAGCCACAAGCGATAAGCTTCTTGACTTTATCATCAATTGTGTCCTTTATTTTAGGCTTGAATCGCCTTTGCTGCTGTTTGACTGGTTTAGCATTAGGAAGAATGTTCAGTTTATGAGTAGCAATTTTGGGATCTAATCCTGGCATATCTTCATAACTCCAAGCAAAGACATCAATGTATTCTTTAATGAGAAGAATCAACTCTTGCTTATCTGCTTCTGGAAGATTCTTGCTAATAAAGATTGGACGAGGTGATTCGCTTTCTCCTACATCAACTTGAACTAGTTGATCTTCAGTAGGAGGTTCTCTTTGTTCAAATCGGAGTACCCACTGATTATCTATCTGTTGAGCCCAAGGATCTGTTTTAGGATTTTTTTCAATATCCTCATCATATCCTTCCAGAAATTCAGCAGAAACCATATTGGAAGATACGATTACACGATGGACTTCACCGATGCTAGTGTCAGAATCCCATGATCAGGAATCGGAAGAATTAGAACGTTCTTCGCTATCAAAATCGAAAACTGCTGGGGATAACATTGGAGGGGAAGCGTATCCGAGACCTCTTTTGGTCTTGCTGTAATACATTTCTGACTTTCCTTGTGGAACAGCGGTACGGAGAGGAATCTTTCTTCCCTTACCGTAGTTGAGGCCGCTTTTGAAGTCGTAACCCATCTTTCGGACGATGTCTTTTGATTGTTGACTGTAACGACGGAATTGAAGATGTCCCGTGTCGTTAACTTTGCTATCATCCGTGAAGCTAAATTTTTGTTTCGGTCTTTTACTAAAAAGTATTGGACGTTCACCTTTCTTGCGAGCAGGAACAATACGATATGAATCTTTTAGATGTTCACATGAAACTTCTGTTTGAAGAGATTGTACCACTCCTATTGTAAATGACTGAAAGCTATCTAACATATCCAAATAGCATTTAGTATGATAAATAACATCAGTATACTGGAAAGTAGATGCTTTTTCATTAATATGTACATCTGTATTTACAACAAGACCTTTAGCCTTAGCAGGCTTGGTCAGATTGATTACAAGAGGAGGAAAAGAAGAACATGGAGGAGGCTTGTTACGACGAAGGTCAATAACAAGTGGCTCAGAGGAGGTGAGCTCCATTTTTTCCTTGTTATGAGTTAAATCAACAACAAGTGGCTCAGAAGAAGTGAGCTACTTTTTGTCCTTGTTACGATGTAAGTCGATAACAAGTGGCTCAGAAGAGGTGAGCTCCCTTTGATTTTGATCAGCATCAACTGATATCTTTTGGACTGGCAAGTGAATAGCCAGTGGTTTAGAAGACTGAGGGTGAGAAACACGCCCTTTGACAGGTATAATAAGAGTGTCTTTGGGCACTGCTTCTTGATCTTCTTCAGTATCCATGGCCAATACCACTTTCATAAATTCTTTCTTATACATGCGAGCATCGTTATAATACGCTTCGATGCCCTTGAAAGGATAAATGTCTGCAACTTCTTTATGAACTTCTCCTTTGTCATCAACATATTTGAAGCATTGATAAAGAGTTGATGGAACGACATTATGTTCATGGAGAAAGGGTCTTCCCAGGAGAGCATTGTAAGAACAACCATGATTGTCTATGATATAAAAGGTCACCTTTGTGCGAAGATTGTCTATTTGGAGTTTTAGGCAGATCTTGCCCAAAGGTTCACTCCTGCCTTGGTTGAATCCCAAGATAGTGGTGATTGTACTTGAAAGACTATGCACTGGTATTTTTAACGCGTCTAGCATCGTCTTTGGCATGATGCTGAGAGCAGACCCTGGATCTATCAGGATACGATCGACTTTCATCGAATCGACATACCCTGTATAGTATAGAGGACGATCATGTCTATTATCCTCCAGTAGCATATCATCTTGAGTGAAAGTGATGTTTGGAATCAATTCCAGGACACTATGACAATGACTGCAAGAAACTGGTTCTGATTCTGGCTTTTTGAGAAGAGTTAAGCAAGTTTCAGCCTGCATCAAAGCTTCACTTAAAGTCTCTCGGGTCTCCTTGGAAAGGCGCAAGAGCTCGAATATTGATAGCCTAGCCGGTGTATTGGCTAGTTGTGCCAATATATCAAAGTTGTATGATTTTTCAAGTCCTGTAGGAAATGATTTCTTCAAAGGTTTGTCAAAGCGGACTTGTTGTTTGCCTTTATCAGCAACCACCGGCTTGGGAGGAATAGGCACTACAACTGGTGAAGATGTGGAAGGAATTTCTTCAGAGGAGGCAAGTTGTACTGGAGTAGGTTCAGAAGAAGAAGTAGGATTCTCTTAAACTTCAGAATGATCTTTCAAATAGGCTTTCCCTGATCTAGTGCCTAACAGAATCTCTTCGTCAACTATGGGATCAAAAGACACCATGTTGCAAGTTTTTGTCTTGCCTTTAGAACGATCTTTCTTCTTGGAAGAAGAGGGCACTTCGAATTCCGGAGCAAGATCGGGATGAATCCACATAATTTCACCGTTGTCAAGAGACAAGGGAACAAGACCTTCATTTGGTGGAAGTAGGAGATTCTCAATCTCAAGATTAGCTTTGGGAATAAGAATGACACCATGCTGTACCATCTGCGGAGAAAAATCACCAAACTGAACTGAAACCATATTCGTAGTAACAGTCTTCTCATCTTGTTGCAGAGTGACGACACCAGCATTGACAAGCTCTTGAATTTTGCCTTTGAGCACGTAGCATGCTCGAGTAGGATGTCCAATGAACCTGTGGTAGACACAATATTTAGGATGATCTGTCTTACCGACTTCATCAGGTTTCTTTGGGTCTGGGAGCTAAATTTTATTGCTTTTGAGTAAACATTCAAAGATGCTTGTAGTGTCATTCTTGTCGAAGGAATATTCTATTTTCGGACGAGGTTCCCTTGGTGGAGGTGCAGAAGGAGTAGGAGTGGATGTAGGCGGAGCCACATTGACAGCCAAAGATTCTTTATTCTTGTTCAAATTGATGTTCAAAGTCTCTTTTGCTCTGCGGTTGTTTTGGCGGTTGCCACCACCTGACGTCTGGTGTTCATCTCGATCGGGGTTAGACATCTGTACCCCCAATTGTTTGAACTTCTCAGCACTCACTTCAGCAGCTTTGGCGTTGACGATAAATGAAGGCCAATCTTGGAATTGGGTAGATCCCGTCCACATACTGATGATAGGCAAAAGATTTGCCTTACAAGTATCAATAGTGACAGCAGCTGGAGTTCCGGGAGGCATTTTCAAAGCTTCATGGCGGAACCGTTCGATGAAGCTCTCAGCAGTTTCATTGTGTTTCTGTTTGATTTTGTTGAGAGCCGACATAGTCATGTCGTTAAATCCTTCATAAAACCGTTCCAGGAAGATTTGCTTGAAACCTGAGAAGGAAGTGATACAACCATTGGGCAAACTTCTGTACCAGTCGTATGCTACGCCGGCTAAACAACCGACGAACACTCTGGTAAGAAGAGCATCATTTGGCTGGAGTTGAACGGTCATTACCTCAAAATGATTGATGAATTGGCTTGGTGAGGTACTGCCATCAAACAAAGAAATCGTTGGGATCTTGTACTTTGGCAGGAACGGGACTTCCTTCCATTCAACTGGATAGGGCTGCTTGATCCCCAACCTTTGCAAGTTGTCTTTCTCTTTGAAAGCTTCGAACTGGGTTCGTAAGAGTTTGACAGCTTTATTGGCATCTTCTGATGCCGAAGAAGGAGCAGGTTGAGTTAGAATGGTAGGAGGAGGAACAGCTTTGTAAGCACTACCCCCAGCTCCTGATTGACTAGGTGTAGTTTGAACTTGTACTTGTACAAGAGGCATTTGAGGAGACACTACCCCCAGCCCAGTATTGGCAGGTACTGAAGATGCTATGATCTCCGGACTCACAGTAGGTACAGTCGGTGGAGTAACATGTTGTGCCACAATGATAGAATGCATACTAGCAACCATTTTAGCTATGGTTTTTAGCTTGTCTTCAAGTGCAGCGATTCGCTGTTCCTGATTTGAAGAAGAAGCATCTGGATCTTCATTGACAACATAAGCTGTCACTTCTCTTGGTACAGTGGAAGACACTGTTTGTTCAGAGCATTCGCTGTATGCATCATAGTCGGAGAAAGAGTCATCTCCTGACTGAGAAGTAGGAAGATAACTTGAAGGATTTTGAGGAAGATTCCTTTGACCGATTGTATCTCGGCTTCGAAAACGGGTATGTCGAAATACTCCTTCAGAAGATTCTTGGAGTAATTCTAAATACCGCTGGCTTGGCTTACGAGGTTTGTCGTGCTTAGAACATCTTCTACCCCCAGTGTCTCGGGAAGTCATGTTAATAGAAGCATACAAGACTTCGTCTTCCTCTGACATAGGTTCAGATTTAGCAAAAGTCAGACGATCGAAGACAGATCGTTTTGTTGTTTGACAACAACATTGGATGATGACTTTGTGGTTACAACGATGATCAGATGGTTGAACTGAAGATGTCGAGATAGTATCCCTCTTTTGTCTAAGATGTTCTCGGAGATCAGGAACAACAACAGGACGAGGAAAACTCTGAGGGATCTGTTCTTTGATAACATTCGAAACATGATTCCGATTCTTCAAATATTTAATCCCTTGAGTATACAGGGAAGTGCTTACTTTATTGGCATAAGTGTCAGGATTTTTAACCCTGGAGATTTGTTTTTGATGAGGTTTGGTCTTCGGCATTGGCTGTTTGCGTTTTACCGAAGTGGGTCTGTTGAGATAAGTTTTAAGATCAGCAAATTCACCCCCAGGGGTTTCTGTCTGAGACACTAACAATTTTCCCTGTTTGGAACGGGAAATCTTGAGAGTCGGGAGGTCCTGGAATTCTGCTACCGGGGTAGGCAGAATACCTCTTTGGTCAGTACAAGTTCTCTTGTTATAAAGGAAAGAAGAATCCTTGTTTGAAAGAGTTCTAGTACTGATTGGTGCTGAGGCACGTTCAGATTGATCTTCTTCGGTAAAAACTGAAGAAGATTGAGAAAAGACCAAAGGACCTTTTCCTTTGTTTTATGAAGAAGGGTTAGCAAAAGAGCGTTTCCCTCTGTTGTCTTCCAAGTCATGGGACAAGGAAGTTTGAGAAAAGACCAACGGGCCTTTCCCTTTATTTTGAAGAGGATGAGGAATAGTTAAAGGACTACCCCCAGTGGATTGCGCAGGAGCAATAGTGTGTTTGGAAAGAGAAGCAGAGTCTTTTCCCTTGTTATGAGAAGAAGAGAGCTTAGCCAAAAGGCTGTTACTCTTGGATTGTGCAGGCATGCTTTGCGCATGGGTTGATGGTACAGTGGTTCTGGCCACAGAGACTGTGGTTTGCGTATCAGGAGTTCTTGCCACAGAATGCTTAGGGTGCACTCTGGTTGCTGGAGTGTTGGTTTGCACAGGAAGATTGCCAGCCAACTGCGCCAGAGGTATAGGGACTTTACACTTAGCCATGGCAGCATAAGAAGTCTTTTGTGCACTGGCCATAGCAGACTGCGCAGCAGTAGCAGAGACAGATTGTGCAACCGGCTTGATGACAGAAACTTTAGACTGCACAACAGGCTTGCTAGCAGACTGCATAGAAGACTTGGTGTCAGCATTAACAGAATGCACAGCAGTCTTTGGGACCCATACTGGGCGCACTTTGCTTGTGGCAGCAGTGGTTGCAGTGCGAGGAGTGGTCTTGGAATTGATCATAGACTCGTAGGCTATCTGGTTGATCTTCACAACCAGTGTCTTCTGCGTCTTTCCGATAGACGCTACGTCACATTGAGTTGTTACTTCCTCATCGGAGGAGAAAGTCGTCCCCAGCAGAGTCGCTATTTTGTTTGCAAAAAACAAAAGTTGAAGAACTTTATTGATACAAACTTTGTAAAGATTATAATTTAAATTCTGGGAATGATACAACTTTAGGAGTCCAATCTAGATGACGATTGCTTTATCCCTTGGACGATGTGAACTTTGAAGACGAAGCCTCTGAAGTTGAAAACAACTCTGGAATTGAAGGCAAAAAGCCTCGAAAGTTGAAGGCAAAAGCCTCGGAAGAATGCAGCAGCACTTGGGCAAGAACTCCTGAACTCTCTGAACTTTGAAGTCTGATCTTTCTATAATCTGATCTCTGATTATTGATCCTTCCTTTTCTTGAATGGAGACTTGAAACTCTATTTATGGAGTTCTGAGAAATAACTAACTTTTAGTTATTCTGGATTGTGCATGATGGATTGCGCAGCAATGGACTGCGCAGGCAGTTGCTGGATCATGGGCCAACTGTCTTGGACACATGGCATCATTTGATTGAAATGCGCATGATCATGCATAGACAGTTGTCACGAAATGAGCAATTGATGGCATGAATGCCACGTGTATTTTGTCATTTGTGTTGATAGAACGTGCACATTGAATTGCGCAGACTTTGGATTGCGCCAACTTGGATTGTGCAGGAAATGGATTACGCCAACATAGATTGCGCCAACATAGATTGTGCTGCCAGCTGTCCTCGAGCGCCGTGCGGCACGATTAAATAAACGGTCGCCTCGTTCTCCGTGCTGTCAGTTGTCAGAAGATTTGATTTGTGTCAGGTAATGATGGTGATTTGCCACGTCAGCCTGCGCGCTTGAAAGTGTGCGCAAACTATCTTGCGTAATCTGAATGGTGCGCAATCTGATGTCTGTGCAATTCATCTGACAGTTGTATTTCTTGATTTTCTGACTTTGTTGATGTATGCCACTTGATTTTTTTAGGACGTACATTGGCTTGGTTAGAAATTATTTAGTCGAGTGATGACTCAGACTAGTAAGACCGTTAGTATGCTATGGGTGAATGGATTTGGCTAGAGAATGTTGTGGCTTAGAACATCTGAATGTTGACTTCGATTGGTTGGATGTAAATCAAATGTGGGTAATACAAGTTGGTTGCTAAGCTGAAAGTTTGAAAATATTGTCGGTAACCCAAGAAAATATTAGAAATCTGTGCCTTGACCCTAAGATGTAATAGATGTTAATCCATCTTGATCACCAAAGGATAGTCGTTGCATATGTGCAAGTATGCTGAGGAATTGAATTGTACTAGAAAAATAACAAGTAGTGACTCTGAATACGGGTGTTGCCTAGAGGATGGTTAAGTGATACATAAATTATCGGATTGAATGGAATGAATTACTCGACCCCTTGCGATATGAGATTTTAAGAATGTCCGTATGAGATTTTGATGATTGAGAAACGAATAGGATTGAGAAATTGCAAACGCGTTAGATAATGCCAGTATATGTGATTGTTGGTTGGGATATAGATTGCTGGCTTATGACTTAGTAGTGTGACTTCGTCATACAGACTGAATAGTATGATTCCATAGTTATGTTAAGACTATTGGAACTGATGACCCTTGAATAGTTAGCCTTGGCTTATGGGTTCGTGTGAGTACAAAGGATATGAAATAGAAATTGAATCATTGGGAAATTACTTGATGGATTATTAGAACGATGAGAATCGTATGTCGGGTTGGGAATTGACCGTAATGTTGATAGATCGATCTTAGTCGATCATTGGGTAAGTCTAAGAATGAGCCTCTATGGAAATTATTTCCTTGAGGAAGACCCTGGATAGATTGACTTGACCCTAGCGACCAGTTGATGACTTACAATTTGTTGGCATAACAGACTGAGTTGGTACCCATAGGTTTGGGTAGAGTTTCTTAGAACTGTCGGTTGCTTGTTGGCCCTGAGAATAAGAATTTTGCATGATCTCTAGTAGCCGTCCACTCTAGGGGAGTCACCTGAATGATTAGGTTTAGTTGTCGATATAGCTAACCATAGAGACTTGACCGAATAATAGGGTGACCGTTGGCGACCAATAGGATTACCTTGTGGCATTGAGCGAGAGATGGTGATGAGTATGACCTAAGAATGATATGTTGTATGTATATGCTTCAATATGAACCTTAGAGATGTTTGACCCTTGAGGATTATGTGTCGGCCTATAGCGGGAACTAGAATTATGGGATGAGATTTGAGTTGTATGTATCGAGTAGTGAATGATTCCAGGAGATGGAATTGACTGCGCATGACGGAAATGTTGGATCGGTATCTATAGTCGGGTAGCTGGGTTAACCTTGATTGTTGCATAGAACTATATCCTGACTCGGGTAATCGATAGTTGGTGATGTCGGATTGTATCTTTTAGAAAAGATGAATTGCCTCGGTGAGAAATATTGTTGGATTTGGGAAGGAATATGATTGCATGTTGTGAACTCTTGATACGATTGGCTTTAAGTTAGACCCTTGACCGAATGTTAGAAAGATTATGCTTGAATAGAGAGCTTACCCGAGTTATCCTTGACATTAAGTGTTGTGGCCTGGAAGATAGTGATTTTGGCAAGTGAATAAAGTAATAAGTCAATTGAAAGGATGCTAAGTCGGATTTGGAAAAGAGAGTTGTATCGTGGCTGATCGAATCGCGCTATCATGGAAGTTGGCTGAAGTACATATGTTTTGGGGACGCCTAAAATATGTGTATGGATCCAGCCGAAGTGATAGGTTGCGACTGAGATAACATTATGGGAAGAATTTATCGCACTAGCACGGACTTTGGTTAAAATGCATATATTTTGGGGACGCCTAAAATATATGTATAGATCCAAACGAAGTGATCTGTTACGACCAAGATTGAAATGCAAAGAAAATATTGGTAAATCAATGAGAAGTTACAAGTAATTAAAAAAGATAAAGACGGATCGAATCGTTGATGGATTAAAATGGTACAGTTGGATAGCTATTTTGAGATGACCGAATGGATGAATAGAATATTGAATTGAAGCTGAATGAGTAACTCATTGTGATTAAGTGAATCTAGTAGATGAGTTATTCTCTTAAGTTTCGAGGACAAAACTTTTTCTGAGTGGTATATTATGTAATGCCCCGCTCCGCACGAGGCATTTGGGTTAGCTTGTTGGATGGAATCAGAATGTTGAACTGTGACTTGGGTTGGAGATCAGGAGAATTGAGACTGATGCAGTCTCAATTAGCTGGCTAGACGGAACGGGTATTGGAACGTGGCTCACTGGTGGAGCTATGCTTAGTAGGATTGGAGCAGGAAGACCGTTATGCAAGGCAAGTGGAATTGTCCTCCTTCCTCCTTATTTCTGCATGCTTAATAAATAGAATAACGTGATGCTATAAATTGTTCTTAAATGTTCCATGTCTTAGTTGCTGAATAATAGAGATGCCTATGTTAAGAATTATTGAAATGAATAAGACATGAATATTGAACTGCTAAATGAATCACACTTGAACGGCTAATGCGACTTGATGTATTAAAATGAATTAATAACGTCCCTTCGGTTATGACTGCTTAAGCAATGAATACTTGAGTACTGAGATGCTACGAGAATGACACATGAGTAATGAACTGGTTATGCTATTAATACTAAGAACTGAATGAAACACCTCAATTATGTACCTTCTGTATAACTGTTGTTGTTGCCTGTTTCTTTATAAGCAATGAAAGAAATAATATTGTCCCTATGAAATGAATGAAATGCTGCAGGTCCTATCGAGATGAATAAAATATGGTTTGTTCCTCTTAGAAAGGAACGATATGAGAAATGTTGCAATGAATGATGCAATGAGAAATGATGAGGCTTGGGATCGTTGAGATCACCAAGTGAACAGGTGGTAATGTTGGAAAGATGAGATAATGAAATGTTGCCTTTACCTATCTTAATATTTTATCATGCGACTTCTAACACGATCGAGTCGGACACGCATTCGCATGATCATGGGCAAACTTGTATACAAGGTATTGTTTCCTCGAACGGTTCCTAGGGCTCTGGGGACCGATTCGGCCTAGGAGAAAATACAACATGCTTTGGTAGCATGATTGGTATCGAGACATTCATTTCGGGCTTGCAACCCGGGTGAATGGTGCGTTGATACCCTTGAAGTCCTATATGGCAAGTCCTTAAATGGTGTGCAGTACCAGTGGTCATGTAGTCAGGATGCATGCTAATGAATGTTTTGTGCAGACAGAGTAAGTATATCATTTTATCCTATATTCTTATGCAGGTATGCAGAATCGGATGTCGGTAAGAAATTACTTAAATGTGATGCATGCAATAGATGTTGGTTGAATGGTCTACTTAATCATGCTAAACAAGTCAATGATATGATGTTGCCTTTAAAATGAGAACCTCCTTAACATGCTAAATTTAGTATGTCAACATATTGCCTTGCTATATAAATTGCTTAAACATACCTTACATGCTAAGTGATGTCTTCTATGAGAATTGTCATAACATGTTCAAGATGTTAGAACCAATGATGCCTCAATGATGCCTTTTCATGAGAACACTAGTATGCTTTACTGATGCCTTCACATGAACGCTACTAAGAATATGTTTACATGCTTCACTATGATTATTGCCCATGAACTGTAAACTGATGCTAGGCCCAAGTAAAAAGATCATTCTATTAAATGCTTGCTAAAATCGACCAGTTAGTGTTGGTTTAGGGGAGTGGGTTGGATTCTGCTCGCCAGTACATAGATGATGTGCTAACCCACATTTTGTGTGGGCAGGTGCTCGGGCTTGGAATATTCTACACACGAAGATTGGCTTGATTGGTCCCGCGGCATCGAAGATTTATTGGGCATACAGAAGCTCTCCTTGTACAAGATGATGTCTTCTGTTTATAAAGGGCATAATGTATGGAACATGGTAATCAGTGATACCAGTGAGTTGTAAGCCAAGTCGGTGTATCGAGTTGTAATCCAATGTATCCAAGTATCAAATATAAGCTATATAGCATTGTTCAGTTGGCTTTCAATGTAAAGTGAGATGTATTGTAAGCATTGTACTTCAATACAAGTCTTGTACTCTTCTTCAATTATCAATAAAGAGAATAAAGTTCTATATATCTCTGTGTGACTTCAAGTTATCCTTTTAACTCCGCTGCTATGAAGAACTGATGTGTTTCTATTCAATAAGAAAGATTGTCCTTATTAACTTCAATTTGTCTGCTTTTGCCGCTGCGATGTATTCCTATTTGAAGATAATCGATTATGTACCATCGTTGTCTTGTACAAGTGCAATACCATACTTGTACGGTATCACGCCCAAGCGAGGACGATCGATTCTAAGAGATAAAATATGTGAATAAATGACTCTACGAATCGGGGCGTGACAAACATCTCCATCGTTACAGCGACGCCCGTCGACGTTCGGCCTGCGATGATCGGTGGGTGATCCTCTACCTTGGTGTTTTTACTTCGTTGCAACACTGTTGGGGCGCCTGGGTGTGACTGAAATGAGTCGCATCTCCATTGACACACCTAGGATTCCCATTGCTGACGCACATGGCCTTTATCCTGATGATGCACCGAAGCTCCTTCTGCTTACGCGCATGCACTTAGGTCCTGATGATGTGTCGAAGCTCCATTTGCTGAGGCACATGGATTTAGGTCTTGATGATGTGCCGAAGCTCCTTTTTCTGACATGCATGGACTTAGGTCCTGATGATGCGTCGAAGCTCTATTTGCTGACCTACGTGGACTTAGGTCCTGATGATGCGTCGAAGCTTCTTTTGCTGACGCACATGGACTTAGGTCCTGATGATGCGCCGAAGCTTCTCTTCAAATGTGCCTGGGCCTCGGTCCTGTGTGTACGTCTTTGGTAAGATTCTAACTATGCACATGGGTTTCGACCCAATTGATGTGCCAGATTGTTGATGCACCTCAGATGCTTGTTCGAGCTTCTAAGTCTTTTGTTAATTTTTTTTGATTCTATTGCAATATCCATGTCGAAGGTGGAGGCTATCGTGAAGGAGGAGATACTGCCTCCTCTTTTCAAATAAGAGCCGGTGACCGTTAAGGAGGAGGTGTTACCAAAGGTTGAAGTCAAGGGAAAGCCGGTGACTATCAGGGAGGAAGTTACTCCCAAGGTTGAATTTGCTGTCAAGGAGGAGCCACCGTCAGAGAGTAGTTGCACCAGGAGTTCTGACCCTCCTACCCCTGCCGAGGACCTTAATCAGATAAAGCCTTCATATGCAAAATGGCTGAGGGAATGGTATATGCCTCAACGTAACTATGATCCCTGGCTGTGAGGATTCATTGGTTGCCTTGTAATTGATGTTTCCGGGAATATGAATAAAGTCAATGTCCCTATTTTGTTTTAGTATTTCTTTCTGTCTTTTGAGATCCGAAGATGTAGTTTGTGTTTTGCTTCTTTTTGATGTCAATGTAATCCTTTACTTCCTGCTAAAATGAAGAAATGAAGAACCTTTTGCTTTTGTTCATTCTTGTGATGAATTTTGTGATTTCTGGTGGACCTATTATCTTTTGCGTACCTTGGTTTCTAGGTACAGATAATAAGTTTAAGAAGGAGGAAACCGACATATTTACTCAGAGGTGATATGGACGTGGTAAATATGGGTTAATGGTAGAGCTTTTCTACTCAGAGGTGATATAGACGTGGTAGGAGTGAACTCGGTAGGGATATATAGAACAACTCAGAGGTGATATAGACATGGATATTCTATGATTGACGTGCAACAACGCGGGGATTATTGTATGTGATGTTCACTCAGAGATAATGTAGACATGGTAAACATAGTAATGAGCATGATCCTACGTAGTGTAGAATTCTGTTTTGTGGGGTATAGAGAAGCAACTCAGAAGTGATGTGGACATGGTTGTTCTCCTACTGGAGATGGAACGAAACAACTGGGTTCCAGAAGCACTTGATTGTCAAAGAAGGGGAGTGAACTCGGTTATCAGGTTCACAAATTCCCTTGCTGGAGAGAGGGAAGTACATTTTAAAGGATGTCAGGAGTAGTACTTCTTTAGGAACTTGCCGTTGATGGGCATCATGAACAAATCCCTATTAGGTTGAGCGAGACGGTAAGTACTGTTTAAGTATACCGTCTCTATGATGAAAGGTCCTTTCCATTTGGGTTCGAACTTTTTCGGTATCTTGTGAGTCATCACTATCGATCTTCTGACTGCCAGAACCAGGTCACCTACTTAGAAAGTCCTCTTTTGACTCTTTTGTTGAAAGCCTGTGAAATGCGGGCTTGATAAAGTTTGATACATTGTTGAGCCAAGAGGCGTTTTTCATCCAACGCTTCCAACTCTTGCAGACGACGACGTTGATTGTCTTCTTCCATCAGCTGGTGATCGCCACTCGGAGTGAGGGTATCTGGATCTCCAGAGGCAGTACTGCTTCACTTCCATAGACCAAAGAGAATGGTGTGTTACCCGTCGGGGTCCGTACCATCGTACGATAGGCCCAAAGGCATTCACCGAACTTCTCGTCCCAGTCGTGCTTGTTGGATTACACGAGCTTTTTGAGTAGCTTGACGATGGTTTTATTAAAAGCTTCAACCAATTCGTTTGCTGCTGGATTGTAGGCGGTTGATGCCATATTCTGAATACGATTCTTATCACAGAATCTACTGAACGCATGGCTGATGAATTGTGGACCGTTATCGTAGATGATCCTCCGGGGTACCTCGAAATGGTAGATGACGTGATGCTTGATGAAGCCAATCACCTTTGAGCTTTTTACCTCTGTCAATGGTACTGCTTCTGCCCATTTAGAGAAGTAGTCGGTGATTGCTAGGATAAAGCGGTGTCCCCTGGATGAAAAAGGGGTGATTGGTCCCACTATGTCCATGCCCCAGACTTCAAATGGCCAAGAGGCTACCGTAGGATATAGAGGTTCCGACGGTCTGTGGATAAAGTCAGCGTATAGCTGGCAAGTATGATATTTCTTTGCACACTCGACAGTATCGGCCATCATGGTGGGCCAGTAATAGCCCATACGTCGAAGTCGATCCTGTAGTTTAGAACCTGGTTGATGGGCTTCGCATGTTCCGTTATGAGCTTCTCGAAGAGCTTTGGCTGCTTCTTTGTTTGATAGACATCGGAGGAGAAGTCCATCGTAGGAGCGTCGGTACAGCATTTTAGTGGCCGTATCGTACTAGAACCGGAGCAAGCGCCTTCTTACTGAGACTGCTTCTTTTGGGTCCTCCGGAAGGATTCCGTAGACGACAAAGTCGATGAACGAGAACCTCTAGTCTCTGACGTTTATGCTAGTATCTGTATCTATAGCATGGTTCGCCCACATGCACAGATTATTTCTGGGGCATACCAAATCCTGGCCCACCACTGTGATGAAGTATTGAGTGCCGATAGGTGCCGTCAATGAGGCAGCAAGGCCGGCCAGAGCATCAGATTCTAAGTTTTGTAGCCGAGGCACATGTTCTATGAAGAATTCAGCAAAGGTTGAGATGATGTCCAACGCTGCTTTGTGATAAGAGATCAGGTCTTCATGGTGGACCTTGTATTGTCCTCAAACTTGATTAATGACAAGCTTCGAGTCACCATAAGACTCGAGGTATTCTACCCCCAGCTGTTTTGCTAACTGGAGTCCTATGATGAGGGCATTATACTCTGTAACATTATTGGAGCACGGCTCTGAAAGGGAATAGGTACGTTGGATGACCAACTTGTCGGGAGAGATCATGACTACCCCTACTCCTGCGATGATCTGGCCTTTAGAGCCTGTTCTTGAAATACCATCGAGGAACATCCGCCAAATGGGGTACTCTTCGGTAATATTTGATTCTCGCACTTCATCTAAAATGTCTTCATAGAGTCTGGACGATTTCGAAATTGGGTACGTGGCTAGGAAGTCAGCCAGTTCTTGGCCCTTGACAGCCTTTTGCGGGACGAATACCATGTCATATGGTGTAAATAGTATCGTCCAAGTAGCTAATCGAGAATTTAGCGCTCCCGGCTTTGCCATGAGAACTCTGAGCGGATTGACTCAGGAGATGACGTGAATTGTCTGTCCCGAGACATAATGGCGAGTCTTCTGTATAGCGAACACTAGAGATAGACATTCTTTTTCGACGGGGTTGCACTGGTGTTCGGCCCCGACCATTGTCCTGCTGAGGTAGTAGATGGCTTGCTCGTGGCCCGCATTATTGTTCTGGGCCAATAACGCGCCAAGGGAATGGTCCATTGTGCGAACATAGAGTAGAAATGGTTTACATGCGACGGGTGCCACCAAGACTGGGGAGCTTGTCAGATAAGCTTTAATGTCGTTAAAGGCTTTCTGACATTCTTCCGTCCAGACATAGGAGACTCCCTTCCTCATAAGCTTGGTGAAGGGTTGGCATTTCCTGGAAAGGTTCGCGATAAACTTTCAGATGTATGTGAGACGTCCCTGCAGGCCTCGAAGTTCTCTAAGGTTCTTCGGAGGGACCATGTCAAGGATGGCTTTAGTCTTCTCGGGGTCGACATGGATGCATTTTGCAGTGATAATAAAGTCCACGACTTTGTACTGGAAACCCCAAGGAAGGATTTGGCGGGGTTCATCTTGAGCTGATGTGCCCGTATGAGATCGAAGTCTATCTTCAGATCTTGTAGGTGATTGCCACAAAGACGGCTCTTGATTGCGATATCGTCAACATAGCATTCGACTATTTTACGGAGGTGCTGGTGGAAGATGGTGCTCATAGCTCTTTCTTATGTGGCACCTGTATTCTTAGGCAAAAGGGTATTACTGTGTAGCAGTAAACCCCCTTCAGTGTCCTGAACGACGTGTGCTTTTCGTCGTCTGGGAACATCTTGATTTGGTTTTAACCCGAGTACCCGTCCATGAAGGACGATCATTACGTTGGTGATCGGGAGTGAAAACTCGTCCTTCGGGCAAGTCGAGTTGAGGTCCAGGAAGTTAATGTAGACCCGGATCTTTCCGTTCTTCTTGGTGACGGGGACGACGTTGGCTACCCACTTCGGATGTTGCTCTTCGCGAATAAACCCGTTGTCCAAGAGTTTATCTACTTCTTTGTCAATAGCGTCCATAATGTTGGGACGGAAGCATCGTTGTTGCTGCTTAACGGGCTTAGCGTCAGGTAAGATATTAAGCTTGTGCATTGCGACTTGTGGGTCGAGCCCCGGCATATCTTCGTAACCCCAGGCGAAGACGTCGATGTATTCTTTGACCAGTTGGACCAAAGATTCTCGGTCCTTTCCTGCTAAGCTCTTGCTGATGAAATAGGTTTGGATGAAGATCCATCCTCGAGGTCGATCTTCTCGACTTCGTCTTCGGTAGGGGGTTCTCGTAATTCAAAGCGAGATTCCCATTGTGCGCCTAGGCGTTGAGCCCAGAGTTCTTGTTCGAAGAACTCTATTGTTTGATTGTTGTCTTCATCTTCTGAAGGATGTGCAGATATCATGTTGGCTGACAGCACCTTCCTGAAGATTAGGCCGACACTGGTGTCGGAGTCCCAAGTTGAAGCCTTAGACGAGTGAGAGTGTGCGACGTCTTCTGCTTTTGAACTTTCTGGGGTTGTCGGGGGCGTGATGTAGCCCACCCCCCGTCGAGTACGGTGATAATAGTCTTGTGGCTTCCCTTTCAGAACAGGGAGTTGTAAGGGAAGACGTCGACCCTTGACATAGTTTAGACCCTGGCCACTTTTCAGGTTGTAGCCCATCTTTTGGATGAGATACTTGGCTCGATCATTGTACCGATAAATTTGCATTCTGCCGGTGTCAGGTTCTGGCTCCGTCGGTGGAAGGTCTTGGTGACACTCGACTTTGCCGAAGATGATAGGTTTCTCGTCCTGGTTTTGAGGCAGGACTATATAACAGACTCCTTGGTACATGACGACTTGATTTACATGATTAACAGTCATTATTTGTGTTTGCAACGACTGTAGAGCATTATCTAGAGTATATATGACATTCTAATATGGAAGACTAGAATAATTGAAAGACACCCTTTTATTAATAAAATACAGAATCTTGTCTCGAGGGATTACATCATCAAGGGACGGTGCGTCCATATTGGCGGATATATACTCTTCCAGTTTTTCGTCAGTGAGTACTGGAACAGCCTGAGGTGGTTCAGGAGAACCTATTGGGAGCTTGGCCTTTGTCGGCTCTGGTGCCGATAGAGATATGTGGGCCTTCTCTTGAAGCTTAAGAGGGGCTAAAGACTGAGGAGGTCTGCCTTTAAGTCGCACATTGAGAGGTGCCTCAGTTGGTGTTTCGACGACTGGTGCCTTCCCACGTAGTTTTGCTACGAGAGGAGCCGACACTTGGGGAGGATTCCCCTTGAGTCGTATCTTCAAGGGGGCTTCAGTGGATGCTCTGCCTAGAGAAGTTGGTGCCCTCCCACGAAGTTCAACCACTATAGGAGACGATGTTTGAGGCGGCTTCCCCTTGAGTTGCACTTTCAGGGGAGGGTCGATTGTCTTTTCTGCCTCCAAGTCAGCTTCGGCTTCGGCTTCATCATCGACATCGTTGGCTTCATCTTCGGGATGAATCGACTTGTAGAGATTAGAGTCGGTGAAGAAGGCCTCAATCCCTCTGAAAGGATCGACATCGACAAACTCTGTTCGGACTATACCGTTGGTGGATATGTACTTCATACATTGATGGAGAGTGGACGGTACCACCATATATTTGTGTAGCCACGAACGCCCTAACAAGATGTTGTAGTTAACGTCCGTATCCACAACATAACAAGTCACTTCGGTCTGGAGATCACCGATATGACACTTCAGCCGAATCTTCCCCAGCGGCTCACTCTTGCTGGCGTTAAAGGCACTGATTGTAGTATGGGACGCTGTCAGACGATGTATCGGGATCCCCAACGTCTGGATCAGAGCTTGGGGGATAATGTTGAGAGAAGACCCCTGGTCGATCTGTATTCGATCTACCTTGATGGCACCGACGTACCCTATGTAATATAGTGGTCTGTTGTGCCTGTTGTTCTTGAGCAGCATGTCTTGTTGAGTGAATGTGATGTTAGGGATGATCTCCCCACACTATGGCAGCGTGTACATGTTATTGGATCGTCCTCAGGCTGCTTGACCTGACTGATGAAAAGACTCAGCATCCTTCAGGGCTTCGCAGAGAGCCTCCTGAGTATCTTCAGACAAGCGGAGGAGCTCGAACAAGGGCAGCCGAGCTGGAGTACTGGCATGTTATGCCAGTATGTCGAAGTTATGGGTTTAGTTAACCTCGAACGTTGTCTCTTCATAGAGGCCTATCGAAGTGGGCCTCCTTATGCTTCTGTTTGTCAGCTGCTGGAAGTCGGGAAGGACCTTCACCTTGAGCAGCCGAGGTGATGACGGGAGGTACCACTTCGACAGGGGCTTCCTCAGGCTGAGCGTTCTGCTGTGAACATGTTTGTACAAGAAGTGCCTCCTTGGGGGAGGAGGTCACCATTCGACAAGACTTGGTCTTCTTACCTTTAGCTTCGGAGGTAGAATGTAGCCCCTGTTGAGTCAGTTCCGGAGCGAGATCTGGATGAACCCACATGATCTCCCCCCGAGATGTGGTGAGTGGAATCAGTCCACTCGCGTTGTGATGAGTCGGCGAAAGGTTGACCACCTCCAATATCGCCTTCAGGATGGGGACAACACCATCTTGAGTTGTAGTAGGTGGTAAGGTGCCGAACTGGAGCGACACCGTGTTGGCCGAGACTGTCTTCTCCTCGTAATTGACTGAGATGACGTTCGCATTGATCATGCATTGTATGTAGTTCTTGAGGATGTAGCAGTCTTGAGTTGGATGTCCAACAAACCAATGGTAGTGACAGTACCTTGGGTAGTCCACTCTGTCCACCTCATTGGGATGCTTAGGATCAGGCAACTTGATCTCGTCGCTCTATTTTAGCATCTTGAAGAGTTGTAAGGTGTCCTCGTCATTGAAGGAGTAGACCTCCTTCGACCTCGATGCTGGTGGAGGCTTCTGAGCGGGCCCCTGCGTGCTTTTCGAAGCGTTGACAGTCAATGCCTGATTTCCTTTCGCCTCGTACCCACTATTGTTGGTAGCAGCACATTTCCTTTTTTCATCAAAGGCGGAGAAGTTAACCCCTAAAAGCCGAGCATTACGTACCTTTTTCTTAGCAGCTTTGGCCCCAATGATCAATAAACTCCAATCGGGAGGCTTGGTGGAGTCGAGCCAGAGCTTGATTGCAGGAGTCATGTTCATGCTGCAGGCATCGATCAGTGCATGTTCTGGCATACCCGGAGGCAACCTTAAGCATGCTTGTCAGAAATGTGCGATGAAGGCTCGAACCGTCTCCTTCTCTGTCTGGCACACTTATATAGGAGAGGACATGGTCATGTCCTTCCTATCGTCGTAGAATCGGTCGAGAAATAGGCGTGTCAAGTCATCGAAGGATGATATGGAGTGGTCAGAGAGACTGCAGTACCAGTCGTAAGCGACTCCCTTCAATGTCCTGACGAACAGGCTGGTGAGTAGGACATATTCTTTCGAAAGATGTCCCATTTGAGACTAGAAGTTGGTCAGATACCGGCGAGAAGAATCCTTCCCGTATGGTGTCAGTGTTTGTGGTTTATACTTGGGAGGGTAAAATACTTTGTTCCACTCGATAGGGTAAGGTTACGGGATTCCCATGTTCTGACGTTCTTTCTGCTTGTTTCGTGCTTCAAAGCCCTCGCGCAGATCTCTGATCATGTCAACCAGTTCTTCTGTAGAACTGGGAGTCGGTGGGGGTGGTAAGGTGTGAAGCTCGACATTTGAAGGAGCCGACGTCCCAGGTGCAGTGTGATGATCTGCACCCGAAGATACCCGTTGAGGGGGTATACTTGATTCTCCATTGGCCCCTGGATCGGGATTGGTGAAGACAGGTGCCCTTGCTAATGGTTGAGATGCCAGAGTGGTCCGAATCTCAAATACAATTTGAGTCAAGGATTGCATGGTGGCAAAGAGGGTATTAAGGCTCCCCTCCAGGGTGTCCATACGCTGTACGATGTCTGAAGCTGGAGTGTCTGACTCTTCGTTATAACCACCCCCAGCCATTTAGACTGGCATAACATGGGTGGAAGTGGATGGATCGGTTGAGGCTTCACTTTCGACCTCACTTTCCTGCGGAAGGGCCTCCCCTTTTGAGGCCTCGTACTGGCTACCCCCAGCTACCTCGGGGTCGATTCCTTGGAGAATGTCCTCATCTTTAAGCGGAGGGTTGTCATGGATAGCAGGAGTTTGATCACTCCCAGCTAATGCTTTTGCTGGAACCTTCTTCCTTGACTGAGTGCTCTCAAACACCCCTGCGGACGGGACCATCGTTTTGCTTTTCCTCGGCTGACTCTTGGATGATGCTGCTGAGGTCGAAGGATTGGTGGTTGTCTTTCTCCCTGGTGAGTAGGAGTTGGAGACAATATGGTAAGAAGTGACCTAGGGCTCTGATTCATCTTCAACTTGCACCTTCTTTCCGAGACGACGTCGGATGGGTGCAATAGATTACAGTCGCTGGAATACAGACTGCCTGGATGATGGAGCTGTTGTTTTGCAACAACAGCAGTTGATGGTGACCATGGCATAAGTGTGCCCCATGAGGGGCGCATCGTGCTTAATAGTCAGCTCTCCTGATCTGCGTTTGTGGGTGATCACATTATGAAAATTATTAGGGAAGAGTTTCACTTTCACACCCCCTTCAGGCGCATGACGAGGCCAAGTACCGGGGTGGTCATGTGAATGCTGCACCCCCTGATTTAGTTCCTGCACATGAGATACGCCAGATCATTAGTGAGGGATCAACATGTATTGCGACTTGAACCCACTTCATGTACACAACCCATGTGGGCACATGGGTTCAAAGTCACAAGTTTTGCCTCGCACGACTTGGTTCCAAACACATAAGATGTGCCCAAGTGAGACGAAGACTTTGAGAGTCGGCTCGTATCTGGTGCAAACGTACCCGAGTCGATTCTGTACAGTTTACCATCGGCAGCACGTATGATTTTGAGCGCGCATCTCCAGTTTACTGTAGGCGTAGCACATTTAGGGCACATGGCCCGTGCTGTCTTGGATTTCTTCGTACCAGGCCGCAAAGGCGCATAGTACTCAGAATCCAACTCATCCTCGTCACGACAGCGGGTGATTCTGTCAAAGACAGAGGCCCTCTCATGCACACCAGAGTTCATGCACGGGAAGCTGGATGCGCCTTTGTTTTGTCGGCGCATCTTCTTCGATTGGGAATAGGACAATTAGGGAATACAGTCTACACTATGTTTCCCTGGCAGATGCGCTACACTGGCGGGCGCATCTTGCTTGCTGAGAACGTCAGCAGAAAGGGTGGGCTACGATGGCGCATCCCCTTCAGCGGTGGTGCTCGGCGCATCTCCTTTGCGCACCCAGACTTGGCGAGTCTTCTTCGGCTTTGGCAGCCGCTTCAAAGGACTTGCACTGCCTTCAGAGATGAACTCCTCATACGCCTGTTGATTGAGGCACACCATGAGTGTCTTATGGGTGGAGCCAAGCTTGATGTCGTCAGATTGTGACACAGCTTTCTCGTCAGAAGAAAAAGAAGTCCCCAGCAGAGTCGCCAGCTTGTTTGTCATCAAAAATGCGACAAGGTTTTGTTGATTGATAAAACTTTGGTATTTCAATTACAAATAGAACAGTATACAATATAGTAGTTAGACGTAGTCCTAGGAGTACACTTTTGTTTTTATCTGGGAACTATATCGGTGGAGCGAGTGGTAATACGTTGACTCTGTTGACGATCTGACGATGATCTTGAATTCTCTGAAGGTCCGGGCTGCTCTGGATGCCGGAGCGTTTGGATGAGAAGTAGATATTACGTGTCTCTTGTTGTCTCTATACATAGATATTATGATCTGCGTCTGTGTGCGTGGATGAAAGAATGATCCTTCTATTTATAGACAGCAGACTAGTCTGCTCATGCGCGCATATATAGGATGTGCCTGTACGTGGGAACCCCACACGACTGATGATGTGGGGCGCATGGACAATGCGCCCTGAGTTGAAGCTGAATCTTGTTTGAACTGCACTGTTGGGCTGCGGTGGAGCTGACACATGGCAGTTACGAAGATTCGGCCATTGCTGAGACCTTGGGTGGTCAGTACCCATTCGTAGGCAGAACTGAGTCAAATGACACGTGGCACGTATTCATGGCTCAAAGATCTTGGATTTGGTGGAGGGTGATCTGTCAAGATGCGCCTAGGATCTGACGCATGGGGCGACATGGTTTATGACTTTTAGGAGTCACAGACAAGTCAGGGCGCATGGCTTCTAAGGCGCATGCAGAGCTTTGTATCAGGATGCGCCTAGGATCTGGCACATGGGACGACTTGGTCTATGACTTTTAGGAGTCACAGGTAAGTCTGGGTGCATGGCTTCTAAGGCGCATGCAGATCTTCGAGTGCACGGCTGTGGAGGCGCATGCAAAGACTTAGCTTCTGTCATTTGGGATCAGGAGTAAGTCGGGGCACATGGCTTTTGAGGTGCATGCAGACTTCTAGGCGGATGGCTGTGGAGGCGCATGCGAGTAATCGGCCAGCCACGTGGCAAGGATAGCTGTAGCCGACAAAAGTAAGTAATAATGATGCTGACATATGCGGCTCTTCATTTTATGCAAAAAATTGCCAAGCGTTCAGTCTTCGGGGAACGTGCTGCCAGCTCTGTCACATAGCATTAAATGCTTGATTGGTGACGAGTTGAAGTGGACGCATCAGTTTGTGCCCCATTAGGCGCATGGGTCTATGTCTCATTGGGCGTATCGGTACAGAGTGCTTGGTGCTGACGGCGCATCTGCCGTATAGCGCATCCTCATTGGCCCGTCTGTTGAGTTCTTCGAGGCTTTGATGACCGTTTTGACTTGGCTGAATACGAAGAGACAGATTCATCGTCATTAATGTAAATTCATTGCACAGAATATGAGGAGACTATCACTTGGCGCATGGGTGAGAGTTGTCCCGGCCTATAAATGGCTTTGTGAAGTGTTTTATTTCTTATTTTACTTAGCTTTCTTTTATGGAGACGAACTCGATCGGTCCCCTGCCTTCGCGAGTTGATGATGAACTCCTTCCGAAGACGAAGATGTGCCGAGTTGGTTTATTCTCCATCGGCCCTGTTTTCGTACAAGCATGTGGAATTGTCTGTTGCATCCAAAGATCGGTGTGGTCGTGCCCCAATTTTTGTTATGCTGGAAGAGGCACAGATCGGGGCTATCGTGCCCCAATTTTGTTAGGCTAGAAGAGCCACTCCTCCTTCTAGAGTGCTCGCACACTGACATGGAAGTGACTCGCTCTGACTATGTACGGGGATACGCCTATACCGATATGATGGGATGATGCGCTGACAAGTGATGCGCCTGGCTGTGGCACTTGAGTGATGCGCTTGGCTGTATGTTGAAGTGATGCGCCTGGCTGTAGCTTTTAGAATTTTTTTTCTCTTTGTAAAAGAATTCTCCTTTGTAAAAGAGTTTTATACATGTTATAGACTTTCATATTGAATAAAAGCCCAATTTTTATGTCTCTACTTCTTTGCTGTTTTCTGCTGTGCCAAGTATTCTGCTGAGTTTTTCGACGCATGGGATGCATGACATTTAGGGCGCATAGGAGTTCTGGCCTTAGATGCGCATAAAATTCCATGCTTCTACACTTCTGCTACTGCCATCCGCAAGACTAGTGGAGAAGGTTCTACTTCGCCTCTGGAAAACGAAAACTCTTCTTCGCCGGGGATACCAAAAATAATCCTGCCAACATGGCAGTCTATTCTTATATATTGATCCTTCAACCAATCCATTCCTAGGACAACATCATAGTCTCCCATCGGGAATTCTATCAATCTAGCGGGAAACTCTCTACCGCTAACTACGATTCGACACGAGAAAAAGACTCTATCTACTCCTATGAGATCGTTACCAGTAAGTATATTGAGCCTTACTGATAATGACTCAGGCTCTAGTCCTATCTGTGTTGCGAATCGTACATACATAAATGAATGTGATGCACCCGAATCAAATAATACTGATGCTGGAAAGAGTTGACAAGAATGGTACCTACCACCACCTCACCTGATGCCAATTCTTCTGCTACTGACAGAGCCATAGCTTGACCATGTCCTTTTGGTGCTGGTCCCCTCTGCTGGTGACCTCTCTATCTGTTCTGAATCTGAGCTTGGGTCTGAACATACTGTTGTGGCCTCTGCTGCTGGAAGGCCTGGGCCTGAGGCAAAAATAGCCTCGGAGGCTGGTACTGCTGCTGCTGCTGCACTGGTGCTGGTCCCCTAACCGATGAACTGGTTAGGGTTGACGAAGATGAACTGGCTCTATGCGGGCAGGACCCTATCATGTGGTCTGGTGTCCCACAAGCCAAGCACAACCCCTGTGCTCTGCGACCCTCTGAAATTACGTGTCCAGGCTTCCCATAATGAGAGCAGCCCATTGCGGAAGATTGCTTCTACTTCTGTTGCTAAGGGTATGTCGGAGTCGAGTGCTGAACCAACGAAATTGTGGTCGCCCTCCTAGGAGCTTCAATAGTCAAAGCCCTAGTTGCCGAGGCTGGTGCTGATGACTGAGACAACTGTCCATGAGGCCTCTTCCGCCCTCCAGTTCAATCTACTATCCTTTGGGAGGTATATTCATGCCGCCTTGATGCTCGCAAAACTGTATCAAATGTCTGGTGCTCAAACTGCTCTACCACTAGAATGATCTCTATATGGAGTCCCTGCTGGAATCGTTGCGCCCGATCCAATTCGGTCACCACCAAGGTGGGCAAAAATCGACTAAGCCTGAAAAACTCGGTCGCATATCCATCGACCGTCCTTTCCATCTACTTGAGATTGCTGAATCTTGTCTGCAGATCATACCGAGCTACTACATCAAAGTACTTCGTCTGAAACTTGTCACTGAATACCGCCCACAAGAAAGGCGTCACCAAACCAACTGCTAGCATCGCCCACCAGCTGCGGGATAAATCCAATAATTGCAGGCGCACAACGGCCACCTTCTCTTCCTCTGGAATCCTAGCTGCCTCCAGAATGACCTCTATATCCTGAAGTCACGTGTCAGCAGTAATAGCATCTTCACTACCGTCAAAGAAAGGAGGGTTCAGGCGCTTGAAGTTGTTAGCCGCATTGTTCCCTTGGTAACTGACTCTGCCCATAGCATCTTGTACTGTCTACTGCAGGGCATCGCCCCAACGATCTGGTGATGCAAGCAAGTCCCGGATGAGTCCCATCAGGATTCTATTGTCAGGCTCTGCAGGCTAGACTGGCTGAACTAGTGGCTCTTGGTCCCCGGAAGGCATGACTCGGGATGCTGCCCCTGAGTGCTGGGTTTGGTCTCCAGGTTGCTGCTGGTTCACTTGTGGTTGCTGGTTCACTGGAGGTGCTCCACCCGGCTGATCGGTAGGACCAGGAACAATGCTACTTAAGAAAATGACATGGGAAACAATAAGGAAGGACCAAGATAGATCAAGGATAAAGCACCTTATCAGGTCAAGATTCATGAAGATTAGAAAGCACGAGTAGAGATCAAGGGCGAATGATGATTGAGATATTAATTTAGTAAAACCCTCACACATCTTGATTTACAAGACCTGTATGGGCCACCACTTAAACCGTGACGCCCCAGAACCAGAATACTGGAGAAGGGGAGACAGACACAGCCAGCTACGTACATTGAAGTGCAACCCACCTCGCAATACGGTCACGGCTGTCTAGATGCATGAGGGTTTATCTACAAGCCAACAGTCTCTTATGGTCAAGAACAAGCCTAGTGTCTCAATCTCGAACAAGCAAATAATTGTTACAAGATGTTAGATCATCAGACATACAAAGTAAGGCGTACATTACATATTCAGATGATCATAAAGCTAGTCATACAAAATGCGAAGACTAGCAAGTGTTAAGTCATACATGATCAACCCTAGGATTTGTCAATCATGTTACATCTCTTAGGTAGACAGAAATAAGTTCAACACGAGCTAACACTTGCTCGACGTCTAAACGCCTCAAAAGAATAATTTACAACATAGTGGGAGAGCAAAATAAGAAAATTCACTCGTTGCCACGGTTACGCCTATGTTCACCATCTGGCTGGAAGATCCTCGGGTGCTACTCCAAAATCTGGCAATACAAAACTGTAGAAGCATGAAAAAATTTTAGCAATAAATTACCATGCGCCCAAGCCAGTGAAGCTCTATGCGCCCAGCCAAAGAAGCTCTATGCGCCCAGCCAAAGGAACTCTATACGCCCAACTAGTAAATCTATATGCGTCCAGTCAGTGAAGCTCTATGCGCCCAGCCAGTGAAGTCCCATGCGCCCAAGACTAGCTCCTTCAAAAGGAGGGTACATAGCCTGAGACATGGCTATGCGCCCAAGCCTGACTCAGTCAAAGCCATGATCAAAACGTGTACCGAAGCATACGACCACGTTAGTCTCCACGAGCAATCGTGCACCGAAGTATGCGGCCACGTCAACACCATGACCAACCCACGATCTCACAGCCTGCATGCGCCTACACCCTATGCACCTAAGACAGGGTTATGCGCCCACATGAAAACCAGTGTATTTTCCTCATATGGGCGCATAACATCATTCCAGCTCAAGAACGACTATTAAAAGGGGTATCATTCCTCTTCAAAACACAGAACGGAGAGCATTTTCAAGAGCCAAATTGCTGCACTTCTTTCCAGTGAGCCGAGAGTGAGCAATTTTCTTAGGTTTTCTTCCACTTTTGTAATCGGAGTGTCAACAGAGTAAAGGAGCAACTGCCACTCGATCTCCATCGTCCCATTCCCCAGAATTCTTTTTTGTATTCGGGGATCCTCAGCGCAGGATCTCTCAGGCGTACTCGATTTGTGGTGCCTTGTGCCAAAAAAGAAAAGACAGCATTTTTTCTTCTTTTTGTGTGTGTCCACAAAAATAGCGACTTTGCTGGGGACTTCCTTTTCCTCTGATGAGAAGGTGGTGACGCAATCCGATACCGACAAAGTAGGGAGCACTCAGAAGATGTTGATAATAAAATTCGATCAGTAGGCGTTCGAAGAGATGCTCTCGAGGGATAGCTCTACTCCCTCAAAATCAACGAAGCCAAACAAGTCTCGCAAGACTTGGCTTCCGAAGGCTCGCTGTGCATATCCTGCTAGTGTCATAGCAGATATGCAACTGGAGGACTCTGTCACATGGGCGCATGACTCTGCCACAGAAGTTCCCTAAATGGAGAAGGCTCACACTGTTTCGGGCTCTACTAGTCCAGTGACTTCTTTACTACGCAACCAACAAGAAAGTGTTCGACACTCGAGACATGGCAGAAGAAAATACTACGATGCCAAGAATCGGGGTGTACGACACTCTGGACAAACCCAACGAGGCTCACAAACGAAGGAGGCGAAACTAGGAGAAAGCAGTGCTGCTCCGCCAAGCATGCGCCCAAAGCCATGTACCCAAGGGGATGCTTGGGCGCATAACCCCAACCAGAGTGCTTCTGTCTTCAACAGACTGGGCATCCAGGGTCATGCGCCCAAGGCTATGCGCCCAAAGGGCTCACTGGATCCATACTATGTTCCCACATCAAGGAGACTCAGACATGCTGTCAAGAAGCATACGCCCAAGGCCAGTCTCTAAGGCCTATGTGCCCACAGCAAAAAGACAGGCCCCAACACGTATAGCACGGAGCTGTCTTCAAGGTCATCACATAACTTAGGTGTGGGGGTTGCCCTATACGTGAACTAAATCTAGATGCGCCAACTCTCCTTACGAAGCCGCATGCAAAGCTTGGCGATGCATGCAACATAGGTTGTAAGGCAAAACTCCCTTTCGCTGACTTGTGCAACATGATAAATCATAAGCGTAAAGTGAGGGAGGGCATAACAATCCATAGTGCACATCCGTACACCAATTTGTTATCAACTATTATTGCTCCAAAGTAACAAGTGTACCTCAGAGAAAGTCCGTATTTCGATAGCTGTACTTCTCTGACGATGAGAAGCCGCTATGTGTCTCATCCAACATGGCTTCACGGGGTCCTCCTTACGGAAGCCCCAATCAAAGACGGTGGACCATGAACCCAACTTTCCCTCTCAGTTCCGTGAGAAAAAGAAGGAGTCTACCAACAGATGGCCAGCAGGCTGTCACATCTGAAGGAGTCTATATGGGTACTCGGTCAAAAGCAAGATTCCGTATGGACGACGAAGAATCCCAAGCTGGGGGTAGTATTCCCTCAGAGTCTGAAGCGGATGACCTCCACACTGGGGGTAGCCTTCCAGAGGACGATGATCCCTCCGAATCTGATGGCGACTATCTACCTCCTATACCTGAAGACAAGGGACTTGCCCACTCAGAGACAGACAGTATCAGCACCAGTTGTACTGTTTCCTCTATTCATCTTCGTATGTTATCTACATACATGGCAGACGAAGAAAGACCTAAAGAAGCCAATGATCAGACCAGCAAACGGTTAGAGGGTCTGGAAACAGCATTCGCCAAGATCACTGACATGTTTACCAGTATCATGGCAGTTCAAGCTGCTGGAGCTATTCCTCTACTTCAACAAAACGTCTCGGTCCACGCTAGTTCGACTCACAGCAACAACCCTCCTTTACTACAAAAGGAGTATCATTCTGTTGTGCCTCCTCCAAATCTCTTAAATACTGGGGGTGGTCCTTTTCCAACGACGCCTGGCAACCATTCAGCAGTCGTTTCCCAATACCTGCTCAATCAACATGATGCAATTGATTCTCTTGTCGCTCATCTTGACACTATCTCACACAAAGACGAGCTTCAGAAGATGGGGATATCTCAACTGTATCCTCCTGAGTGGGAGAATGCTACTTGCCCTCCTAACTACAAGCCGCTGACGCTAAATTTATTCGACGGGTTGACTTCTCCTCGTCAGCACATGACATCATTCAACACGGAGACTCTGCACTAGCCCACAGACGATCCGTTCTTATCGAATCTGTTTATTAGCACCTTACAGGGGGTAGCTTTCGAATGGTTCTGTAGTCTGCCTGACGGATGTATCAATTCATTCAAAGACTTGGAGAGGTTGTTCTTCAATAGGTTTTACGAGAGTGGCATGCATGTTAGTATGTCCACCCTCATCGAGACCAAGCAAAGGAGGACTGAGTCTGTCATCGCCTTCATCGAACGCTTCAGACGGCTAGTACTGAAGATGCCCTTCGGCATACCAGACTCAGAACTTATGGATACTTGTCGACATAACTTCTTTCCTACGGTAAAGTTTTGTCTGGGTATACATAAGTATGATACATGGCCCACTTTTATTAGGGCCGCTGATGTTGCTAAAAATGACGTCCCTAACTTGGAAGTACTGGGGTTGAAAACACCCAAAAATCCGAAGACATGGGCAAGCACCCTCAGACTATCCCTGTCCGCGGGGGTAAAGAAAAAGAAGTCCTGAAGGTCAACACATCCAAAGGAGCTTTCAATTCTCAGAGCGCCTTCGACAAGCCTAAGGAGACCTTCTTCTTTGATGAAGACGATGTCATTATTATCTTTCACATATTGACAAAGGGTAATAAACTGACATTGCCTCCACCACGATGTCCTACAGAGGCGAGCCAGCTCAACGATCCCAAGTACTGTCTCTATCATCAGTACGTGCATCATTCCATCAAGGACTTCATTGTCCTAAAAAAAAAGATATAATAATTTATCGACAGCCAAGTGATCAACCTCGAAGCTGAAGACAAGGTCGTATCTTCTAACATGATCTCTCTTCAGTTTGGTGACTTTCCTTCCACAGAAGTCCCAGACGGCGTGGTCCCGATTCCTAAGACAATAATGGAAGTCATCAACCTACCGTCAGCTCGTAACTCAACCTTGGTGCCACTCATGATTGTACGTGGTGAGATCATGTGGGTCCATCCGGACCTTGTGTAAGAAGTGACGTAACGGATGGTACCTCCCAAAGAAAAAAGGGACAAGAAGTACAAGTCATGCCATAAGGTATCCTTTTCCATCTACGAGGTTCTATCTGGCGAGACGCGATCGGGGAAGACTTATCTTCGGACATACGACCCTGCACAAGAAGAAGCAGTACCTTCTCAACCTCCTGCTACCCCCACAATCTCAAAAAACGGCCCGTCTAAACCTTCAACTATGGATAAAGCCAAGCAGAAGGAGACACGGTTTGACAAGTCTCTGAAGGCTCCAGCTCCCGAAGGCATGGATCGGCCCTACAACTTAACATACTGGCACAGCTAGCCAATACACCTGCCAGGTTGTCTCTGTTCGATCTGTTGCGACTCTCAAAAGAAACGTAAAAGGCCTTAAGTGAGACATTACTACATGCTGACTCTTACCTCGCCGAAGTTAAAGCCCCCGCTGAAGACCCTGTCTTCTGTCCTCACTGCCACAGTACTATGGAAGTGGTGCCCAACATCACCTTTTCACAGGAGGATATGTTACTCAAAAATAATTGTCATGATAGACCCCTGTACTATACAGGGTATATCGGGGCGATCAAGGTGAACCGCATGCACATCGATCTAGGATCCTCCCTCAGCATTATTCCTAGAAGTTTGCTTCAAATTCTAGAAATCCCTCTACACAAGCTATCTGCAACCAACACAACTATCATGGCTTTGAATGCTGGTCGAAGCCACCCACTGGGCAAAATCCGTCTCAAGTGCCAGATCGGTGATCTACGAATGGAGGTTTCTTGCTATGTGATCGATGCCAATGTATCCTATAATGTCTTATTGGGAAGTCCATGGATACACGAGAACATGATCGTTCCTTCCACACTTCACCAGTGCTTCAAGTACGTCAACAGTGACGGTATCGTGAAGACGGAGTTTGTCGATGTCGATTTTTTTAAGGGCATCGAAGCTTACTAAGGAGATTCGATACTTTACCAATCCTAGCCCCCCAAGGATGATGGCAACGAAGCTGACAATAAAGCTGAAGCAAGCTCATCCTCCAATGATAGTCTTCTGATCATCCGAGTCAATGGACGTACTACTCCAAAAAGTACTCCGAAGCCTCTCACAATCTGGGTGAAAAAGAAGAACCCTGACAAGGTCAAACCATTGACCATCACTCTCAGCAAGATACCCCGAGAGGAACCTACTGACGCCCGTCCTCCCAATCCTGAAGAACTACCCAACGTGGTAAACTCGGCCAAGACTATGGCTCCTCTTCTAGGTGATGATCCTCTCAATGAGTATATCAATACTCATAATAATGTACCTTCAGCGGATGATGTTATCCCTGAAGAAAAACTTGCGTATTTCCGTAGTAAAGGTTTATCATTGAATTACTCCGATGTCTATCAATCTGTAAACCACTACATAGATACGATATACGCCCTAGAGCACGGCATATGACCACACCGCTGTATGCCGGTCACGACGTCTCACCTGCGGGAAAAAGTTTACCCTGAAGATATCCTCTATTTCATCGTCCCAGCCAGAAAGAAGGATGAAGAACTAATCATCTGAGCACCCTGAATTTCGGGTTGATTTTTTTTTGATTGATTTAGTTTCAATAAATAAATTATTCTGTTATTTATCTTTAAGTGTACTTTCCATGCCTTTGATATTTGGAGTGTCAGGGATGTTCAACTCTGGAAACCTTCTTCACGAGTTTTGTAGTGGACAGGATTACCTTCATGATGGTATATAATGTCCCATCCAAACTTGTTCCCTTGTACTCTTTTTGCTTCATACAACTTCGGATCGTTTTAGACCATTTTATCATTAATTAATTTTCCCACTCTTTTCCTTGATCATTATTAGCACGTTATCGTGACTTTTAATTTAGGAGCACAAGACCAGTCATTTTCTTGAAACCAACTTCTCATGCATGATCTACTCGAGACGCTCTTCACTCATGACCTTCGTGTCCCACTCAGACATGCCATTTTGTGCTCCATTTGCTTCGCATAACTTTTCTGACACGTGACCCGATTTTATTTTACCCCACGGTGTCACATTTATTTTCCAACTTGATTTATAGGTATCCTGTCGACCAAAACCTGTCAGCCCCAAATATGGACATGGCCCACATTGAGCCTACTACTCGTACGATACTTGTGTCCCATTTATTGGAATTCCTACATACTACTTATTCACCCATGATCATGAATGTCTAAATTAATTCATTTATGATATTAAATCTGATTTTGACCCAATTCGGCTCCGCTAAGTCCAGTCCAGCTTCGTGTTACTCTCCATCACCATCACCCTCAGCCTCATTACCCTTGAAAAATACTAAATACCCTGTCTACCTATTTTAATATTTAATGGAAAATTTCGTTATTGAAATCTCCATAGGAATAACCTATTTTTCCTACATTTCAATCCTAGCCCTTGGATTTTCCTATTAATCCTATCCATTCATTTCCTATATGCAAATTTTTCCCCACCCTCTCATACAATGGCCGGCCCTAACTTTTATGGATAGCCACTCTCTCTCTCATTAATTGTACACACAATTATTATCTCTCTCACTCTCTCCCTCCCTTTCTTAAACTATTTCCCACACACACACACCCAGCCACCATCTCCATACAAAACACCACCACCAGCCTAGCTGGCCGAGCTCGACCGGCCATCCTCCTTGCCGATATCCCCTCCTCTTTCTTTCTCTCATCAATATCCACCACCATTACAATAGCCTACACAACCACCATCACCATGGCTCACACCACCATCCTTCTTGCCGAGTTTTTCTCCTCCACTTCATCCCAGCCTCCCTCCGCCGTGGCCGACGCCGTCGACCACCACCCTGGCGGTCGGCCACCACCAGTCTCCTCCTCCCATTGAATCACCACCACCACCACATCAATCTACCGCCACCTCCATCATCATACGGCCGACCACCACCGTTCCACTCGCCGCCACCACTGTTTTCCGCCACCGCCGCCGTACCTATCAGGCCGGGCGCCACCGTCAGGCACCACCGTGCCAGGCAGCGCGAGCACAGCTGCAACCTGTGCAGCAGTGGCAGCAGCGGCAAGCAATGGCAGCTGCGCCCTTTGGCCGTGCGTGTACGGGCGCCGCCGCCGCCGACGTGGCCGCCATGGCTGGCATGGCCGACCCCCCCTTGGCCGGGCGTACCCCTAGGGCAGGCCCCGTGGCCGTCGTTCGCCTGTACGATGTGTATCGAAGGCGATCCGTGGGTTTGGCACGGGTTCCCGTCGTGACGAGCCCGGAAACGAAGCTGAAATGCCACCCCGTCGCAGCAACTTCGCGTACGATTTTCGAGAAATCCGACCATTGGATCGGCAATTTCTTTACTCCGTCACAATCTCGGTATATTCACCTTCACTCTTGTCAATTTTTGTCCGTTGATTTTATCGTTTGATACATCAAAATTGACCACCAAGTTGACCGTTTAAATTGTATAAATTTTGGACAGTTTTATGGAGTCAACTTCGTCAGCTTGTACCTCCTCCACCGCAGCTCCATTTGGTGTGCTACTAGTTCCTGTGTGAAGCTGGTATAACCCTCTTACTACCCCTCCAGTTTTGTTTCATTGTGAGCTTGTTTGATTGGTTGAATTCGACGCCAAAGTTGGCCGTCCGAATTCGTAATTTCCAACTTGTAAAATTCTATTTTTGAACGCGGGACTCCATATTTCATTTCTGACACCACCAGTAGACTCGTGGCGTCGTTCTGGCATGTTTTCATATAAAATTTGTTAGATTTGGAGGATGTGGGCCCTGGCACGTATTTCGGTGCAAAGTGGATCCTACAGTCCGGGTCAACGGGACTTTTTGACGTCGGCTCATCGGAATCCAATTCCGGATATACCGTTGAGTTCGTATCATCATTCTGGACTCGTTGACATATAATTTTCTAGGTTTTAGTGGACATTGGCTCCGGTACGTATTTCGGTGCAAGTCGGATACCAATATTCGGGTCAACAGGTCATTTTGAGATCGGCTCATCGGAATCAAATTTTGGATATACCGTTGAGTTCGTATCGTCATTTTAGACTCGTTGACATCTAGTTTGCTGAGTTTTGAGAACATTGACTCTGGCACACATTTCTGTGCAAACCGGAATTCTAATGTTCTGGTCAATGGACCAAATTGAGATCGGGTGTCACGACCCGCACCAACCGTGAGGGTACGAGTACGTAACAACGCCCAGCCTACGCCACAGTATCGGCGGTAGAACACTGTTCTAGGTCATGAACTATAACTAACATAATATGAATACTCTCCATAAGGAGGCCAACACAGAGGTACAACTCAATCACAATCTAAGGTAGAATGATAAAGATAGATAAACATGAAATCTAAAAGAGATACAGGAGATAGAAGTCTAAGTGTCTAAGATACATAATCCCAGAAATACATCTCAAAACTTAAATACAGTAATCCACAAGTAAATACAACTCCAGACAAAATGAAATAACTATGAACAAAACCCTAGCTATCTATACAACCTCTATTGTGTCTCATCTAGGCTAGCAGACAACCTCCAGGCTATCTGTAAAATTTATCAACAGGTCCAGTCAGGACAGGAGCGAGCATAATACATCTCACGCAGATCATAACAGATTAGATAATATAAACATGCAAGAGAGTACGATACATGAAACTGAAAGAAAGTACATGATGTAAACAGAGAGAGAACTGTAATAGAAATATCTACTATAAGTAGAGAGCTACCAGTGACTAGTGATTTAGAGTACAAAGTCAACATGTGAACGACTGGATTTGCACATGACTATACTAAAGAGGCGCACATGGCTATACTACTTTGGAATTGTTCACATGGCTATTTATACTCCCCCATACCCCAATCAATACACAAGGATCCAAACAAGTTATGTTACGTACATAGTTTTTACATGAAGCCCATAAATGGGTGCACATGAAGTATACATGAGAGCTCATACATGAGTGCACATGAAGTTCACATGGGGGGCCCAAAAATGGGTGCACATAAAATTCACATGAAGGCTCATAAATGAGTGCACATGCAATATAGGTTATACATGAGATACATGGAAAACATGACCGATTCATGAGAGCACATGAGAGTACACGAGCATGCATGAATGAGCATGAAGCATATGAGAAACATGATTAACATGAGAGCGATGAATACATGATGTACACGAAACACATGACATAATGTATCCGATGCTCCCGAGGGGGATAACATCTCAATGTAGGGATCCATATAGTACTAATCCATGATAATATCGTGACAGCATCAAATAAGGTAAACTAGAGCAGGAATATAATTCTAAACAAGTTATGAAATGATCAGAGAATGTACTCGCCTGATATCTGAATGAACTAGAGCAGGAATATAATTCTAAACAAGTTATGAAATGATCAGAGAATGTACTCGCCTGATATCTGAATGTCCAAGGTAAAGATACTGTCCGAGGAGAGGTGTCTGGCTCCTAATTAGAACAGCACAAGTCACAACATGTTCAGAAGGGTAATATAAAGAACTACAATGCATTCTACATGAATCTAGGTCAAACTAGGCCAAAGTCAACCCTTGGTCAACTCTGGTCAACTGCACTAGTCAAACTAGGTCATGTCCTAACCCAGCAAGTCTTACTAGGCCTAACCAAGACTATCCTAGCAAGCACACATCAATACAAGGCTATACAAGCCAACATATACCCAACTCTATATAGCATACAATTATTCAATACTCAAATAGGCAAGAATTCACATTGGATATACACTAGGTAATCTATTACTTTAAACTATATATGTCTACACATATATACACATGCATATATTGGTATTCAACATTAGGTCTATAATCATGGCATTTCAAATGGTTATATAAACTTATATATTACAACACAATATGCTAACATATATATAATATACATACATAGCTAAGTTAACTGTATTCATAAATACTTATTTAAGAGGCTATGTGTGTGTATGTGAACATGGCAAGGGGGCAAGTGAGGGTTAAATGGGCATACATAGTGTATACATATCAAAGAGTGTCAAAGTGTAAGTGAACAAAGTGTCAAGTGTGATAGTGTCTACATAGTGTAAGGGGGTACATGAGATAATATAGGATTTGTGTTAACATAGAATATTACATCTCATTAACTTGTATATTGCATACATTACATCTATTATTACATTACATTCATGCTTGCATTCATTCATCATTCATTTATTCTCTTGCACTACTATATGCACCATACATTACATACTATGGAACCTACATATTCATTACAAGCCATACTTATACATGCTTACATTAGATAGGATACTTACACCTCATACATCATTTATTTAAATATTAACTCATGCTTGCATTCTCTATTTAATTACATAATGTATATATATTAACATGGGTTAAAATCAAATAGAACATTATATTACACACAAGGGTGCATAAAATGCATATGCCGAATAGTAACTCCTACTAATAATCAATACTGTACCATCTCAGCATTAATTAAAATGTAGGATTAAAGTATGTTATAGATCTATGTGTTAGCTTTCCGAAACTTCAAACGGATCGCATTTTCGTTTCCGGAAACACCCGGAATCGTAAAAACACCGAGAACGCGTTTGTCTTTCGTACAGCTGACACTCAAATAATTCTCCAGAAAGTTACAGAAATAATTAGGCCTATTAATATATGTTTTTGGAAAGCTAACTTCAATACGCTTCTTATACAAAAAACGGGAGATTAAACCGAGCTTTGAGCTAGAAGTTATGACATTTCTAAGTAAGGGCTGAAATTAAAAACGTGGATAAAAATCATGACGGATTTGGGTAGTTTGAGACAAAAGAACACAAGTATATAACATAATATATCAAGAACTCACTCTCTACACTAATAGATATATATGAGACACTATAGAACACATCTCCAATACAAAAATATGAGATTAACCATGTAATAATTCATTCATACATAACAACAACACATAGTGTGTCCAAATTTGGGATTTTCCCACATGGACACAACCACAACACAAAGGACACTCCTATGACCTCCAAATGGACACGAAATGGACACAAATGGAGATACAACCATGGGGGTCATTCCTATGGGTTCAAAATAGACCTATTTGCATGAGAAAATGAAAAGGAGAAGGGATTTATACCTTCCGGTAGATCGAATCGAAGAAAAGCCTTCCCGGAGCGACACCGACACGTAGAGATTCCAAAAGGACACGAACGAGCTCCGAATCCTCCCAAACTTGGGTAGCTTCCTCCTTGGCTAGAATGGAGAAGGAAAGAAGAAGATTTGGCGGCAAAATGGAAGGATTTGGCGGAGAAATTGCTAGGGATTGCTCTCTAGGAATTTGGGGAAGAACAAGAGAGAGAGTGTGGATGAGAATAATGAAATGAACTTGAGCCTATCCTCTCCCAAAGTGGCTGGCCATATGGGGCTATTTGTCCTATTATGGTAAGGTCCAAAATGCCCCCACTAACCTATTCAATGAGTATTAGGAAGGGGCTAATTGGTTGGGGCTAAATTAGTCATTCTAAAGTCTCTAATCACACTAACCTTATCCATAATAATTAGTCTAACCTCTAACTAAAATATTTCTATCATGTGGACTAAAATTAATATCATGTGGGCCATGCCTAACTAGTGTGTGGGTCCCACTAGAGTCAAACTACCCCCGGGTCCCCGTTTCAAGTCGGATTGAGTTGAAATTCGAACCCGACTCAAATAACCCCAAAACAATATCATAAATAATAAAAATAAATTTCAACCCCAAAATAATATCATAAATAATAAAATAAATTTCAAAAATATTCGAAAATATAAAATAACAAAAATACCCCTGTTTCTGAAAACTGGGGGTGACAAATCTATCCACCTTAAAAAAATTTCGTCCTCGAAATTAAAACAAAACAATCACAGGAAACACATGCAGAAAAAAAATCTCATTCAAATACTTTTAAAAAAAATCAGCAATAAAAAAATCTCTTTGAGGCACATCAAACATTTGTAAATAAAAACTGATACGTGTCCGCTACGGACACAAAACCATCACAAAATCACACCTATCAAAGGTCAAAATCAACAATCACCAACGCAATAAATCTCAAAATAATTCAAAGAGGTCAAATGCAAAATATCCTTAGGCCAAAAATGATATTAAAATATCCTAATCACATGGTTAGGCTCTAGGTCAAACAGTCTCTAGGGTTTCACTAGCAAAATATCAAAATCATAAGTCATGATTTTAAATAGTTTTAAAATGATTTAAAAATTACCAAAAATTATATCATGATTTAAATGTCAAATCAATAAATGATTAAAATTACAAAATTTCAAAATTACCCTCATTTTAGAGAACTGGGTGTTACAAGTCTACCCACCTTAGAAAAATTTCATCCTCAAAATTAAAATGTTCATACTCCTTCTAGGTCAAACCCCCCACAATCAAAGTCTCAGAACTTAAACAATCATACGATTTAAAAGGATGACATACAGGGTCATGGCATACGGTGGTAGTGAAAGTCTCATCTAGGTATACTAGTCATGCTAAACCAAAACGGTCATATGGTATCAAAACACACAAGCAATCTAGGGTGCTAAACTAGAAAAGATACAGAAATAACATTCATCAAGACTGTAAGGCAGTCTACCATCCTATATGAAAACTGGTATTTATCAAAATAAAATAAAGTTAACTACCATTTATCTAATAAGGGGTACTATTCAAGAAAATCAAAATCAAAAGTTAAAGAATGAAAGCCAATTGCATGAAAATCCAATCACAATATATTTATATATATAGCGTTAGAGAGGGAAAAGCTAGCATTATGTACAAGTTATGTAGTTAGTGTGTGTATGGGTATATGTGGACATGTTCATAATAGGCATGTGTGTATGTGAAATATACATGAAAGTGCATAGGAGGATTTGGGTTTCAAACAATAACTATCAAGTTACACTAATCATGGCATATTGGTTAAACAATCTACAATACACAACTCATTTGCTCATAACATGCATGGCTAACCATATCTGTATATATATATAAAGAGTTAGAGATTTAGTTATATATCTATATACATTATAACATGTATGCATAAACTCTATATATATCTATATAGATATATGAACATAACATAGAGATGAAGGGATATGTTTACATGGCAGTGTATACTAAGTTAGAGTGTGGGTGTCACTATACAGGGTTATAGCTTTAGTAATGAAAGGTTAGACCCAGTTTTAGTTCAACATTTACATACAAGAATCTGAAATAAGCTAACATTTAAACCAGTATAATATTAACCAACCCAATGTTTATCACAACCTAACATGTAAGAGTATAAACCTAACATCATATCCCTACATACAACAATGTACATAGCTCCAAAATATTACATTTTTTTTTAAAAATAAAACAACAATTGAACTAAACATTTGGAATCCAGTATTAAGGGTTAATATGCACACAGTCTCAGATTTGACAAATTTAAACACAAAACTCAAACAAATTTTTTTTTGAATTGAAACCCTACGTATAACATACATGTGCAGTGATATAAATAAAACTATTATCATGAAATTTTATATTTAAATTACGAGTTAAGCTAGGAAAAGCAGAGAATCGAAAATATTAGGGTTTTGAAAATTTAAACATTAACGACATATTAATATGTATTCAGATAGGTGAAAATCAAGTGTAGCATGCATAAGTGTCAGGAAAGTGTCCACTATATATATTCATATATATTCTCATGTCCCAATATAAAATTTTAATTCTACGTTAAGACCAACAATTAGATTCCTACCAAGGTTGCAAGCAGGTGATTGACGTAATCAAGACAGTATTATTATTATTATTTAATACAAGAATAATAGCAAGAAAGAAATAACGATAAAAATCTGTTTTTGCTTATCTGTTTAAAAGAAAAACCCATTTTGAAACCCAGAGCTAAATTTTCAAATCCAAGATAAAGTCTAGCAAAATCATCGATTCATTATATTAAGAAGAATTTCATAGTAAGAAGTTACACAAAGTTTATAAAAACAGCTAAAGCTACTCCTAAGTTAAATAAATGGGAAACAAAATAAAATAAACAAATAACAATTCTCTTTTTTTTTTTGAAGGACTGAAACAAAAGTAGAGAAAACATGTTCAAAAATATTTAAGGTACAATCTGATAATCATATGCGTCTTCTTGAAATTATGTTGTCAGAATTCTGCTACGCCAATAAGCATAGCTGTAATAAACAATAGAGTCCATAATAAGGCATACATCCTATAATCATGTTATCTAGAATTCTTACCACGCTACCCGGTATGGCTGCAAGAAAATCTAGATTTCATAACTAAGATAAGTATAGCTATATCAGGCTCTACGTCCTTGTCATGCTAGCAAATATGACTGCAATAAATTTTAAATTTCATAATAAAATAGACTTTTACCTTTCTCACTGTCCTTATCAAGTATGTTATCAGGTTATACCTTAATTCCAAAAAAATGTACATATACATATAAATACAAACTCAAATTCAACAACTAACATCAAGATTCAAAATTCAACAATAATCCATCAAAAATCATAAAAATATAGACTCAAATTCAACCACTAACATCAAGATTCGAAATTCAACAATAATCCATCAAAAATCATAAAAATACAGACTCAAATTCAACCACTATCATCAAGATTCAAAATTCAACAATAATCCATCAAAAATCATAAAAATACAGACTCAAATTCAACCACTAACATCAAGATTCGAAATTCAACAATAATCCATCAAAATCAAGTTCAATAATAGGAAGTAAAGGTAAATCAAATCAGGAAAAAACAGATTTTAAATCGAAGTTAAAATAAGATTCTCAAGGGTCGTCCCAGGAATCTCTCAAGGAATCCTAACCGTGATTGAGTACCTTCAAAATATATCCTATTCCTACTGCAGGCTGTAGTGGTACTCTAATTCGAATACCACTACACAAACTCGACCTGCATGGGCCACCACTAAAAACGTGTCACGACCCGCACCCACCGTGAGGGTACGAGTACGTAACAACGCCCAGCCTACGCCGCAGTATCGGCGGTAGAACACTGTTCTAGGTCATGAACTATAACTAACATAATATGAATACTCTCCATAAGGAGGCCAACACAGAGGTACAACTCAATCACAATCTAAGGTAGAATGATAAAGATATATAAACATGAAATCCAAAAGAGATACAGGAGATAGAAGTCTAAGTGTCTAAGATACATAATCCCAGAAATACATTTCAAAACTCAAATACAGTAATCCACAAGTAAATACAGCTCCAGACAAAATAAAATAACTATGAACAAAACCCTAGCTATCTATACAACCTCTATTGTGTCTCCTCTAGGCTAGCAGACAACCTCCAGGCTATCTGTAAAATTTATCAACAGGTCCAGTCAGGACAGGAGCGAGCATAATACATCTCACGCAGATCATAACAGGTTAGATAATATAAACATGCAAGAGAGTACGATACATGAAACTGAAAGAAAGTACATGATGTAAACAGAGAGAGAACTGTAATAGAAATATCTACTATAAGTAGAGAGCTACCAGTGACTAGTGATTTAGAGTACAAAGTCAACATATGAACGACTGGATTTGCACATGACTATACTAAAGAGGCGCACATGGCTATACTACTTTGGAATTATTCACATGGCTATTTATACTCCCCCATATCCCAATCAATACACAAGGATCCAAACAAGTTATGTTACGTACATGGTTTTCACATGAAGCCCATAAATGGGTGCACATGAAGTATACATGAGAGCTCATATATGAGTGCACATGAAGTTCCCATGGGGGGCCCAAAAATGGGTGCACATGAAATTTACATGAAGGCTCATAAATGAGTGCACATGCAATATAGGTTATACATGAGATACATGGGAAACATGACCGATTTATGAGAGCACATGAGAGTACACGAGCATGCATGAACGAGCATGAAGCACATGAGAAACATGAATAACATAAGAGCGAGGAATAAATGATGTACACGAAACACATGACATAATGTATCCGATGCTCCCGAGGGGGATAACATCTCAATGTAGGGATCCATATAGTACCAATCCGTGATAATATCGTGACAACATCAAATAAGGTAAACTAGAGCAGGAATATAATTCTAAACAAGTTATGAAATGATCAGAGAATGTACTCGCCTGATATCTGAATATTCAAGGTAAAGATACTGTCCGAGGAGAGGTGTCTGGCTCCTAATTAGAACAGCACAAGTCACAACATGTCCAGAAGGGTAATATAAAGCACTACAATGCATTCTTCATGAATCTAGGTCAAACTAGGCCAAAGTCAACCCTTGGTCAACTCTGGTCAACTGCACTAGTCAAACTAGGTCATGTCCTAATCCAGCAAGTCTTACTAGGCCTAACCAAGGCTATCCTAGTAAGCACACATCAATACAAGGCTATACAAGCCAACATACACCCAACTCTATATAGCATGCAATTATTCAATACTCAAATAGGCAAGAATTCACATTGGATATACACTAGGTAATCTATTACTTTAAACTATATATGTCTACACATATATACACATGCATATATTGGTATTCAACATTAGGTCTATAATCATGGCATTCAAATGGTTATATAAACTTATATATTACAACATAATATGCTAACATATATATAATATACATACATAGCTAAGTTAACTGTATTCATAAATACTTATTTAAGAGGCTATGTGTGTGTATGTGAACATGGCAAAAGGGCAAGTGAGGGTTAAATGGGCATACATAGTGTATACATATCAAAGAATGTCAAAGTATAAGTGAACAAAGTGTCAAGTGTGATAGTGTCTACATAGTGTAAGGGGGTACATGAGGTAATATAGGATTTGTGTTAATATAGAATATTACATCTCATTAACTTGTATATTGCATACATTATATCTATTATTACATTATATTCATGCTTGCATTCATTCATCATTCATTTATTCTCTTGCACTACTATATGCACCATACATTACATACTATGGAACCTACATATTCATTACAAGCCATACTTATACATGCTTATATTAGATAGGATACTTACACCTCATATATCATTTATTTAAACATTTACTCATGCTTGCATTCTCTATTTAATTACATAATGTATATACATTAACATGGGTTAAAATCAAATAGAACATTATATTACACACAAGGGTGCACAAAATGCATATGCCGAATAGTAACTCCTACTAATAATCAATACTGTACCATCTCAGTATGAATTAAAATCTAGGATTAAATTATGTTATAGATCTATGTGTTAGCTTTCCGAAACTTCAAACAGATCGCGTTTTTGTTTTCGGAAACTCCCGGAATCGCGAAAACATCGAGAACGCGTTTGTCTTTCGTACAGCTGACACTCAAATAATTCTCTAGAAAGTTACAGAAAGAATTAGGCCTATTAATATATGTTTTTCGAAAGCTAACTTCAATACGCTTCTTTTACAAAACACGGGAGATTAAACCGAGCTTTGAGCTAGAAGTTATGACATTTCTAAGTTTAGGGCTGAAATTAAAAACGTGGATAAAAATCATGACGGATTTGGGTAGTTTGAGACAAAAGAACACAAGTATATAACATAATATATCAAGAACTCACTCTCTACACTAATATATATATATGAGACACTATAGAACACATCTCCAATACAAAAATATGAGATTAAACATGTAATAATTCATTCATACATAACAACAACACATAGTGTGTCCAAATTTGGGATTTTTCCACATGGATACAACCACAACACAAAGGACACTCCTATGACCTCCAAATGGACACGAAATGGACACAAATAGAGATACAACCATGGGGGTCATTCCTATGGGTTCAAAATAGACCTATATGCATGAGGAAATGAAAAGGAGAAGGGATTTATACCTCCCGGTAGATCGAATCGAAGAAAAGCCTTCCCGGAGCGACACCGACACGTAGAGATTCCAAAAGGACACGAACGAGCTCCGAATCCTCCCAAACTTGGGTAGCTTCCTCCTTGGCTAGAATAGAGAAGGAAAGAAGAAGATTTGGTGGTGAAATGGAAGGATTTGGTGGAGAAATTGCTAGGGATTGCTCTCTAGGAATTTGGGGAAGAACAAGAGAGAGAGTGTGGATGAGAATAATGAAATGAACTTGAGCCTATCCTCTCCCAAAGTGGCTGGCCATATGGGGCTATTTGTCCTATTATGGTAAGGTCCAAAATGCCTCCACTAACCTATTCTATGAGTATTAGGAAAGGACTAATTGGTTGGGGCTAAATTAGTCATTCTAAAGTCTCTAATCACACTAACCTTATCCATAATAATTAGTCTAACCTCTAACTAAAATATTTCTATCATGTGGACTAAAATTAATATCATGTGGGCCATGCCTAACTAGTATGTGGGTCCCACTAGAGTCAAACTACCCCCGGGTCTCCGTTTCAAGTCGGATTGAGTTAAAATTCGAACCCGACTCAAATAACCCCAAAACAATATCATAAATAATAAAAATAAATTTCAACCCCAAAATAATATCATAAATAATAAAATAAATTTCAAAAATATTCGAAAATGTAAAATAACAAAAATACTCCTGTTTCTGAAAACTGGGGGTGACATCGGGTCAACGGAATCCAATTCTGGATATACCGTTGGGTTTGTATCATTTTTCTGGTTTTGTGGACATAAAATTTATTATATTTTATAGACTTATTTTCTTACACATTTTTCGGTGCAAAACGGCTCCGACACGGATACCATTTTGATCCGAAATTACCTTTTTGCCCTTGTGTCCAAATTGGACCGATGGGTAGGCTATCCTAGCTAATTTGACCATTCTGGACACGTTAGCGATGTTTATTTCATCGTCCGACAATGTTTGTTAATAATTTCTCTGTGTTTAACCTTTTTAGAATTAATTAATAATTAATTCTTATAATATTCGTATTTCAGGATTAGTACAACGAAACTGAGATCAGTCAATTCCAGTGATCTCACATCGCTGAAATTAACAAGATAGACACGTGGATCACTATAATAAGATTATTAACCTTACCGTTGATCTTCTTATCTCGATTTGCATGTCGTAAGTTTCGACGTACGAATAACAAAGTACACTTTATATCTTTAATAATTAGACTAGAATTGACCCTGTTTGACCAGAGTTGACCAGTTGACCAAAAGTCAACTGTAAGTCAACACTTGACCTAGTTTGACTAGATTATTGACCGAAGTTGACCTAGAGTTGATTTGACTTAGAAGAACCTAGGGTAATATAGATTGCTTGTAGAGATTCATTTATTACAACTTGAACAACTTGTAACCTGTGTTGCTTTAAATAGGACTCTGTGGCTTCAGTTGGACCCCTATACTTATCAGCTGTTCAGGTTATCAGGCGAGTACATTCTCTGATCATTTCATATCATGTTTAGAATTATTTTTTTGCTTTAAATTACTTTACTTGATACTGTCACGTTGGTCACACGGATTAGTTCTATATGGATCCCTTCTTGAGATGTTATCCTTCAGGAGCATCGGATACTACATGTTTTGTGCGTTTCACTTACATTGTGTATCACTATGCTTCATGGTTCATTGATCACTTGTGACATGTACTCTCATGATCACAGAGTCTCCTTGAATCTCCCATTTATGGGCATTCCTATAATCACCTATTTATGGGCATACCATGTATCACCCCTTGTGGGCCATTACATGGAATCATAACATAACCTGGCTGGATCCTTGTGTATTGATTGGGGGTACGGGGGAGTAGAAGTAGACATGTGAATAATATCCAAGTAGTGTAGCATCAGAATCTTTTCCGTAGTACAGTATCAGAATCTTCTATGCCATTTACATGTCTATATTGTACTCTGACTTACTAGCCACTGTTAGTTCTCTATTTATAGTAGATATTTCTATTACAGTTCTCTCTCTGTTTACATACTGTATTTCTTTCAGATCATGTATCTTACTTTACTGCATGATTATATTTTCTAACCTGCTATAATTTGTTGAGATGTACTGTGCTCGTTCCTGTCCTGACTGGACATGCTGATAAATTTTACAGATAGCCTGGAGGTTGCCTGATAGCCTAGAGGAGACACAGTAGAGGTTGTATAGATAGTTATTTCAGTTGTCTTGAGTTGTATTTATTCTATGGATTACTGTATTGAGCTTTGAGATATTTTCTGGGTTTGTGTATCTTAGACACTTAGACTTCTATCTGCTGTATCTCTTTGTGGATTTCATGTTTTATCTATCTTTTATCATGCTCTACCTTAGATGTGATTGAGACTGTATCTGCTATGTCACCTCCATTCGGAGAGTATATACTGTATAGGTACCCTTATATTGTTAGATGTTTGACCTAGGACAGCGTTCTATCGCCGACACTATGGTGTAGGCTGGACGTACCCACGTCTCGTGCCCTTACTCTAGGGTGCGGGTCGTGACACGTTTTTAGTGGTGGCCCATGCAGGTCGAGTTTGTGTAGTGGTATTCGAACTAGAGTATCACTACAGCCTGCAGTAGGATTATGATATATTTTTGAAGGTACTCAATCACAGTTAGGATCCCTTGAGAGATTCCTGGGACGACCCTTGAGAATCTTATTTTAACTTCGATTTGAAAACTCTTCTTCCCTTGATTTGATTTATCTTTACTTCTGTTGTTGAACTTGATTTTGATGGATTATTGTTGAATTTGAGTTTGTATTTATTGATTTTGATGGATGATTGTTGAATTTTGAATCTTGATGTTAGCTGTTGCATCCGAGTTTGTATTTTATGATTTAATGGATTTTTGTTCATTTTTGAATCTTGATGTTCGTTGATAAATTTGATTTTTTGGTATCCATTGTTGATTTAATTTAATTTTTGTCAAGATGAAATTATATGGGCTAGGTCATCTATGTTATGGAATCTAGTCTTCTACAGTCACATTAGCCAGCATGGTGAGGACATATAGTCTGACTTGGATATATTTCTCGGGTATGGGAATTTAAGGTTTTCGTAGCCAAGCTAGCGGCATCACGAAAATTTTAAATACCATGATTCTAGAGGTATCTGCCTTAGTCGAGGACTCTGTGATTATCGTAGCCTTGCTTACTAGTATGACGAGGATTTAGAGTACCATAATTTTGGATAGACGTATATGATTATCAGATTGTACCTTAAATGCTTTTGAACATGTTTTCTCTACTTTTGTTTCAGTCCTTCTCAAAAAAAAGGGATTTATTGTTTATTTTGTTTTGTTTTGCTTCTCATTATTTAACTTAGGAGTAGCTTTAGCTGTATTATAAACCTTTGTGTAACTTCTTACTATAAATTTTTCTTAATATAATGAATCGACGATTTTGCTAGACCTTATCTTGGATTTGATATTATAGCTCTGGTTTCAAAATGGTTCCTTCTTTAAACAAATAAGCAGAACAGATTCTATTATTATTTTCTTCCTGCCAATATTTTATTTCCATCATTCCTTGTCTTATATAACTGTCCTGATTACATCAATTCTCTGTCTCGTATCTAATTCTGTCAGCTATACCTTGAAACCCTTGAATCTTTATATCATTTTGCCTGAGATATGTTGAGGAAATAACATAAATTATCTAGTTCGAAAATGACGTAATTGGTTATCATATGATGATTTTGTAGGAATCAGAATGTTGGATGTCAAATATGAAAAATTCGAGATGGAGATGTGGTAAAGGTTTAGAATGGAATCGAGAGATAAATGTTATCAATTTAGAAACAATCGCAGAAAATTTTGGTTATGAGCAATTCTTGGTTGTATTTCAAAAAAAAACTAATGAGGATATCAGAAGTCAACCTAGTTTTGAGAACTTAGAAAATCTTGGTTATTGATTCTTAGGAACTTTTACTCTAAGGCTATGTAGAAATTTAGAAACGGAAAGGAGAATTTAATTGTATTCAATGATTATGCAAAATTGAACTAGATATTGTAAGAGGGTGACTAGAGACAGAGAGAACACAAGGATTTTAAGTTATAGGAATTATTTTAGATGATTGGGGAAAAATTGTAGAATTCAAAAGGATAATATCTGAAGGTGAACGTTGAAGAAAATATGAAGGTTGATTTATAAATAAGAATAAATTTTGTATGACGTAGTGGTATTAGAGTTGAGTAAATACGAGACTTGATTTAAACAAGTTCAAGGATTTCATAAACCGGATTTAGAATTTCAGATCTAAATTAGGACGAGGTGAAAGAATTTAAAAATTTGATTAAATGAATAAGTGTTGATTCCTAAATAAGAGGGGTATGCTTCATGGGAAATATTTTAAAAATTTAGAATTTTGTCTATGGTGATCATGGTAAAGGTTTAGATGACTGAAGGTTATAAAATCTTGGTAGTGGGCATATAAAGGTTGAATTTTCATATCATAACTTGTGAGATAAAGATACGATTGGCAAATTATGACCAGGTGAACTTAATGAAATCAGAGACAGATGATTAACGTGACTTTCCTATGAAATCTTTCTCTTATTTTCCCATTAAAATGAGAATTTGACTTATTCTATATATTTGAATCACCTTAAAATTTTTTTTTCAATATCATTGAATCCTAGCTCCCTTAATCGCGATCCATCGACTTTGATCATCCTTCCTTATCATATTAATATCTTGGGTCATACTCAATTGAATTAAATTTAATTGTGACCTGAATCTCCATCCTTGTATGCTTGTGCTCAGACTTCGATGACCTTGTCCTCCATATTGCCCAAATCTTGATTACCCAGAATTGATCAACTTAGATCATATCGAGACTAAATTTTCTTAATATATATATTGTGGTTCGATTTCAATGCTATTGACTTTCGTTCTTTAAACTTTTAATTTTGATTTTTTTCTTTAAATAGTACCCCTTTATAGATAATTAGTAGTTATCTTTATTTTTTTATTTGTGATTACCAGTTTTCATATAGGATGGTAGACTGCCTTACAGCCTTAATGATTTGTTGTTTCTGTAACTTTTCTAGTTTAGCACCCTAGATTACTTGTATGTTTTGATACCCTATGACCGTTTTGGTTTAGCATGACTAGTATACCTAGATGAGACTTTCACTACCACCATATGCCATGACCCTGTATGTCGTCCCTTTTAATCGTATGTTTTATTTAAGTTCTGGGACTTGATTGTGGGGGTTTGACCTAGAAGGAATATGGACATTTTAATTTCGAGGACGAAATTTTTATAAGGTGGGTAGGATGTGAGCACCCTGAATTTTGGGTTGATTTTTTTTAATTTTTCTGATTGATTTAGTTTCAATAAATAAATTATTCTGTTATTTATCTTTAAGTGTACTTTCCGTGCCTTTGATATTTGGAGTGTCAGGGATGTTCAACTCTGGAAACCTTCTTCACGAGTTTTGTAGTGGACATGATTACCTTCATGATGGTATATAATATCCCATCCAAACTTGTTCTCTTGTACTCTTTTTGCTTCGAACAACTTCGGATCGATTTAGACCATTTGATCATTAATTAATTTTCCCACTCTTTTTCTTGATCATTATTAGCACGTTACCGTGACTTTTAATTTAGGAGCACAAGACCAGTCATTTTCTTGAAACCAACTTCTCATGCATGATCTACTCGAAACGCTCTTCACTCATGACCTTCATGTCCCACTCAGACACGCCATTTTGTGCTCCATTTGCTTCGCACAACTTTCCTGACACGTGACCCGATTTTATTTTACCCTACGGTGTCACATTTATTTTCCAACTTGATTTGTGGGTACCCTGTCGACCAAAACCTGTCAGCCCCAAATATGGATATGGCCCACATTGAGCCTACTATCCGCACGACACTTGTGTCCCATTTATTGGAATTCCTACATACTACTTATTCACCCATGATCATGAATGTCTAAATTAATTCATTTATGATATTAAATCTGATTTTGACCCAATCCGGCTCCACCAAGTCCAACCCAGCTTCGTGTTACTCTCCATCACCATCACCCTCAGCCTCATTACCCTTGAAAAATACTAAATACCATGTCTACCTATTTTAATATTTAATGGAAAATTTTGTTATTGAAATCCCCATAGCAATAACCTATTTTTCCTACATTTTAATCCTAGCCCTTGGATTTTTCTATTAATCCTATCCATTCATTTCCTACATGCAATTTTTCCCCCACCCTCTCATTCAATGGCCGGCCCTAACTTTTAGGGATGGCCACTCTCTCTCTCATTAATTGTACACAGAATTATTATCTCTCACTCTCTCTCTCTCCCTTTCTTAAACTATTTCCCACAAACACACCCAGCCACCATCTCCATACAAAATACCACCACCAGCCTAGCTGGCCGAGCTCGACCGGCCATCCTCCTTGCCGAGATCCCCTCCTCCTTCTTCCTCTCATCAATATCTACCACTATTACAATAGCCTACACAACCACCATCACCATGGCTCACACCACCATCCTCCTTGCCGAGTTTTTCTCTTCCACTTCATCCCAGCCTTCCTCCGCCGTGGCCGACGCCGTCGACCACCACCCTGGCGGTCGGCCACCACCAGTCTCCTCCTTCCATTGAATCACCACCACCACCACATCAATCCACCGCCACCTCCATCATCACACGGTCGACCACCACCGTTCCACTCGCCGCCACCACTGTTTTTCGCCACCGCCGCCGTGCCTATCAGGCCGGGCACCACCATCGGGCACCACCGTGCCAGGCAGCGCGAGCACAGCTGTAACCTGTGCAGTAGTGGCAGCAACGGCCAGCAATGGCAGTCGCGCCCTTTGGCCACGCGCGTACGGGCGCCACCGCCGCCGGCGTGGCCTCCGTGGCAGGCGTGGCCGACCCCCCTTGGCCGGGCGCACCCCCGGGGCAGGCCCCATGGCCGCCGTTCGCCTGTACGAAGTGTATCGGAGACGATCCGTGCGTTTGGCATGGGTTTCCGTCGTGACGAGCCCGGAAACGAAGTTGAAATGCCGCCCCGTCGTAGCAACTTCGCACACAATTTTTGAGAAATTCGACCGTTGGATGGGCAATTTCTTTGCTCCATCACAATCTCGGTATATCCACCTTCACTCCTGTCAATTTTCGTCCGTTGATTTTATCTTTGATACATCAAAATCGGCCACCAAGTTGACCGTTTAAATTATATAAATTTTGGACAGTTTTACGGAGTCAACTTCTTCAGCTTGTACCTCCTCCACCGCAGCTCCATTTGGCACGCTACCACTTCCTGTGCGAAGCTGGTATAACCCTCTTACTACCCCTCCAGTTTTATTTCATTGTGAGCTTGTTTGATTGGTTGAATTCGACGCCAAAGTTGACCGTCCGAATTCGTAATTTCTAACATATAAAATTTCATTTTTGAACGCGGAACTCCAGATTTTATTTCTGACACCACCAGTAGACTCGTGGCGTCGTTCTGGCATGTTTTCATATAAAATTTGTTAGATTTGGAGGACGTGGGTCCTGGCACGTATTTCGGTGCAAAGTGGGTCCCACAGTCCGGATCAACGAGACTTTTTGATGCCGACTCATCGGAATCCAATTTCGAATATACCGTTGAGTTCGTATCGTCATTCTGGACTCGTTGACATATAATTTGCTAGGTTTTAGTGGATATTGGCTCCGGCACGTATTTCGGTGCAAGACGGATACCAATATCTGGGTCAACAGGTCATTTTGAGATCGGCTCATCGAAATCCAATTCCGGATATACTATTGAGTTCGTATCGTCATTCTGGACTCGTTGACATATAGTTTACTGAGTTTTGAGAACATTGGCTCCGGTATGCATTTCCGTGCAAACCGGAATTCCAATGTTCTGGTCAACGGACCAAATTGAGATCGGGTCAACGGAATCCAATTCTGGATATACCGTTAGGTTCGTATCGTTATTCTAGTTTCGTGGACATATAATTTGTTATATTTTATAAACTTGTTTTCTTGCACATTTTTTGGTACAAAACGGCTCCGACACGGATACCGTTTTTGACCCAAAATTACCTTTTTGCCCTTGTGTCCAAATTGGACCGATGGGTAGGCTATCCTAGCTAATTTGACCATTCTGGACACGTTGGCGATGTTTATTTCATCGTCCGACATTGTTTGTTGATAATTTCTCTGTGTTAAACCTTTTTATAATTAATTAGTAATTAATTCTTATAATATTCGTATTTCGGGATTAGTACAACGAAACTGAGATCAGTCAATTCCAGTGATCTCACATCGCTGAAATTGACAAGATAGACACATGAATCACTATAATAAGATTAGTAACCTTACCGTTGATCTTCTTATCTCGATTTGCGTGTCGTAAGTTTTGACGTACGAATAACGAATTACACTTTATATCTTTAATAATTAGACTAGAATTGACCTTGTTTGACCAGAGTTGACCAGTTGACCAAAAGTGAACTGTAAGTCAACACTTGACCTAGTTTGACTAGATTGTTGACCGGAGTTGACCTAGAGTTGATTTGACTTAGAAGAACCTAGGATAATATAGATTGCTTGTAGAGATTCATTTATTACAACTTGAACACCTTGTAACCTGTGTTGCTTTAAATAGGACTCTGTGGCTTCAGTTGGACCCCTATACCTATCAGCTGTTCAGGTTATCAGGCGAGTACATTCTCTGATCATTTCATATCATGTTTAGAATTATTTTCCTGCTTTAAATTACTTTACTTGATACTGTCACGTTGGTCACACAGATTAGTTCTATATGGATCCCTTCTTGAGATGTTATCTTTCAGGAGCATCGGATACTACATGTTCTGTGCATTTCACTTACATTGTGTATCACTATGCTTCATGGTTCATTGATCACTTGTGACATGTATTCTCATGATCACAGAGTCTCCTTGAATCTCCCTTTTATAGGCATTCCTAGAATCACCCATTTATGGGCATACCATGTATCACCCCTTGTGGGCCATTGCATGGAATCATAACATAACCTGGCTGGATCCTTGTGTATTGATTGGGGGTACGGAGGAGTAGAAGTAGACATGTGAATAATATTCAAGTAGTGTAGCATCAGAATCTTTTCCGTAGTGCAGTATCAGAATCTCCTATGCCATTTACATGTCTATATTGTACTCTGACTCACTAGCCACTGTTAGTTCTCTATTTATAGTAGATATTTCTATTACAGTTCTCTCTCTGTTTATATACTGTATTTCTTTCAGATCATGTATCTTACTTTACTGCATGATTATATTTTCTAACCTGCTATAATTTGTTGAGGTGTACTGTGCTCGCTCCTGTCCTGACTGGACCTGTTGATAAATTTTACAGATAGCCTGGAGGTTGCCTGATAACCTAGAGGAGACACAGTAGAATTTGTATAGATAGTTATTTCAGTTGTCTTGAGTTGTATTTATTCTATGGATTACTGTATTGAGCTTTGAGATATTTTCTGGGTTTGTGTATCTTAGACACTTAGACTTCTATCTGCTGTATCTCTTTGTGGATTTCATGTTTTATCTATCTTTTATCATGCTCTACCTTAGATGTGATTGAGACTGTATCTGCTATGTCACCTCCATTCGGAGAGTATATACTGTACAGGTACCCTTATATTGTTAGATGTTTGACCTAGGACAGCGTTCTACCGCCGTCATTCAGGCGTAGGCTGGACGTACCCACGTCTCGTGCCCTTACTCTAGGGTGCGGGTCGTGACAAATCATCTTCGATCGTATAATTAGCGAGAGAAAGTTCATTCCAGACTCTACTTCTCCCAAGCACAACACAGAAGCTGACTATGACTCTGGAAAAATGCAACTTTTTCGGTATAGTTGGCAGGCCAAAAATATCATCCAGAACATGGGATATGACATCAAAAGCGACAAGGGACTAAATTACGGCCGAGGACGACGATTGCCAATACGACACTTTGCTCCTCCCGGCAAACTCGAGAACTACTATCAACGAAACGGTATTGGTTTGGGCTATATATCTCCTCCAATAAATCCCAAAAGATCAGATGATGAAGCAGATCGTTGTTCTCATTCTTTTGACTCCTCCCTCTGGGACTCAAACTCCAGTATTAGTGACATATTCAAAGCAACTCTGTCCGTCAACATGGTTTTCATTGACCAAATCGCAGACGACGTCCAATCAATCGAACTCGAACAATAGGCTCAAAAGATGGACACTAGATGGAAGCTATGTTTCGAACAATGTAAATCACCTACCGAAGACGAAGTCATCCAAGTCAATTTAGGAGATGAATCATCTTTCAAACTAATCTTCATCAGCAAAAGTCTATCTGAAGAAGAACACCAATCTCTTATACAGCTTATAAGAGAATACATCGACATCTTCCCATGGAGCTATAAAGACATGCCAGGCTTGGACCCTAAAGTCGCCATGCACCGCATGAATATATCGTCTAAAGCTAAGCCAGTAAAGCAGCAACAACGACGATTCCGTCTAGATGTCATAGAGGCCATCGAGAATGAAGTCAAGAAGCTCATTGCCAGTGGATTCATTCGCAAAGAACAACACCCTGACTGGGTTGCCAACATCGTTCTAGTCATGAAAAACAACGATAAAGTTCGAGTCTGTTGCCCTTGAGATTGCCTGTTCATGGCCACCTATGTGTCTCATCCAACATAGCTTTATGGGGTCCTCCTTATGGAAGCCCCAATCAAAGATGGTGGACCACGAACCCAACTTTCTCTCTTAGTTCCACGAGAAGAAGAAGAATGAGTCTACCAACAGATGGCCAGCAGGCTGTCACATCTGAAGGAGTCTATATGGATACTCGGTCAAAAGCAAGATTCTGTTCTTTATTGGCGTAAGGCACCACAAATCGAGTACGCCTGAGAGATCCTGCACTGAGGAACCCCGAGTACAAAAAAGAATTCTGGAGAATAGAACGATGGAGATCGAGCGGCAGTTGCTCATTTACTCCGTTGACACTCCGATTACAAAAGTGGGAGAAAACCTAAGAAAATTGCTAACTCTCGGCTCACTGGCAAGAAGTACAGCAATTTGGCTCTTGAAAATGCTCTCCGTTCTGTGTTTTGAAGAGGAATTAGACCCCTTTTTATAGTTGTTCTTGAGCTGGAATGATGTTATACGCCCATATGAGGAAAATACACTGGTTTTTATGTGGGCGCATAACCCTGCCTTGGGCGTATAGGGTGTAGGCGCATGCAGGCTGTGAGATCGTGGGTTGGTCATGGTGTTGATGTTGCCGCATACTTCGGTGCACGATTGCTCGTGGAGACTGACGTGGCAGTATGCTTCTGTGCATATTTTTGATCATGGCTTTGACTGAGTCAGACTTGGGCGCATAGCCATGTCTCAGACTATGCGCCCTCCTTTTGAAGGAGCTAGTCTTGGGTGCATGAAACTTCACTAGTTGGGCGCATAGAGCTTCACTAACTGGGCACATAGAGCTTTACTGGCTGGGCACATAGAGCTCCTTTGGCTGGGTGCATAGAGCTTCTTTGGCTGCGCATAGAGCTTCACTGGCTTGGGAGCATGGGGTGTAACGCCCCAGTCCTAAAATACGTAGGACTAGGAACGTAGACATGCCAGCTGTATTCATACGAAGTATACTCCAATATATGGAAGCCTCGTATAAATACATAAGCTGTAAAATGCAGTAGAACCATAATTAATCTCATCCGCACAAGATAAATGAATAAAAATATCATATAATGAGAATGAATTTGTTTTGATACAATATGTTGGGCGGAGACAAATCCACTACCAACAAAATAAGGAAAAGTACATAGAAAATGAAATGAGTGGCGAGCGAAGCGAAGACGATCCAAGTGCAATCATCCTCGAGAAATAGCAATGAACACGGCTAGAGCTAAAGCACCTGCGAAGAACAATAGCACACACCTGGGAAGATAACCAGGTCCTCAGAGGGACGTAACAAGACACATAATAGCATGCCATATAAACTGAATAAATATTGCTCAATAAATAAGTAAATCGAATTATAACATGGTCCAATACGCACCTACTGAACGAGCGTACCTTCCCCCCAACCAAACAAGGACAAGAGATGGTAAACTAATTCACGGTAACGTATCTTCCCATGCTAAGAATCCAATATGGTATCCGGACCCCAACAAGGTTCAATACCTTCTCATCGAAGTACTAAGTCACACCTACAACCAAACAAGGACAAGATGTGACGAACTAATCCGCGACAAGTTATTGTTCCAAGCCACGGTCAGATACAAGTACCCAAACCAAAGGTACTCGTACCTAACGGATAAGGGCGCCTAACCAACTCTAGGTGAATGCAGTTTTAAGAACGGTTCATGGTCGCATGACTACCGGGTCAAGTCAAGAAAATACCAACACAGTACTCAGTAGCGAGTCACAACACCATATACTATTCTTCAGTATCGAGCGAGTCTATAGCATATAGTCTACCTATCGTTCCTCAGTAGCGAGCGAGTCTACGATAGATAGGGTGGTAGTCAACTTCCACTCATGTTCTTCCCGCCCAATGCTAACTCTATAACCGCTAAGTCAACTAGCATGCAATTCTATTAGCAGTTATTCCTATCGCACGGCTTGTACGTACTGGTGGCCAGCCAATCATGCACTTCCGTGTTCTACATGTGACACACAACTTCGTGGTACAACGTGTCAAGGCCATGAATGCAACACACAAAGGTGGTCCCTTAAATATAGGTTTAATGTGTAAGAAATAATACATAGCAAGAAACTGAACAGTAAATTCTAACAGGTTATGCCATTGTCACGCCCCCAGAACCAGAATACTGGAGAGCGGGGGCAGACATAGCCAGCTACGTATATTGAAATGGATTCCATCTCGCTATACGGTCACGGCTGTCTAGGATACATGAGGGTTTATCTACAAGCCAACAGCCTCTTAAGGTCATGAACAAGCCTAGTGTCTCAATCACAAGCAAGTAAGTAAATGTTACAAGATGTATGATCATTAAATATACAATAATAAGGCGTCCCAAATATTACATATTCAGCTGATCATGAAGCTAGTCGTTACAAAATGTGAGGACTAGCAAGAGTTTAGTCATACATGATCAACCCTAGGATCTGTTAATCATGTTACAGCCCGTAGGCAGACAGTAAGTAAGTGCAATCGAGCTAAACAGGTGCTCGTCGGCTAAACGCCTCAAAAGAATAATGTTTACAATAGAGTGGGAGAGCCAAAAATAACCCACTCGTTGCCAGGGTTCCGTCTAGTGGCCACCATCTGGCTGGGAAGTCGGTAGATCCTCTGGAGCTACTCCGAAATCTAGCCACACAAAACCAGCTGGGTCAGACCCCAGAAAGAGCAAGTGCCACAAAGGAGGCTTCACTTAAGAGCTAAAACCAGCAATCAGCACAAGATATAAATAAAAGTAAGAACTGGAAATAAAGAAAATACACCAGGATGATATACGACGAGATAACCATGGAACTATTCAGATAACCAGGTTACAACCCGTAAACCAAACAAGGACCGGGGTTGTAACCCTTCGTCTGAACAGAACTTGGAATTCTTACCATTTATCGGTAAAATAAATACAAGTATCCGGGTCATGCAGTAGTCTGGAACAGGATCAGGACAAGGCTAGACAGATTAGACTCCATTCAATCATATCATGACCAAGCAAGAATTACGGCTTAATACTTTAACTAACTAGAGTTATCACAGGCCTAATTACTAGCAAGATGCAGTGAGATTATTCCACAGCCACAAGCCCTGCAGACCATCCAGGTCACCCAGGTCGAGAGATTAGGGTTGAATTCAGGTGGGTACATCGTCCAGGAAACGCATGTACCCTTAAGTAGCTTGAAGGGTGCAACACATGACAGTGTGCTGGAAATGTGCCCTACTCGACGGCAGGCTACAGATCCCAAGCGCGCCCAGGTAACGGAATTGCCTGTAGCTGGGAAATCTCTTCATGACTAATGTATTAATCTAGTTGTTAACCTTAGTCCATTTTAGTAGGTACTCATGACCGTGGTACTCAGGAGTCCCCTCCTAGACATGATGTAAGACAGGACTGGATTATTTGTAAAAACACAATCGCCCACGGTGTCCAGGTTATTCATACAGGTCATGTCATGTCAGGTAGCCGTCGCAACAGCTTATCAAGATATAACATGTCAGGTTTATCATGTCAAGTATACTTGTCAGGAGTGCGCCACGACGGGCCACTATCAGGTCATGTCAGGTCATTATGTCAGGAGTGCACCACTACGGGTCACTATCGTATCGTGCTCAGGTATCATTCCAAACATATCAAGTAAATTCATGATTATCAAGTTCAGGACAAAAGGCGTAAGGATATAAAATGGACGTTAAATATCTAATAAAATATCAATATACAGGGCTATAGAAGATCAAGGGTAATCAGGCTACGCATCAGGCTAGCGTACGCTCAGGTCTGCGTACCAAAGGATCCATACACTTCCAATGGGAAGCGTATGCAAGGGTCAGCGTACACGAGGGCACGCTCAAGCTACAGGTCAGCGTACGCTCAAGCTAGCGTATGCTCAAGACTGCGTACGCTCGAGCTAGCGTACGAAAGGAGCCAGCGTACGCCTTGCTCGCTTAAGCTAGCGTACCAAGGCTAGCGTACGCTCGCTAAAGAGCAGCGTACGAAGGCTAGCGTACGCTCGCTAAACAGCAGCGTACGAAGGCTAGCGTACGCTCACTAAAGAGCAGCGTACGAAGGCTAGCGTACGCTCACTAAAGTGCAGCGTACGAAGGCTAGCGTACGCTCACTAAAGAGCAGCGTACGAAGGCTAGCGTACGCTCACTAAAGAGCAGCGTGCGAAGGCTAGCGTACGCTCACTAAAGAGCAGCGTACGACTCAGCGGCATAAGCTAAAAAGCTAGCTCACTGTTCACTGTCTTCTCCAAATGGTAAGAACAGCAAGAACTCCAAGGATGGAACCCAAATCTCCAAATGCTCATAACTTGGTCAAAACAAGTCCGAATCCAACTCTCCAAAGGTCAAAATTGGGTAGAATGAAATTCTCTAAAACATGGAACCATCAAAACTTGAAAACAAGCAAGTTTGATAGATCAAAACACCAAAAATCCAAAAATAGCAAAACTCTAGATCTACAAGAATTAAAGCCTCAAAATAGAAAATGACAAGTTCTAATATGGTTTAGAATCATGAGAAGAAGCTAATGGAACCATAAAATGAGTTCTCTTGTGGAAGCAAGTTGCACTTACCTAAGGGTTGGGGAGTTGTGGAGAGGAAGGAAGAAGAAAAAGAAATAAATGAGAGTTATGGAGGAGAGAGAAGGTTGGTGGGGAAATAAATATCATGGGTGGTGGTAGGTAGGGGGTTCACCTTGGTCCATGATGGACCAAGCAACCAGCCGGCCAAACCAAACCAAACCAACCCAAACCGAGAGTTAAACCAAGCCAAGAAAACTAAACAAGGAATAATACAAGAAAATACGTACACGTATTTCCAAAATACGTAATACGAACCACAGGCATTACAACTCTACCCACCTTAAAAGAATTCCGTCCTCGGAATTTAATTAAGAGGTTAGAGGGACAAGAACAAGCTATACTATTCACAGGCAATTATACTAGGCAATCAATCAATCATGCAAGCAAGGAATTGATGGCATGAGGCATAAGAAAGATATTATACCTCACGAGTCAAACAAGTCGGGATATCGTGATCGGATATCATCCTCACGCTCCCACATTGACTCCCCCAAAGAGTGATGACCCTAAGCAACTCGGACTAACTTGATAGTCTTGTTCTTGAGGATCTTCTCTCTTCGATCCAATATAGACACGGGCCTCTCCTCATACGAAAGGTTGGTACCAACAACCAGTTCCGAATGATCCAGGATGTGGCTCGGGTCCGGGATATACCGTCGTAATTGGGATACATGGAACACGTCATGCACCTCGCTTAGCGACGGTGGAAGAGCGAGACGATAGGATACATCTCCTACTCGCTCCAGAATGTCAAATGGCCCTATATACCTAGGACTAAGCTTTCCCCGCACGCCGAAACGAATGACGCCACGGTTAGGCAAAATCCTCAGGAATACATGATCGTCGACCGAGAACTCGAGAGGGCGCCGATGAGAATCGGCCCAATGGCGCTGGCGATCTTGGGCAACTCGAAGATGATCTCTGACTCGCCTGACCACTTCAACTGTCTGGGCAATCATTTCTGGACCAAGCATCTGCCTCTCTCCAACATCATCCCAGGCTAGCGGGGATCTGCACTTCCTACCATACAGTGCCTCGAACGATGCCATCTGGATACTGGCCTGGAAGCTGTTGTTGTATGAGAATTCCACCAGGTGTAAATGATCTTCCCATAAACCACCGAAGTCAAGTGTGCAAGACCGCAACATATCTTCAAGAGTCTGGATCGTGCGCTCCGACTGGCCATCTGTCTGCGGGTGATATGCTGAACTGAACTGGAGATGAGTCCCCAAACTCTCTTGTAAGCTACGCCAAAAGTGCGACGTAAATCTTGAATCTCGGTCCGAGGTGATACTGACTGGGACACCGTATAATCTGACAATCTGCCTGAGGTACATCTCTGCTAACTGAGCCGTCGACTGACTAACTCTGAATGGAAGAAAGTGAGCCACTTTGGTAAGCCTATCCACAATGACCTAAATAACATCTCTACTAGCTGGGGATCTAGGTAATCCAGTCACGAAATCCATGGTCACATGCTCCCACTTCCATTCTGGAATCGGTAAGGGCTGAAGAAGTCCAGCCGGTCTCTGATGTTCGGCTTTAACTTGCTGGCAAACCAAACACCGAAAGACAAACCGGGCTATCTTCTGCTTCATGCCATTCCACCAGAAATGCTGACGGATATCACGGTACATCTTCGTACTGCCAGGATGGATGGAATACTGAGAACTGTGCGCCTCTGACATGATCTCCTGTCTGATATCTCCACTGGGTACACAAAAATGCTTACCATGCCTAAGTGTACCATCCTCATGAATACATAACTCTGGTCTTCGTCCTGTCTCACACTCTGCTCTGAGTCGCTGAAGCTTGGAATCTGTCGACTGCGCCATCCGGATCCTCTCGACTATAGTGGACTGAACTTGCATGCTGGCCATCAACGCCATACTGGAAGGGAGAACAACTTCTATGTCCATCTTCTGAAGATCGGCTAACAACTCTGGCTGCGCTGTTAGGAAATAAGCTCCGGCTCTCCTGCTCAATGCATCTGCTACGACATTGGCCTTCCCAGGATGATACTGCAGGTTGACATCATAATCCACAAGAAGCTTCAGCCACCTCCTCTGACGCATGTTAAGATCCTTCTGGGTGAAAGCATACTTCAGGCTCTTGTGGTCGGTGAAAATCTCCACCCTGTCTCCGTACAAGTAGTGTCTCCATAACTTAAGTGCAAACACCACTGCTGCCAGTTCCAAGTCATGGGTTAGGTAATTCCTCTCATGATCACGAAGTTGTCGTGACGCATAAGCTATTACCTTTCCATGCTGCATCAGAACACATCCTAAACCTCTGCCTGAAGCATCACAATACACTGAAAATCCTCCGGTTCCATCTAGAAGCGTGAGAATAGGAGCTGTTATCAATCCTCGCTTCAACTGCTCAAGAGAACTCTGACACTCTGCCGTCCAAGCAAACTGCGCATCCTTGCGGGTTAACTGCGTCAATGGCGCTGAAATTCGAGCAAAGTCTGAAACAAATCGCCGGTAATAGCCAGCCAATCCAAGAAAGCTGTGAACTTCTGCAACTGTGCTGGGCACTGGCCATGACTCAATAGCCACAATCTTCTGGGGATCCACTTCTACTCCTCCTCTGGTGATGATATGACCCAAGTACGAAATGCGATCGAGCCAGAACTCGTATTTACTGAACTTGGCATATAACTGGTGCTCTCTGAGGATCTGAAGAACTATACGGAGATGCTGCTCATGCTCCGCCTCACTCTTGCTGTAGACCAGGATGTCATCCAAGAACACGATCACAAACTGATCCAAGTAAGGCATGAAGATGCGATTCATGAGGTCCATGAATACTACCGGCGCATTGGTTGCTCCAAAAGGCATAACAAGGAACTCCCAATGCCCATATCTCGATCTAAAAGCTGTCTTCGGGATGTCCTTCTTTCTGACTCTGATCTGATGATAACCTGAGCGCAAATCAATCTTCGAGAATACTGATGCCCCTTTGAGTTGATCAAACAAGTCATCTATCCTCGAAAGAGGGTATCTGTTCTTGATTGTCACTGAGTTCAAGGAACGATAATCAACACATAACCTGGACGTACCATCCTTCTTTTTCACAAGAAGCATCGGGGCTCCCCAAGGCGATCCACTAGCACGAATGAATCCCTTGGTTCTAAGCTCTTCAATCATCTTGTACAAGATCTCCAATTCTGATGGCGCCATCCTGTAGACTCTCTCTGACACTGGGGCTGTCCCGGGAATCAAGTCTATAGTGAACTCGATCTCCCGCTCTGGAGGCATACCTGGAAGCTCTTCTGAAAAAATATCTGGGAACTCATCCACTATCCTGGGCAACTGAACTGCTGCTACTGCCATCCGCAATACTGGAGGAGATGACTCAACTTCGCCTCAGGAGAAAGAAAACTCTGGCTCTCCTGGAATGCTAAAAACAACCCTACCAATATGGCAGTCTATCCTAGCATACTGGTTCTTCAACCAATCCATCCCTAAGACCACATCATAATCGGCCATCGGGAATTCTATCAATCTAGCGGGGAATTCTCTACCGCTAACTACGATCCGACACGAAGAAAATACTCTATCTACTCCCACAAGTCCGTTACCAGTAAGTATATTGAGCCTTACTGATAATGACTCGGGCTCCAATCCTATCCGTATCGCGAATCGTACAGACATAAATGAATGCGATGCACCAGAATCAAATAAAGCTAAAGTTGGAAAGGAGTTGACGAGAATAGTACCTGCCACTACCTCTCCTGGTGCCAATCCTTCCTCCACGGTCATCATCATGGCCTGACCATGCCCTTGGGGTGCTGGTCCCCTCTGCTGATATCCTCGCTGCCTATTCTGACTCAAGGCCTGGGCTTGCACATACTGCTGGGGGTTCTGCTACTGGAATACTTAGGTCTGAGGCGGCAAGGGCCTCGGCAATGGATACCGCTGCTGCTGGACCGGAGCTGGTCCTCTCACCGAAGAGTTAGAAAGGTTGGACGAGGATGAACCACCCCTGTTCGGGCAGGATCCAACCCTATGGTCTGGTGCTCCACAAACCAGACACAATCCCTGTGTCCTACGACATTCTGCCACAACATGGCCTGGCTTCCCACAATGAGAATATCCCACTGCGGAAGACTGCTTCTGCTGCTGCTGAGGGTGCGTCGGAGTGGAATGCTGAACCGACGTCACTGAGGTCGCTCGCCTCGGAACTCCAATAGTCAAGGCCCTGGCTGCCGGGGCTGGTGCTGAAGACTGATTCATCTGGCCGTGAGATCTCTTCCGACCTCCGACCCTATCCACAATCCTCTGGGAGGTATACTCATGCCTCCGGGCTGCTCTCAAGACTGCATCAAAAGTCTGATGCTCAAACTGCTCGACTGCCAACAAGATCTCCAGGTGAAGTCCCTGCAGGAACCGCTAGGCTCTATCATACTCGGTTGCCACCAAAGTGGGAGCAAACCGACTGAGTCTGGAAAACTCGGCCGCATATCCATCGACCGTTCTGCCTCCTTGCTTCAGATTGGTAAACCTCGTCTGCAGATCATACCGAGCCACGGCATCGAAATACTTGGTCTGGAATCTCTCTCTGAATACTGCCCAAGCAATGGGGGCTGCTAATCCAACGGCCTGTGCTGCCCACCAGCTGCGGGCAAGATCTAATAGCTGCAGGCGCACAACGGCCACCTTCTCGTTCTCTGGAGTCCTGGCTGCCTCTAGAATCACTTCTGTGTCCTGAAGCCATGCATCTGCCGCGATAGCATCTTCACTACCGTCGAAGAATGGAGGGTTCAAGCGCTTGAAGCTGTTGGCAGCACTGTTACCCTGATGACTACCCTGGGTCAAAGCATCCGTCACTGCCTGGTGCAAGGCATCTCCATGCCGGTCTTGGGAAGCTATCAAGGTCCTGACGAGTCCTATCAAAGTGCCGTCATCATGTTCTACAGGTTGAACTGGCTGAACTGGTGGCTCTCCGCCAGAAGGCACGACTCTGGAGGCTACTCCGGAGTGCTGGGCTTGATCTCCAGGTTGCTGCTGGTCCGCGGGAGGTGCTCCGCCTTGCTGATCGGCCGGGTCAGGTACTATGCCGCTGAAGAAGACGACATAGGAAACAATAAGGAAGGACCAGGACAGAGCAACGATACAAGCATATGATCAGGACAAGAATCCAGGGATCCAGAAGATACGAACAGAGATCAAGGACGAATACTGATTGAGACATCTATTCGGTAACCCTCACATATCTTGATTTACAAGACCTGCATGGGCCACTACTTAAACCATGTCACGTCCCAGAACCAGAATACTGGAGAGCGGGGGCAGACATAGCCAGCTACATATATTGAAATGGATTCTATCTCGCTATACGGTCACGGCTGTCTAGGATACATGAGGGTTTATCTACAAGCCAACAGCCTCTTAAGGTCATGAACAAGCCTAGTGTCTCAATCACAAGCAAGTAAGTAAATGTTACAAGATGTATGATCATTAAATATACAATAATAAGGCATCCCAAATATTACATATTCAGCTGATCATGAAGCTAGTCGTTACAAAATGTGAGGACTAGCAAGAGTTTAGTCATACATGATCAACCCTAGGATCTGTTAATCATGTTACAGCCCGTAGGCAGACAGTAAGTAAGTGCAATCAAGCTAAACAGGTGCTCGTCGGCTAAACGCCTCAAAAGAATAATGTTTACAATAGAGTGGGAGAGCCAAAAATAACCCACTCGTTGCCAGGGTTCCGTCTAGTGGCCACCATCTGGCTGGGAAGTCGGTAGATCCTCTGGAGCTACTCCGAAATCTGGCCACACAAAACCAGCTGGGTCAGACCCCAGAAAGAGCAAGTGCCACAAAAGAGGCTTCACTTAAGAACTAAAACCAGCAATCAGCACAAGATATAAATAAAAGTAAGAATTGGAAATAAAGAAAATACACCAGGATGATATACGATGAGATAACCATGGAACTATTCAGATAACCAGGTTATAACCCGTAAACCAAACAAGGACCGGGGTTGTAACCCTTCGTCTGAACAGAACTTGGAATTCTCACCATTTATCGGTAAAATAAATACAAGTATCCGGGTCATGCAGTAGTCTGGAACAGGATCAGGACAAGGCTAGACAGGTTAGACTCCATTCAATCATATCACGGCCAAGCAAGAATTACGGCTTAATACTTTAACTAACTAGAGTTATCACAGGCCTAATTACTAGCAAGATGCAGTAAGATTATTCCACAGCCACAAGCCCTGCAGACCATCCAGGTCACCCAGGTCGAGAGATTAGGGTTGAATTCAGGTGGGTACATCGTCCAGGAAACGCATGTACCCTTAAGTAGCTTGAAGGGTGCAACACATGACAGTGTGCTGGAAATGTGCCCTACTCGACGGCAGGCTACAGATCCCAAGCGCGCCCAGGTAACGGAATTGCCTGTAGCTGGGAAATCTCTTCATGACTAATGTATTAATCTAGTTGTTAACCTTAGTCCATTTTAGTAGGTACTCCTGACCGTGGTACTCAGGAGTCCCCTCCTAGACATGATGCAAGACAGGACTGGATTATTTGTAAAAACACAATCGCCCACGGTGTCCAGGTTATTCATACAGGTCATGTCATGTCAGGTAGCCGTCGCAACAGCTTATCAAGATATAACATGTCAGGTTTATCATGTCAAGTATACTTGTCAGGAGTGCGCCACGACGGGCCACTATCAGGTCATGTCAGGTCATTATGTCAGGAGTGTACCACTACGGATCACTATCGTGTCGTGCTCAGGTATCATTCCAAACATATCAAGTAAATTCATGATTATCAAGTTCAGGACAAAAGGCGTAAGGATATAAAATGGACGTTAAATATCTAATAAAATATCAATATACAGGGCTATAGAAGATCAAGGGTAATCAGGCTACGCATCAGGCTAGCGTACGCTCAGGTCTGCGTACCAAAGGATCCATACACTTCCAATGGGAAGCGTATGCAAGGGTCAGCATACACGAGGGCACGCTCAAGCTACAGGTCAGCGTACGCTCAAGCTAGCGTATGCTCAAGACTGCGTACGCTCGAGCTAGCGTACGAAAGGAGCCAGCGTACGCCTTGCTCGCTTAAGCTAGCGTACCAAGGCTAGCGTACGCTCGCTAAAGAGCAGCGTACAAAGGCTAGCGTACGCTCGCTAAACAGCAGCGTACGAAGGCTAGCGTACGCTCACTAAAGAGCAGCGTACGAAGGCTAGCGTACGCTCACTAAAGAGCAGCGTACGACTCAGCGGCATAAGCTAAAAAGCTAGCTCACTGTTCACTGTCTTCTCCAAATGGTAAGAACAGCAAGAACTCCAAGGATGGAACCCAAATCTCCAAATGCTCATAACTTGGTCAAAACAAGTCCGAATCCAACTCTCCAAAGGTCAAAATTGGGTAGAATGAAATTCTCTAAAATATGGAACCATCAAAACTTAAAAACAAGCAAGTTTGATAGATCAAAACACCAAAAATCCAAAAATAGCAAAACTCTAGATCTACAAGAATTAAAGCCTCAAAATAGAAAATGACAAGTTCTAATGTGGTTTAGAATCATGAGAAGAAGCTAATGGAACCATAAAATGAGTTCTCTTGTGGAAGCAAGTTGCACTTGCCTAAGGGTTGGGGAGTTGTGGAGAGGAAGGAAGAAGAAGAAGAAATAAATAAGAGTTATGGAGGAGAGAGAAGGTTGGTGGGGAAATAAATATCATGGGTGGTGGTAGGTAGGGGTTTCACCTTGGTCCATGATGGACCAAGCAACCAGCCGGCCAAACCAAACCAACCCAAACCGAGAGTTAAACCAAGCCAAGAAAACTAAACAAGAAACAATACAAGAAAATACGTACACGTATTTCCAAAATACGTAATACGAACCACAGGCATTACAGCCATGTATCACAGTTTATTTTGCATAAAAAAATAATGAATATGCATGAAATATGAGCTAAAATAATTAAACAGCAAATTGCAAGGTGTCTTGCCTGATAGTACGCCTGGTGTGCTGCAATGATCAATGTGGCACGAACTGCGACTTCGGTACAACAACTATGCAAGGTGACCTCTGATGGTGGCACGGATTATGTCATTGAGTCCGGAATAGTCAATTTGGCTAGGGACGATATAGGGAGGTTCGAGATTACAAGAAGGTAGAAATGATTTGGTTTAGTTATGGACAAGAATAGATAATTGAAGAAAATAATTATGGATAAATAACTATTTTGAAAGAAAATATTTATTTATATTAGGAAACTATATATTTTTCATTAGTAAAATAGTCTTTAATAATTACTTGAAAATCTAGAAAAATTGTTTTTAGGCAAACTCTATGTTTTGTAATGATAAATAAGATTGATATCATGCTACTTATAATTAGTCAAAGTATTTAATAACTATATTAGAATATTACTTATAATATCCGAAAACTATAACTGGAATTATAATTAAAATCTATACCTAATTAATAAAATTATTGTAAGTAATATTAGTGATTAAAACTATGCTTATAATAAAATCTATATTAATATTTAACAAAATTAATGTAAGTAAGCCAACCAAATTAATATCAAATAACATTGATGATAATAGTAGTACAGCTATTGTAACCATACTACATATTTTGCACGTAAGAGAAATAAATAATAAAAAAAATAATATTAAAAATATTAAAAATAATAATAACAATAATAGTAATAATAAAATAATAATAATAATAATAATAATAATAAATAAATAAATAAATAAATAAATAAATAAATAAAAACTTTACCCTTTCTTAGCCTAACTCAGCCATTCCCCCCCAAATCGTACTGAGAGAGAGAGGAGCGGAGAGAATACTGAGGAGAGAGGGAGAGGGTCGAGCGGGAAGGCGGAGGGTCGAGGGAGATGGGACGAAGGGGCGGAGTGAGTGGTCGGTCGGTGGGTTCAACGGGCGGCGGGCTGGTCGCCGAAAAGGAGGAGCGGCGGAGGCGATTTTAGATCGGACGGCGAGGCCATGGACGCTGCGGAGGACGGGAAGAAGGGCGGACGGTTCGACCGACGGTGGTGCCGTGGCCGGTGAGGCGGAGAGTGGTTGGGTCACGCGGCTCGTTCGTGGTCGACGCGGAGGAAGGCGGTGTTGGCCGGCGGCGGCGCTGGGAAGGGTGGCCGGCGATGGTCGCTGCGGCGGCGGTAGGCGGTTAGATCAGAGAGGGGTTCGACTGGTCGGAGAACGCGGCGGAGGAGGGGCCGTGTCGAGAGGGTCGGGTCTTTCCGGAGTTTGTGCTGGCAGTGGAGGTCGTTCGTCGGGCGGTTGCGGTGAGCTCGAGAGGGAAGGGGGAAGGAGGTCGGGAGCTCACCGACGACGGCGGAGGATGGCAGCGCCGGCGGCCGGCGGAGGTAAGGGCTTAGACTTAGGGTTTTGGTTTTCTTTTTTCTATTTTTTTTGGAGGGTGGTGGCTGTCGTGTGTGTCGGCAAGGAGGAGGGGATGGCCGGAGTTAGCCGATGGTGTCGGGGGTGGCCAGTAGGTTCTGGCGGTGCTGACGATGGTGGTTACCGGCCTGGGTTGGTCGGGGACAGGCTGCCGGATCACGGCAGTGGGGTTGTGGCGAAGGCAGAGAAGGCTGGTGGCTGCCAGGATGGAGTTGGTGTTGGCAGCGGTGGTCGGTGGCTGTGGTCGAGTCGGGGTCGGGGTGGTGCTGAGCGAGGTAGTTGCTGGCCATGAAGATGGTAGGGTGGCCGGACACAGGCGACGGAACAGAGGCTGCGGCAAATTTTGGTTTAGGGTTAGGTTTAGATTAGGAGTTCATTGATGTCGGGGGTGGATGACGTGTCCGTGTGTGGACACGAAGATTGTGACAATGTATATGTAAAATGTAGGTTGGAATACGTTTGGAATGACACCCGGGGTCGGACCCGAGGCCGTCATGGCTGACACGGAAGAGATGGACACCGACACGAGGCACGTACACGTTGTGGAAATTTTTGTGGATTATTTGGGAATGATAAAAAATTATGGAGGAGTACCTGCCTATTTATAGGATGTGGGAATTCTCATTGGGATAGGATTAGGATTAGTTTAAAACCCCAATAGATAATACCTTATTAATTTAAATAATTTAAATCAATCAAATCCAATCTCAATCTAGTTTAAATCCAATTAAATCCAAATGATAAATCTCCATCCTTAAATCAACTATTTAAATCAAACCAATAAATCTAACCATAATTTAAAGTTTAATAACTAAACTAAAATACCTTTTTATAATTAAATAAAAATAATTTCAAAAATAAATAAATATTTTTAAATATCTTTTTGAATAAAGAATATTAATATTAAAAATCACGAAAATTACATTTTTATTTAGAATAACTAGCAAAATATTTATGAAATATATGTATGCACGAATATTATTATTTATTCTAAATAAAAAAAGCTTTTCATAAATAAAACCATAAATTTAGAAAATTTTGATAGCTAAATTAAATATTACATATTATTTTGAAACTATAAAAATAAGAAAAATGTTTTTCTAAAAATATGTACGCTCGCACATATTCGCACTCGTCGAGCAATTTCGAAAAATAAATTTTTCGTACACGACGTACAATACGACTACGTGACGTACAATACAAATTTTTAAATCGGTACAAATTTTATAAAAAATTTTAATAGTAGAAATTTAGGGGTTTTACATCCTACCCAACTTAAAAGAAATTTCGTCCTCGAAATTAAGAATTTGTAGGGGGTGAAAAGACACAAGGGGGTATCGATGGGGAACAATCAATAACAAAAATCTTGTCGTAAGAAATTGCGATCTAGATCATAGGAAAATAATACAATACGGTCGGAATGAATGAGGGTCACGATTAAGAGAAGAAAATAGATTCGATTTAATTAAGCGATTTAGAGGGTCTTGATAGAGTCGAGTAGTTTAGGAGAGCAATATCGAGTGAGAATGGTCATAGCCGAAAGGAAGGCTAGAGGAAGTTCTAGCTCGACGCCTTCGTCCTTCGAAAATTGGTGAAGGCGAAAGCAATAGAGAGTTCGAAGGAGGCGTGTTCGAAGGAGGCGTTTATCGAATACGAATACGTGATTCAAAGGCAATCGAAAAATTTCAAAAGAATTGTCAAAGCAGTCGTGGATGGGATTCTAGAGGACAAGCTTAACTATGTCCCCATCCACGTAGAATAATAGGCAAAAGCGAACCAAGTGCACTCGGTTGATCAGACCATCATGCACCGGCTCTGATTAGACAATATGATAATGAGTGCGCTCAATAGCATAAGTCATGAACAAACTCGATAAATGGATGAGTTTGTAAAACTAGATTATAGTAGCAACATTAGTCAAGGTGGTAAAATATAGGCACGGGAGACTAAGATTTAGAAAAGGTAGAATGATTCTAAGTCATACAATCGTCCTATAGTCTTCTTGTCCAAGTCCTTGGTTGGCTAGACGGGTTAGGTCCTCTAGATTCTAGGATCTAAATAAGCTTGCTAATATAGGTCACTAGGTCAAAGGGGCTGCTAGGTCATAAGGTAGTCTACCCAACTTAAAGAATTAAACTAATGGTGTTTTGGGACAACTAACTAGTAGGGTCAATCTCTAGTAAGCACGAAGGGAAGATAAGAATAGGGATGGAAGGAAGCAAGCAAGATGCAATTGATGAGTCAAACGGTAGATAAAATCAAGGAAAGAGGTCAAGTATGTGGATGAGATCCTAAACTTCTAATCCTATTCGCAGGCTTGCTTGGTACGGTAAAGTAACCAAACAATTTATCTGACCTGCATGGGCCACCACAAAAACATGTAACACCCCAGTCCCAAAATATGTAGGACTAAGAATGTAGACATGCCAGCTGTATTCATACGAAGTATACTCCAATATATGGAAGCCTCGTATAAATACATAAGCTGTAAAATGCAGTAGAACCATAACTAATCTCATCCGTACAAGATAAATGAATAAAAATATCATATAATGAGAATGAATTTATTTTGATACAATATGTTGGGCGAAGATAAATCCACTACCAACAAAATAAGGAAAAGTACATAGAAAATGAAATGAGTGGCGAGCGAAGCAAAGACGATCCAAGTGCAATCATCCTCGAGAAATAGCAATAAACACGGCTAGAGCTAAAGCACATGCGAAGAACAATAGCACACACCTGGAAAGATAACCAGGTCCTCAGAGGGACGTAACAAGACACATAATAGTATGCCATATAAACTGAATAAATATTGCTCAATAAATAAGTAAATCGAATTATAACATGGTCCAATACGCACCTACTGAACGAGCGTACCATCCCCCCAACCAAACAAGGATAGGAGATGGTAAACTAATTCACGGTAACGTATCTTCCCATGCTAAGAATCCAATATGGTATCCGGACCCCAACAAGGTTTAATACCTTCTCATCGAAGTAGTAAGTCACACCTACAACCAAACAAGGACAAGATGTGACGAACTAATCCGCGACAAGTTATTGTTCCAAGCCACGGTCAGATACAAGTACCCAAACCAAAGGTACTCATACCTAACGGATAAGGGCGCCTAACCAACTCTAGGTGAATACAGTTTTAAGAACGGTTCATGGTCGCATGACTACCGGGTCAAGTCAAGAAAATACCAACACAGTACTCAGTAGCGAGTCACAACACCATATACTATTCGTCAGTATCGAGCGAGTCTATAGCATATAGTCTACCTATCATTCCTCAGTAGCGAGCGAGTTTACGATAGATAGGGTGGTAGTCAACTTCCACTCATGTTCTTCCCGCCCAATGCTAACTCTATAACCGCTAAGTTAACTAGCATGCAATTCTATTAGCAGTTATTCCTATCGCACGGCTTGTACGTACTGGTGGCCAGCCAATCACGCACTTCCGTGTTCTACATATGACACACAACTTCGTGGTACAACGTGTCAAGGCCATGAATGCAACACACAAAGGTAGTCCCTTAAATATAGGTTTAATGTGTAAGAAATAATACATAGCAAGAAACTGAACAGTAAATTCTAACAGGTTATGTCATGTATCACAGTTTATTTTGCATAAAGAAAATAATGAACATGCATGAAATATGAGCTAAAATAATTAAACAGCAAATGGCAAGGTGTCTTGCCTGATAGTACGTCTGGTGTGCTGCAATGATCAATGTGGCACGAACTGCGACTTCGGTACAACAACTATGCAAGGTGACCTCTGATGGTGGCACGGATTATGTCATTGAGTCCGAAATAGTCAATTTGGCTAGGGACGATATAGGGAGGTTCGAGATTGCAAGAAGGTGGAAATGATTTGGTTTAGTTATGGACAAGAATAGATAATTGAAGAAAATAATTATGGATAAATAACTATTTTGAAAGAAAATATTTATTTATATTAGGAAACTATATATTTTTCATTAGTAAAATAGTTTTTAATAATTGCTTGAAAATCTAGAAAAATCATTTTTAGGCAAACTCTATGTTTTGTAATGATAAATAAGATTGATATCATGCTACTTATAATTAGTCAAAGTATTTAATAACTATATTATAATATTACTTATAATATCCAAAAACTATAACTGGAATTATAATTAAAATCTATACCTAATTAATAAAATTATTGTAAGTAATATTAGTGATTAAAACTATGCTTATAATAAAATCTATATTAATATTTAACAAAATTAATGTAAGTAAGCCAACCAAATTAATATCAAATAACATTGATGATAATAGTAGTATAGCTATTGTAACCATACTACATATTTTGCACGTAAGAGAAATAAATAATAAAAAAATAATATTAAAAATATTAAAATAATAATAACAATAATAGTAATAATAAAATAATAATAATAATAATAATAATAAATAAATAAATAAATAAATAAATAAATAAATAAATAAAAACTTTACCCTTTCTTAGCCTAACTCAGCCATTCCCCCCCCAAATCGTACTGAGAGAGAGAGGAGCGGAGAGAATACTGAGGAGAGAGGGAGAGGGTCGAGCAGGAAGGCGGAGGGTCGAGGGAGATGGGACGAAGGGGCGGAGTGAGTGGTCGGTCGGTGGGTTCAACGGGCGGCCGGCTAGTCGCCGAAAAGGAGGAGCGACGGAGGCGATTTTAGATCGGGCGGCGAGGCCATGGACGCTGCGGAGAACGGGAAGGAGGGCAGACGGTTCGACCGACGGTGGCGCCGTGGCCGGTGAGGCGGAGAGTGGTTGGGTCACGCGGCTCGTTCGTGGTCGACGCGGAGGAAGGCGGTGTTGGCCGGCGGTGGCGCTGGAAAGGGTGGCCGGCGATGGTCGCTGCGGCGGCGGTAGGCGGTTAGATCGGAGAGGGGTTCGACTGGTCGGAGAATGCGGCGGAGGAGGGGCCGTGTCGAGAGGGTCGGGTCTTTCCGGAGTTTGTGCTGGCAGTGGAGGTCGTTCGTCGGGCGGTTGCGGTGAGCTCGAGAGGGAAGGGGGAAGGAGGTCGGGAGCTCACCGACGACGGTGGAGGATGGCAGCGCCGGCGGCCGGCGGAGGTAAGGGCTTAGACTTAGGGTTTTGGTTTCCTTTTTTCTATTTTTTTGGAGGGTGGTGGCTGTCGTGTGTGTCGGCAAGGAGGAGGGGATGGCCAGAGTTAGCCGATGGTGTCGGGGGTGGCCAGTAGGTTCTGGCGGTGCTGACGATGGTGGTTACCGGCCTGGGTTGGTCGGGGACAGGCTGCCGGATCACGGCAGTGGGGTTGTGGCGAAGGCATAGAAGGCTGGTGGCTGCCAGGACGGAGTTGGTGTTGGCAGCGGTGGTCGGTGGCTGTGGTCGAGTCGGGGTTGGGGTGTTGCTGAGCGAGGTGGTTGCTGGCGATGAAGATGGTAGGGTGGCCGGACACAGGCGACGGGACAGAGGCTGCGGCAAATTTTGGTTTAGGGTTAGGTTTAGATTAGGAGTTCATTGATGTCGGGGGTGGATGACGTGTCCGTGTGTGGACACGAAGATTGTGACAATGTATATGTAAAATGTAGGTTGGAATACGATTGGAATGACACCCGGGGTCGGACCCGAGGCCGTCACGGCTGACACGGAAGAGATGGACACCGACACGAGGCACCTACACGTTGTGGAAATTTTTGTGGATTATTTGGGAATGATAAAAAATTATGGAGGAGTACCTGCCTATTTATAGGATGTGGGAATTCCCATTGGGATAGGATTAGGATTAGTTTAAAACCCCAATAGATAATACCTTATTAATTTAAATAATTTAAATCAATCAAATCCAATCTCATTCTAGTTTAAATCCAATTAAATCCAAATGATAAATCTCCATCCTTAAATCAACTATTTAAATCAAACCAATAAATCTAACCATAATTTAAAGTTTAATAACTAAACTAAAATACCTTTTTATAATTAAATAAAAATAATTTTGAAAATAAATAAATATTTTTAAATATCTTTTTGAATAAAGAATATTAATATTAAAAATCACGAAAATTATATTTTTATTTAGAATAACTAGCAAAATATTTATGAAATATATGTATGCACGAATATTATTATTTATTCTAAATAAAAAAAGCTTTTCATAAATAAAACCATAAATTTAGAAAGTTTTGATAGCTAAATTAAATATTACATATTATTTTGAAACTATAAAAATAAGAAAAATATTTTTCTAAAAATATGTGCGCTCGCACATATTCGCACTTGTCGAGAAATTTCGAAAAATAAACTTTTCGTACACGACGTACAATACGACTACGTGACGTACAATACAAATTTTTAAATCGGTACAAATTTTATAAAAAATTTTAATAGTAGAAATTTAGGGGTTTTATATGGGGCTTCATTGCTAAATTTTTTTCATGCTTCTACAAGACCCCCTTCAAAGTTTTCGATACTTGAACGAGTTCGAATTACTTTGAAAGAAGCATGGATCGTCTTCTCGTGATGCAATGGGCACATAGCACGGCTTATCTTCTTGGACGCATAGTGTTTGGCCAGCATGTCAAAGAGATATGACTCTTGAGATCTTCCTCGAAATCTGAACTGACAGATTCATCAGGGTGGAATTTGAAGAGGTCCATCCTTCATACGTTGTCCACGTCAGCAAGTGGCAGTTGCATAGTATGCAAGGGGCTGGTTCTTCACGTGGGCGCATAGGCCATTGTGGGCGCATACTGCGCAATAGGCGCATAGGCGCATAAGGCTTAGTGGGCACATAGGAAGTGGCCTATGCCTATAAATAGGCCCTGAAGGAGAGAGAGCTCATTATTTCCTTCTCTTAGAATTTTTTAGAAACTCTTTATCTTCTTTCTTTGAGAACCATGTCTCCCAAGGTCGCCAAGAGATCCGTGAAGGGCAAGGGGGCTGCGCCGAGTGGCTCTTCTCCCGCGGCAGCGTCTTCGGCAGTCCAGGAACCGATTCTGGGTGAGGGCATGCTTCAAAAAATAAAGTCTCGAGCATTAATTTGTGACGCTTAGACTTTTCTTCTGCCTGGGCGCATGTGCCTAAGGCAATATACTTTTGTGAGCATCGTTATGCACCTACAGAAGTCATGCGCCAATACTGTGGTGTGTTATGCGCCCACGTGTTATGCGCCTACGTGCTATGACATGTTATGCGCCCACGTACTGTTCGTGTGTTATGCGCCTACTTGTTTTGGGTGCATATCCCTTTGGGCGCATAGGAGTCTTCCAGCACTTAGTTTTTTCTGCAGATTTCTGAGTCTGACTTTCTCTTCTGTCCTTGCTTCTTGCAGCATCTATATCGAAGGCTGAGGCCATTGTGAAGGAGGAGATGCTACCTTCTTTCATCAAACAAGGGTCACCGTTCGTTAAGGAGGAGGTGACACCAAAAATTGAGGTAAAAGAAGAGTTGGCGCTCATAGGGGAGAGAATTACTCCCAAGATTGAAGCTGCTGTAAATGAGGAACCCAAGTCTGAGGGTAGTAGCACTGGAAGTTCCCCTCCTACCCCGGCCGAGGACCTTAATCAAATAGATCCTTCATATGCAAAATGGTTGAGGGAATGGTATATGCCTCGACACAACTAGGATCCGTGGGTTCCCATAAATATCCATATTTTGTCTTGGTATTTCTGTCTGTCTTTAGCTTTTATGTTTCGCTTCTTTTGGACATCAAATATAATCCTCTACTTCTTGCTCGGACGAAGAGATGGAGAACTTTTTGTTTTGCTCATGAGATGTAGTCCTGTGAATGTAACTGATTTTGGATAAATAGAACACATTCACTCCATTCTTTGCTTATGGTATCTGTGGTGCTTGTATTAGAGGGCCTAATACAACATTCGTGTAAAGGGTATCCCGCTGGGGGACCCCCCCTCTTTTTTTGTTTGGACCTATTGTCCCTTTGTGCATCTGGGAATACGAGCAAATAGATTTGAAATAAAACCCAACAGAGGTAATATGGTCGTGATAGGTCTGTGGTCTTGACACCTATATCTTTTATCCCGGGTTGGGTATAGGTGTTGAGTCGAAAGATTATCGGTATCAGAGGTAATGTGGACATGACACATGATAATCAGGAGTGGTTTTTGGTGGAATAGATTTTCTTGTCAAGTTCGACTTCTTGTCAGGTATTCCTTCCTGAAATTGAAGAAACTTTCCAAGCCCCTTCTCCGACGACCTCCACTAAAGATGAGAAGATGGCCCAGGAAGTTGTCAAAGCTTTCTACTTTGTGCTAAAAGTGAAGCTTCCTGGAGTCTTGAATCGGAATGCTGCCTTTGGCCCTGTGAAGGCTGTTGCCGAATCCCAAGTGGCGGCCCTCGAGAGTATTGTCGGCTATAAAGAGCGGGCTAATACTCTAAGGAAAGTTCTGAATGACCTGGAGGGTCAGGTGGCCAGGTTCCGGGATGCCAAGCAGCGGAGCCCAACGTCGCTGTCCCGTACAGAGGACAAGGCTTTGATGACGGCTCTTGCGGAGGAGAAGGCTACTTTCCAGGCAAGGAAGGATGCCCTGGTTTGAGAGATTGGCGAGCTGGCTGACCAGTATGGCCAGTTCAATGCTACAAATAAGACACGTACTGTCTCAAAGAACAGGCTGGCTGCGTAAATCATCGAGAGGTATAATCACATTACGGAGATCCAGAACGAGATCGCCCAGTTGGAAGCCGACTTGAGGGCGACAACATCTGAACAGGAGGATTATTTGTCTCAAGCTGCCATGACTGCCACAACTTCTGCCTATTTTGAAGAACAACTGGCGAAGTTGGAGGGGGAGCATCAGAGTCTTATCCTCTTCGAGAATGAAGCCGCACGTCAAGAAGAGGCACGCCGTCGAGCTACTGCGAAGTCTGAGGCCGAAGTTGCGGCTCTAAGGGACAACATCAACCGCCTATGTATCCGTAGATTTTTGTAACTTTTTTTCTAGCCGTCACGACTCTTGTATCCTTTTTTCGTCTCTTAATAGACGTAAAGAATAAAATAAAGAATCTTTTCAAAATGAATTTGGTTTTGTGAAATATCGGTGCTAGAGGTAATGTGGACGTAGCAAGAATATTTCTGGTGGATATTCCGCTGGAGAATTTTGATGTGGACTTATTATCCGTTTTATATTCAAATGAATCGAATATAGATAATAAGTTGAACGAAGCTGCTAGTAGAGGTAATATGGACATAATAGCAGAGGATGTTCTATATCTGACCAGAGGTAATATGGACGTGAAAAGATATATAATGTTAGGTAGGAGTGGATAATTCAGAGGTAGTAAGGACGTGATTATCCTTGATGAATGCTTTGCTCAGAGGTTATATGGACATGGCAAAACATAATCATTTCACTGGGGAAATAATTATCGGAAAACAATTCAGAGGTAATAGGAACGTGACTGTTTTCGTCGAACCGAGTTTGGATAGGGTCAAAAACAGGAATGATTCTACTGGGAAAATTTTTAGAGGACCTATTATCCAGGGCGTATTCAAGACTCTTTAAATATGGATAATAGTTAGATAGTTTTTCGAATGATATAAACATCGTACTGTACATTTACATGACTGAACATATGTGAACAAAAAAGGTTACACATAGTATTTCTTCTGGAACTTGTCGTTGATAGGCATAATGAGCAAGTCACCATCAGGCTTGGTTAGTCGGTATGCACAATTAGAATACACTGATTTTATGATGAAAGGACTTTTCCATTTAGGCTAAAATTTTCCTTTTATTTTGTGCGTCACGACCATTGGTCTTCTCACTGCTAAGACCAGATTGCCGACTTGGAAGATCCTCTCCTTCACCTTTTTATTGAAAGCTCTGGAAAGGTGTGCTTGGTATAGCTCAATGTGCTGCTGAACTAACAAGCATTTTTCATCTAGCGCTTCAAGCTCCTGGAGTCGCAGACGGTAGCTTTCTTCGGTAGTCAACTCGTTGGCTAAGGCTACTCGAAGAGAAGGGATCTAGATTTCTAGGGGAAGAACTGCTTCGCTCCCATAAATCAGAGAAAAGGGCATACTGCCTGTTGGAGTCCGGACCGTTGTATGATTGGCCCATAGACATTCACCGAGCTTCTCATTTCAATCGCACTTGTTTGAAGACATGAAATTCTTGAGAAGTTTTATGATGGTTTTGTTGAAGGCTTCTGCTAGCCCGTTAGCCGCTGGATTATAGGCAGTAGAGGCTATGTTCTGGATTCGATTTATATCGCAGAACCGATATAATGCATGGCTTGCGAACTGTAGACCATTATCATGGATGATCCTGCGAGGTAGGTCGAAGCGGTAGATGACGTAATGTTTGATGAAACTGATCACGTTTGATGCCTTCACTTCGGTGAGCGGTATAGCTTCCATCCATTTGGAGAAGTGATCGGTTATGGCTAGGATGAACCGATGTCCTTTGGAGGATGGCAGGCTGATTGGTCCTATGACGTCCATGCCCCAGGCTTTAAATGGCCAAGATACTGCCGTCGGGTGTAGAAACTCTGAAGGTTGATGAATGAAGTCGGTATGGAACTGACAAGCTCTATACTTTTTTGCATATTCAACAGCAGCTGCTATCATTGTGGGCTAGTAATAATCCATTCGTTTGAGGCAATTCTATAATTTGGGGCCTGGTTGATGTGCACCACAAACTCCATCGTGAGCCTTCCGGAGTGCTTGTTTGGCTTCTGTGTCTGATAAGCATCGTAACAGTAGCCCGTCGTAAGAGCGTCGGTACATCATCTTGGTAGCTGTATCATAGTAAAATCTGAGGGATCGTCTTTGGATAGACACTACTTCCTTCAGGTCCTCGGGGAGGATTCTATAGACGACATAGTCTATGAAGGGTAATCTCCAGTCTTTAGCATCGACGTTTGTTTTCGTTGTGTAACTGTGATGAATATGCAAGGCATCTTTCATACAGAATAGCTCTCGACCAGACACTATGATCGACTGCTGAGTATTGGTTGGAACGGTCAAGAAAGCTGCGAGACCGACTAGAGCATCTGCTTCTATATTCTGTAGTCGAGGTACGTGCTCGATAAAGAATCCTGCGAAAGTAGACGCCAACTCGATTGTTGCTCTGTGGTAGGGGATGAGATCTTCGTGACGAACTTCATAATCCCCTCAAACTTGACTAACTATTAGCTTGGAATCGCCGTACGCTTCTAGATAGTCAACTTCTAGTTGTTTTGCCAGTTGCAGGCCGATTAATAGGGCATTATATTCGGCCACGTTGTTGGTGCATGGTTCCACGAGAGAATATGCACGATGTATAACCAGATGATCAGGCGACATGAGCACGACAACTACTCCAGCTACAATATTTCCTTTGGGTCCAGTTCTTGATGCACCGTCAAAGAACATTCGCCAAATGGGGATTTTTTTAGTTGCAGTGTTAGACTCTACCACTTTATCGGAGATTTCGTCATAGAGTTTGGACGATTCTGGCACCAGATGAGCTGCTAGGAAATCAGCTAATGCTAGGCCTTTTACTGCCTTCTGAGGAACGAAGAGCATATCATACGGAGTCAATAGCATTACCTATGTAGCTAAACAGAAATTAAGAAAACCCGGTTTTGTCATGAGTATTCTGAGAGGATTAACTTTAGATATGATATGGATAGTCTGTCCAGACACATAGTGGCGTGTCTTCTGGATGGCAAATACTAGTGCAAGGCATTCTTTCTCCACTGGTGTGTATCTGTGTTCGGCACCCACCATTGTGCGGCTGAGGTAGTAGATTGCCTGTTCATGGCCGCCTTCGTTCTTTTGAGCTAATAGGGCACCAAAAGAATGTTCTATAGCGTGGACATATAGTATGAAGAGCTTCCCCATTATTTGAGCTAACAATACTGGAGGGCTTGTGAGATACACCTTGATGTCGACGAATGCACGTTGACATTGTTCAGTCCAGTAAAAGATACGCCCTTCTTCATGAGCTGAGTGAACGGTTGACATCTTTCGGAGAGGTTCAAAATAAATCGTATGATATATGCTAACCTTTCTTGTAGTACGCGTAGCTCTTTGAGGTTTCTTAGAGGATGCATATCGAGGATAGCCTTCACTTTCTCCGGGTCTAGATGTATGACCTTTGAAGTGATGACGAAACCAAGGAACTTGTCGCTGGAGACTCCCCGAAAATTCTTGGTTGGATTCATCTTGAGTTGGTGTGCATGCATTAGTTCGAACACCGTTCTCAAGTCTTGGAGGTGGTTGCCCTTGAGACGACTTTTAACTGCGATATCGTCTACGTAGCACTCTACAGTTTTGCACAAATGATTGCGAAAAATTGTGCTCATGGCTCGCTGGTATATCGCCCCTACATTCTTCAATCCGAAGGGTATCACCGTATAACAGTATACCCCCAACGGTGTTCGAAAAGATGTGTGCTTCTCGTCGTCGGGGAACATCTTGATCTGGTTGTAGCCTGAGAACCCATCCATGAAGGACATTCGCTCGAAGCTGCAAGTATTGTCGATCAATACGTCAGTGATCGGTAGAGAAAACTCGTCCTTCGGGCATACAGAGTTCAAATCATGGTAATCGATACAAACTCAAATTCTACCATTCTTTTTTATGACTGGAACGATGTTGGCAACCCAGTCTGGGTGTTGTTCTTCGCGAATGAATCTTCTGGCAATAAGCTTCTTGACTTCATTCTCGATGGCCTCCATAACGTCTGGTCGGAATCGTCATTGTTGCCGCTTCACTGGCTTAGCTTTAGACAAAATATTTAGGCGGTGCATGGCGACTTTAGGATCCAGGCCTGGCATGTCTTTATAGCTCCATGCCAAGACGTCGATGTATTCTCTTATAAGTTGTATAAGCGATTGGCGTTCTTCGTCAGATAGACTTTTGCTGATGAAGATTGGTTTGAAAGATGATTCATCTCCTAAATTGACTTGGATGACTTCATCTTCGGTAGGTGGTTTACATTGTTCGAAGCACAGCTCCCACCTAGTATCCATCTTTTGAGCCCATTGTTCGAGCTCGATTGATTGGACGTCGTCTATAATTTGGTCAACAAAAACCATGTTGACGAACAGAGTTACTTTGAATATATCGCCAATGCTGGAGTCTGAGTCCCAGAGGGAGGAGTCAGAAGAATGAGAACAACGATCTGCTTCATCATATAATCTTTCGGGAGTTATTGGAGGAGAGACATAGCCCAAACCAACACCGTTTCGTTGATAGTAGTTCTCGGATTTGCCGGAAGGAGCAAAGTGTCGTATTGGCAATTGTCGTCCTCGGTCGTAATTTAGTCCCTTGTCGCTTTTGATGTTATATCCCATGTTCTGGATGATATTTTTGGCCTGCCAACTATACCGAAAAAGTTGCATTTTTCCAGAGTCATAGTCAGCTTCTGTGTTGTGCTTGGGAGAAGTCGAGTCTGGAATGAACTTTCTCTCGCCAATTATACGACCAAAGATGATTAGTTCTTCATCCTTCTTTCTGGCTGGGACGATGAAATAGAGGATATCTTCAGGGTAAATTTTTTCCCGCAGGTGAGGCCTCGTGATCGGCATACAGAGGTGTGGTCCTATGCCGTGCTGTAGGGCGTATATCGTATCTATGTAGTGGTTTACAGATTGATAGACGTTGAAGTAATTCAAAGATAAACCTTTACAAAGGAAATACGCAAGTTCTTCTTCAGGGATAACATCATCCGCTGAAGGTACATTATTATGAGTATTGATATACTCATTGAGAGGATCATCACCTGGAAGAGGAGCCATAGTCTTGGCCGAGTTTACCACGTAGGATAGTTCTTCAGGATTGGGAGGACGGGCGTTAGTAGGTTCCTTCCGGGGTGTCTTGCTGAGAGTGATGGTCAATGGTTTAACCTTGTCAGGGTTCTTCTTTTTCATCTAGATTGTGAGAGGCTTCGAAGTACTTTTTGGAGTAGTACGTCCTTTGACTCGGATGATCAGGGGACCATCATTGGAGGATGAGCTTGCTTCAGCTTTATTGTCAGCTTCGTTGCCGTCATCCTTGGGGGGCTAGGATTGATAAAGTATCGAATCTCCTTAGTAAGCTTCGATGCCCTTAAAAGGATCGACATCGACAAACTTCGTCTTCACGACACCGTCGCTGTTGATGTACTTGAAGCACTGGTGAAGTGTGGAAGGACCGATCATGTTTTCGTGTATCCATGGACGTCCCAACAAGATATTATAGGATACATTAGCATCGATCACATAGCAAGAAACCTCCGTTCATAGATCACCGATCTGGCACTTGAAATGAATTTTGCCCAGTGGGTGGCTTCGACCAGAATTAAAAGCCATGATAGTTGTGTTGGTTGCAGATAGCTTGTATAGAGGGATTCCCAGAATTTGAAGCAAACTTCTAGGAATGATGCTGAGGGAGGATCCTAGATCGATGTGCATACGGTCCACCTTGATCGTCCCGATATACCCTGTATAGTACAGGGGTCTATCATGACAATTATTTTTGAGTAATATGTCCTTCTGTGAAAAGGTGATGTTGGGCACCACTTCCATAGTACTGTGGCAGTGATGACAGGAGACGGGGTCTTCAGCGGGGGCTTTGACTTCGGCGAGGTAAGAGTCAGCATGTAGTAATGCCTCACTTAAGGCCTTCTGCGTTTCTTTGGAGAGTCACAACAGATCGAACAGAGACAACCTTGTAGAAGCATGGAAAATATCAGAATAATGGTCCATGCGGCTCCGGAATACGAAGCCCATGCGGCTCATATGGGAGCTGTCTTACACGGTTCAAAGGAAGACTCTCAGTCTCATGCGGCTCGAGAGTGTATGCGGTTCAGCAGGAATATGCGGCTCGGTTGATGCCACGTGTCCCCTTGTGATCCTTTCCTACAGCTGGCCCTTTGAATAGTGGCCTCATTTAATGCTCTGACACGATTTGACGACAGTGGCGGCTCTGGCATAAAGTGTCATAATGGCTCTGCCATAATGATAGACTCTTCGGGAAAAGAAGAAGATCTCTGACCCGATCCGTCAGAAATCCTAGGTTGCCACGTGGCAAAATCTCATGCGACTTAAATAGAGAACAGCTCCATGCGACTCACTGAGAAGTCACTCTATATGACTAGCAGAAATCAGCCATATACGGCCCACTGAGAGCTCAGTCCCTGCGGCTCAATACAACGCTAGCTCATGCGGCTCGCAAAGACTGCATATGCGGCTCATTAAGAGTTCGTTCCCTGCGGCTCGATGAAGCATTGTCCTATGCATCTCACGAAGAGTATCTCCCTGCGGTTCAAGTGTTGCCCATCCTATGCGGCTCCGGTAGTATCCACAATCAAAATACGTGGCATCGGATCAATCAAGGATTTAACCGAATTCCAACAAGAATATTTGACATCATCGTTATAATTACTAAGATCAGGGCATATCATTTATTATCAAGCTAATGGGACACGTGGCGAGCAATCAGACATTGGCATAATCAATCATGAAGATTTAAAGCAATTAGCATTAACTGCTCACAAGATACGGTGCTATCCGCATTAATGGCCTAGATTTATTGTAATCAGGATCAAGGGTTCAGATAGATTGAAGGAGCGCCGATATTCCAAACAAATGATCATTAGCAAACCCTAATGATCACACCCCACTCCTATAAATAGCCAGCATTATTCCCTTACAAAAACCCCCGGCAACTAGAGAATAAAAAGAAGAGAGAGAGACAGATATACAGAGAGAGTTCCCCTCTTTTCGATAACTACAGAGAGAGAGAAGCCAGGAGAGCAACACGAGGAGAGCAAGAAGAGCATTCCTTCGTCCCCGTCAAGCAGATCTTCTCCGAGCCAAGACTGCATACCGATCGTCTAAGGAGTAAGGCAGGGCTGCCGTCGCCTTCCCGAGCCTCTATCGTCACCCCCCAGAATCTAAAATAAACAATTGTACTTAGACTGCTGTACCTAGGTTTTCGCCCCTAGGCTTTCTTTGTACAAGCGAGTTTGTATTGTGAGTCTAAGTTCAGTCCTTCCATAAAACTGTTCTGTACTTTTACAATCAATGGCAAACACGATGGCGACTCTGCTGGGGACTAACTTTTCTATGGCTGAGGAGTTGGTGACGCAATCGGATGCAGCCAAACTTGGCTCCACACAACAGAAGATGGTCGTCCGCTTCGACCAACAGGCGTTCGAAGAGATGCTCTCTGAAGGCAGCGCTGGCCCGATCCAGAAGCGCACCCGTACCACGAAGGCTCGCAAAGAGTGGAGGCCAAAATCATTTGCTTCTCCTCAAGTCTTCGATGAGATACCCTCTGTTGCTCAAAACGGCGAAAAGGACTCTCCTGCGGCCCCACTTCAGACCGTAGACAACTCTGTTGTCCCCAAGTCCGGCAGAAGAAAACACTATGATGCTGGACTTGCAGGGGCAAAGAGGAACTCTACGCGATCCGAGCCGCAGAAGGGTATTAGCCCCAGGGAGAAAGCCCATGCGGCTACATCCGCCAACCGTATGAAGGAAACTCATGCGGCCACATCTGTCAGCCGCATGACTTATGCGGCTACAGTTGCCAACCGCATGGATGAGACTCATACGGCTATCAAAGTCAATCGTTTGCAGAAAACCCATGCGGCCACAGATGCCAACCGTATGCGGCCAACCTGCACGGTCGTGACTCCTAGCCGCACAAGAACTCAGCCGACGACAGAAGACAACCGCATGCAGACAGCCTGCATGGTTTCCAATTCCAGCCGCATAGAATCTGCTTCATGCTCCTCTCGATCAGTTTTCGACCGTCTCTTGTACGGTCCGAACCCTGATGATTCTCCAGACTCTGTGGTATTCAACTTGGACTCTTCTTATTATGTACCCACAGGTGCTAAGAAGAAAAAGTCCAGGGCAGCACGGGCTCATCAAGCCCAGACAACTGCCCCAACCTCTGACTATCGGGGCGTCTCGCTGATTATCACGCGGGCCTCTGATGGGAAGTTGTATCGAACCGCTCAGGTCCAGTCCCCAGCGGCAAACGGACAAAGTGGTTCCTCTAACCTGCGTGAGGCTGTCCTCCACAAACGCAAGGAAAGAGAAGGGGCCTCGACGTGCAAAGAGTCCTCACATGGACGTCACTGCACCCAGATCATCGTCAACTGCTGCTGCAACAACACGGCAGTGACGGAAGATCAGCCGTCCGTCTTCCAAAGATTACAGCATCCGAGCTCGGAGGACGAAGCACCTCCTATTGCCACCTGTAATTTCGTACAGAAAGTCCCCGCCGAGGGGAAAGGGAAGAAGACAAGCATCTCCAGCCCAAAAATATCAACCACTACAGCTAAGAAATTGTCGGCTAAACGGTTGCCCTCTACCGGAGTATACCAACACACCCGTTCGAAGACAAAATCTGCTGCAATGGAAGATTCATCGTCCGCACCGATGAGGGTCGAAGGAACTGGGGGTAGCACTCCTCCGAACATCCACGACAATCCGATGTTTCAAGGAGACGAGCCCGGAGAAACAACTCTCCCATCAGGTGCAACAGATGCTGATGTCCCCGAGGACATCCGTGACTTTCAAGATGAAGCAAGCTCCGAAGCTGAGGGTACTGTTCCTTCTGAATCCGAACCCGAAGAGAATATTCTCACCTACCCCGATGATTTCTCGATGTATGGGTATGATTCGGAGGGCGCACCCTCCACCGTCCCTTCCGTCACTCTTCACGTAAGGACGGTATTTATGACAGACAACAATCAAGGTGGCTCCAATGATCGCCAACGCATCGACACTTTGGAGGCCATACTGCACGCCTTGGTCAAGTCTGTAGACGAGATCAAAGCGGCACTTCCTACTCTGCAGGGAGTAACACCTGGCCAGACAAGTGCGGGTCCTCCAATCAACATAGATTTAAATTCGGCGGCACCGAACCCGGGCAATAATCCTCCCGAAGTAACGGCTCCGACTGCGACAGATGAGACCCGAGAAGTAAGGAGAGAAGTTCAAAAGCTCCGAGCCATGTTCCACGCCCGAGAAAACTCTCAAGACTTCAGAATACGGCAACCATATCCTGCTGAATGGAGGGATGTTCCATTCCCACCAAGATATAAGCCGTTCAATATCAACCCCTATGATGGCAAGACCTCAGCAAGTCGGTATATCACTTACTTCGAGGTCACCACCGACCATCTGCCCCATGATGACGCTATCCTCACGCGGTTATTCATCGGGGCATTGGAAGGAGTCGCCTTCGACTGGTACCGCAACCTGTCGGACAATTGCATCCACTCCTTCGCTGGCTTCAAACGCTTGTTCTTGGAGAGGTTCTACGAGGTAGGGCAGGACGTCACAATGTCTACCCTCATGGACGTCATCCAAGGAGAGAAAGAGCTGACGAGGAATTATATTGAGCGGTTTCGTCAAACCGCAATGAAGTTACCATCTGGCAATCCGGATTCTTCCCTGATTGAAATTTGCCAGAAGAGACTACTCCCAACAATTAGTCTCTAGATGGGCGAAAGTTAATTCAAGGACTGGAAGGCTTTTATCATCAGTGCTACAAGTGCCGAAGAACGATTGAAGAAGGCCCGCCAGCTGGGGTTGCATATCTCAGAGGGAGAGAACAAGGGCAAGCGTCCCAGCACCAACACCGACAATGGAGGTAGCCCCTCCAACAATCGGGACAACAGAGGCAAGCAGGCTGTGGTGGCCGACACGGCCCAGAAGCCCGAGTCACAACCAACAGACAAACAATGGCCTCAAATCACTTACTCTTTTGAAGACGGCCACGTCAAGCCTATCTTGGACATGCTCATACAAGGAGATAGAATTCAGCTCCCTCCGCCAAGACGGGAGCCTCGGCCGACTGACTTGGAGAACCCAAAATTTTGCCATTACCACCGTTACGTCCACCATGCTACATACGACTGCTACCAACTGAAACGGTACATCCAAAACCTTATCGATTCGAACGCTCTAGCCATCGATTTCGAGGAGGTAACCGTAGCAGCCAATATGGTATCCGTACAATTCGGCAGCTTCCCGCCAACAGAGACTCAAGACGGTGTTATACCCATCCCTCTGGCAACGATGAAAATTGCTAATCTTTCGCTTGCTCGAGATCAAGCTGCCAATCTTGTACCTCTCACTACATCGCAAGGAGAAATTATGTGGATCCATCCGGACTTGGTCCACGAGGTGACTCAACCCACAATGAAGAAGAGAAGCGGAAAAGTCAGATCCTGCCGTACCGTCTCGGCAAATGAAGAAGAAGTCACGGCCGTTGTTACTCGATCTGGAGCACAACCTCATCCCGTGGCTGAGAACCCGACTGATGATCATCCGCCCACTTCTACTGATACTCCGAGACCGGCTCAGCCTTCGACGACCGACAAGCCTAAGCCGAAGAAGACTCGCTTCGACAAATCCCTCCGAAAGGAGATACCTCAGGGGCTAGAGAGGCCCTACAACTTCGACATCTTGGCACAATTGGCCAATACACCGGCCAAATTGTCCTTATACGAACTCCTAAGGCTATCAAAGGATGTCCGCACAGCTTTGAGTGATGCACTCCAAAACGCCGACGCATACTTGGCTCAGGTCAACCTCACGGGAGATAACCAACCTGCAAATCTCCAAGATAGTGCGTGTACGGGAACGATGCCCAATATCGTCTTCTCTCCACAGGATATGCTCATCAAAACTAACCTGCACGATCGCCCGTTATACTACACTGGATACATTGGCGACGTAAAGGTGGACCAAATGCATATTGATCCTGGGTCTTCCATAAGCATCATTCTGAAGGGTCTGCTACATCATCTTCGTATTTCGATGCATCGCCGGACGCCTACAAGCACCGCCATTAGCGGTTTCAATTCGGGCAGGAGCTACCCAATCGGGAAGATCCGTCTGAAATGCCAGATGGGCGATCTCCAATCAGAAGTCACATGCTACGTCATAGACGTCGACACTTCTTACAACATCCTTTTGGGGCGGCCTTGGATACACGATTACATGATCGTGCCTTCCACGCTGCACCAATGTTTCAAATACGTCGATAAGCATGGCTTCGTGAGGACGAAATTTGCTAATATCGATCCCTTCAAGGGGGTCGAATCTTATTACTCAGACTCCTGTCTGTACGAAAAATCGAAGAAGCACCTTGTCGAAGAAGATGTGCAAGCTCATACCAAGACGGCCACAGGATCAGAATAACCTATGACGATCCACCTCTAGGCTCGCAAACCAGGCAATTTCGTACCCCTCATAGCCACTCTGCGTAAGGACGCAATCAGCCTCTCGGCACAGGAAGAGCAATTGAGAATCCGGCTGCCAAGGTCCGGTCAGGTGCCGAGACCCACAACGGGGCCGCTTACCATCAGACTGCCAAGAGTCGTTCCACCCCAAACGGAGAAACTCAATCCCTCCGATAGGCCACTGACAATACGCCTTCCCAAGAAAGGTCATCATCCCGATACAAGGTCTGACACTTCTAGCGAACCAGCCACCCCTCGCTCCACATCGAGTGCCAGACTGGGGGTTGCTAGTCTACCGACAACCCCACGCTCTGCTCCGTCAGTTGAACCTCTGGAGATCAAGCTGACTAGGACGTCCTCTCAATCTTCATTCACACAGGGGGTAGCCGAAGAGGAACCAGAGCTAGCCAAGTATGTGGCTGCCCACACTGATGTTCTCTCCGCAGATGATGTAATCCCGCTAGACAAGATACCTTACTTCATCAATAAAGGGTTATCTTTGAACTACACCGAGCTCAATAAGCTATGTACAATGTATGCTATGGAACACGGTATAGGCACTCACCTACACACACAGGTGACAAATGTGTACACCGCTATCCAACTTACTCCAGTAGAAGACGCTTACCGAATAATCGAGGAAGGGGATCATCCAATCATCTTTGGCCGGACAAACAACCCGCATCCCCTCGCCATGGAAGAAGTCGACCTCGGGTCAGATGCTGGAAGACTGCCTCTGTATCTCTATAGCCCTCAATCCAAGTATCTCATGCAGAAACAGGGGTATGATCTATAGACGACGCCAGGACTGAACTACGGCACTGGGCGATGATTACCTTTGAAGTCGCCAGCCCCGGCGGGCAAACCACGAAATTACTATAACAAAACTCGATGCGGTTTAGGGTATGTAACGCCTACTACGATCCCTGAAAGTTCAGATGAAGAATGCGACTGGCAGTCACATTCAACCGGATCACCAACTTCCGACTCGGATACCAGCATCGGAGATGTATTCAGACAAGTCATGTCAGTCAACATGGCATTCACCGACGCTTACGAGGAAGACGAAGACATCCCCAAAATCCTCGAGCTTGAGCCATGTGCCCAATAATAGGACGCACAATGGGAAAAGCGGTTCAAACTGAGAGAACCTCCTACTGAAGATGAGGTCGTACAAGTGGATCTCGGCAGCAAATCTTCTCCAAAACCGATTTTCATCAGTAAGAGCCCGACTGACGAAGAACGGGAGTCTCTGCTAGAATTTGTCAGAGAGTACATTGATGTGTTCGCCTGGAGCTATGAAGACATGCCGGGGTTAAATCCTGACATCGCTCTCCACAAACTCAATATACGGCCGGATGCAAAGCCAGTCAAGCAGCAACAGCGACGCTTCCGCCCGGGCATCATGGACGCGATCGAAGCCGAAGTTAACAAACTGATAGCCAGCGGCTTCATTCGTGAAGAGCAACATCCAGACTGGGTCGCCAACATAGTACCCGTCCTCAAGAAGAATGGGAAGATTCGAATCTGCATCGACTTCCGCAACCTGAACGAGGCGTGCCCCAAAGATGAATTCCCCCTCCCTATCACAGACATCATGATCGATAACACATGCGGCTTTGAACGTATGTCATTCATGGATGGATTCTCGGGGTACAATCAAATCAAGATGTCTCCCGATGACGAAAAGCACACATCATTCCGAACACCGATTGGCACGTACTGCTACACAGTCATGCCATTCGGTCTAAAGAATGCAGGCGCTACATATCAGCAAGCCATGAGTATCATTTTTAGAGAACATTTGCGCAAGACGGTGGAATGCTATGTCGACGACATCGCCGTCAAGAGTCGCCGTAAGGAAGACCATCTTCAGGACCTGAGGACGGTATTCGACTTGATGCGAGCCCACAATCTGAAGATGAACCCTACGAAATCGTTCTTGGGCGTATCCAGCGGGAAGTTCTTGGGCTTTATCATCACTGCACAGGGTATCCATGTAGACCCCGAGAAAACAAAGGCGATCATGGAGATGGCTTCCCCGAAAAATCTCCGCGAACTTAGAGGCCTCCAAGGAAGGCTAGCTTACATCAGGAGGTTCATTTCTAACCTCTCCGGACGCTGCCGACCATTCACACACCTCATGAAGAAAGGAGTCTCATTTGTATGGGACGAGGAATGCCGGCGTGCTTTCGACAGCATCAAGGAATACTTATCAAATCCTCCAGTTTTGGTGGCCCCGGTCCCTGGAAAACCATTCTTGCTCTACGTACGAGCAATGGAACACTCCCTTGGTGCCCTGCTGGCACAAAACAATGACGCAGGCCACGAACAGGCCATATATTACCTCAGTCGAATGATGATTGGTCCGGAACACTGATACACCACTGTGGAGAAGGAATGCCTCGCCCTGGTGTTCGCCATTCAAAAGACGCGGTACTACGTCACAGGGCAAACCATACATGTGATCTCCCGAGTCAACCCTCTCAGAGTCCTCATGACTAAACCAGGGGCACTTAGTTCTCACCTCGCTACATGGGCAATATTGTTGTCCCCCTATCATATGATCTTTGTCCCGCAGAAGGCTGTCAAGGGTCAAGCCCTGGCAGACTTCTTGGCAGCCCACCCAGGATCGGAGTCATACAGAATATATGAAGAGATCCCAGATGAGGTCGCCGATTCGAATACAACCACCCACGATAACATATGGCGGATGTTCTTCGATGGCGCTTCAAGAACCGGACCCAAGGGAAACATTGTCGTTGGGGTCGGGGTGGTATTAATTTCTTCCACTGGGCTGGTGATCAATCGCGCCTACTTCCTCACAGAACCCTGCTCCAATAATGTGGCTGAGTATAACGCTCTGGTCATTGGCCTCCAATTCGTAAGAGAACTGGGGGTAGAATACCTTGAAGCATACGGCGATTCCCAACTAATCGTCAATCAGATCCGGGGCTCGTACGAAGTCCGCCAAGAAGACATGATCCCTTATCACCAAATAACAATTGACATCATCTCGTTATTCGAGGGGTTCTTCATCGAATATATCCCCAGACTCCGAAACATCGAAGCTGATGCCCTAGCTGGTCTTGCCGCTTCCCTAGCAGTTCCAAACTATGATCGCCAATCAGTGGATATGATAGGCCATGAACTGGTCTGTCCCAAGAACAATGTACAATTCGTGGCAAGTTATTCCTCCCAGACAATCGATGATGCCCCAGACTGGAGACAACCATTCATCGACTTCGTCGTCTACGACATCCTTCCTGAGAACCCAAAGGAAGCTACTTCTATCAGACGGCGTTCTCTCAGGTTCTTCTACGATACGGAGACGAAGATGCTGTATCGCCGCTCCTATGACGGATTATTACTCCGGTGCCTGTCGAACGCAGAAGCCAAAGAAGCCGTGCGAGAAGCTCATGACGGTGTCTGCGGGGCCCATCAGCCCGGCCCAAAACTACAAGATTGCCTTCGCCGAATGGGCTACTACTGGCCCACGATGGTGGCAGATACGATAGACTATGCCAGAAAATGCAAAGCTTGCCAAGTCCATGCAGACTTCATTCACCAACCATCGAAGTTTCTACATCCGACAGTGGCATCCTGGCCATTCGAAGCATGGGGAATGGATATCATTGGCCCAATCACCCCACCTTCCTCCCGAGGACATCGCTTCATACTTGCTATCACTGATTACTTCTCCAAATGGGCGAAAGCTGTCCCACTCGCAGAAGTTAAGACTCCAAACGTGATCAGCTTCCTTAAGCATCACGTAATCTACCGCTTTAGATTACCCCGAAGGATCATCCATGACAATGGTCCGCAGTTTGCAAGCCACACATTCTATCGGTTTTGCGATAAGCACCGCATTCAGAATGTCTCTTCGACGCCGTACAACCCGGCAGCAAACGGGTTAGCAGAGGCATTCAATAAAACGATCATCAAACTCCTCAAGAAGTTTGTCTCCTCCAACAAACGTGACTGGAACGAAAAGCTCGGCGAATGCTTATGGGCTTATCTCACCACAGTTCGAACAGCCACCGGGAATACACCATTCTCCCTGGTATACGGGAGTGAGGCGGTCCTCCCATTGGAGACTCAAATCCCCTCACTCTGCGTCGCCATCATCTATCAATTGACAACGGATAATAACTACCGACGTCGACTACAGGAGTTGGAGGCCTCAGATGAAAAATGCCTTCTTGCTCAGCAAAGGATCGAGCTATACCAAGCACGCATCTCAGGAGCCTTCAACAAGAAGGTTAAAATCAGAACATTCCAAGTGGGCGATCTTGTGCTGGCAGTCCGAAGGCCAATGGTCATGACTCACAAGACCGCCGGCAAGTTCTAGCCAAAATGGGAAGGTCCATTTGTCATCGAGGCCGTGTTCTCCAATGGTACTTACCGCCTCGCCAAGCAGAACGGAGACTTGCTCATGTTGCCCGTCAACGACAAGTTCCTGAAGAAATACTATATTTAAACATCATTCTCCAGATTATCGAGTCATGTACCCCTTTAGTACCACTGAACTCTCATCCACCCTATTTTAAATCACCGAGTCAAGTACCCCTTTAGTACCACTGAACTCTCATCCACCCTATTTCAAATCATCGAGTCATGTACCCTTTAGTATCGCTGAACCCACAATATTTCAGATTATCGAGCCATGCACCCACTGGTGCCGCTGAACTCTCACTCCCTCAATATTCTAAATTACCAAGTTATGTACCAGCTGGTGCCTCTGAACTTACATTCCGGTCACTCTTGCAGATAGTAAGTCACGTATGATTATACCTCTGAACTTTCTTCCTGGAAGAGATCCTCCCTCATGATCCACTACCCGCACTCCCAGTGCACAAAAAGGGTAGTCGATCCACCAATTTCCGAAACGACCATGTCCTCATTACCTCTGAGTCGTCTTCACTTCCACCAAAAACAAACCGCCCCCTCGCATAGAACTTCCACGTTCTCCTACCTCTGAGTCGTTCTATGTACCCACTTTTCATTGAGCCCACTCCTGTCATGTCCTCATTACCTCTGAATGGGAAGGCTCCGTCGAAGAAATCGTCATATTTGCCATGTCCACATTACCTCTGAGCAAGTATGCCGGCCCTCTTTTAACCTATTATCTGTACCCACAACCGGAGTACGACAAGGATGATAGGTCCACAAATGTCCTCTATTGACCACAAATGTCCTCTGTTGACCACAAATGTCCTCTGTTGACCACAAATATTCACTATTTACTACAAATAGCTTCCGTGAAGTCTCCCCTGCCATGTCCTCATTACCTCTGAGCAGCAAGATTTTACGGTAAAACCTTCACGTTTGCCATGTCATCATAACCTCTGAGCAAATATGATTGGTTTCCTTTCATCCCATTATCTGTATCCTGAACCAGGGTACGCCAAGGATAATAGGTCCACAAATATCCCTTGCTAAGCCTCTTAGCATAAATTCACCATCTTACCATGCCCCGGGAGCCCAGCTGCTCTACGGCATTCCTTCCCCCGATACCAAGAACACCTATGACCACTTTGCCATGGCTACTCCAAACATCCAAACTTGTTATCCGTACCTAAAACCAAGGTACGCCTAGGATAACGGGTCCACAAATAAATCCCCCCGCAAGTCCTGTTTCATGAACACCAATACGAGAAAGAAAAGATGAGATGAAACATGTCTATTTTCGAAAGTTCTACATCCTTCGAGATCATATCACTGTTACAAAGTAGAAATAAAAAGGACAAACAAGCAAGACAAGACAAAGAAACAACTATGGTTCAGAGGTACACAATGTCAGGGGATGGTCCTTCAGCAGGGCAGTCAACCGCTCGAACTATCGATTAGTTTGGCACACTGCTGCTGGAGTCAACGACGTCACATCTCTCAGATGAGCAAAGATTCCACTGAGGAAACAAAATCCCCAGACTTAACATAACCCCACTCTTTCAGAATACGTATGCCGGTCATATTCTAAACTATCGTCCACACCCATAACTGAGGACATTAAGGATACAAAGTTCATACAGAATATCCCATTAAAGATGACCATTACGAGAAAAGAGGGAAGCAAATACATTCCATTCATTGAAAAGTTCGGCCACATTCAAACGATTAACAAACAAAACCAAAGGAGCCCTTCGCTACTTCATTCAGACGGAAAGGAAAGGCACAAACTACAGCTAAAACAGATAGAAACATGGGGGCAGAAGATAAACATCCGCGAGGAATTCCTAAAACCTAGTTACAGAAGCGTACATACCACTCCCTCAACCACCTTACATATGAAGGATGCAGTTGAAAGAGATCCTCGTCCGGAATAGGAGTATCAGAATTCCCCGAGCTACCACCCCCAGCCGTTTCGACACTTGGAGAAAGACCATCCTGTGCAGACGACGAGTCTTCTTTCTTCGTTTTTTCCTTAACAAAGGAAGATCCCTGGTCAATGACAGGAGGTGGCGGTTCCTCTGTGACTGCAACCTCAGCGTTCAGTGGAGATACTGCAAGAACCAACGACGAAAAGACAAAATGAAAAGATATTCAGAAAATAGTCATGCGGCTCGTTTAAAGACAACTCGCAGACGGCTCCGACATGGAACATACCCTATGCGTGGGACGTGTATGCGGACTACGTAACTCGTATGCGGCTCAGACATGGGGTATACCCCATGCGGCTCGATCAGAGGACGTATATGTGGATCACGTAGTTTTGTACACGGAGTAGGTAGTAGAGCGGATCCTATTAGGGTTTCAAAATACCCAATCTTCTACACAAGGTATTACCTTCGATGGCGACGTGAACATCGAGACGGACGGGGGGGGGGGGAGGGGGGCGACGGTCGACGACGAAGCTGATTTCTTTCTCTTTGCCGCAGCCTTCTTCACAGCCTTGGAAACCCTAGGCGCCATTGCTGTTTGTCAGTTGGAGAAAGAAAACAAGACAGGAATTTCCAGTCAAGAGAAGTCTAAAGTCCGACCAAATACCTGCCTATTTATAGACAGAGAAAGAAAGACTACAGACCGACGCCTCGTACGACGTAATCGACCCTTCGGCTATCAAGGCAAACTGGACAATCAAAAAGAATAAAAGCTCAGGGATCCTCCCCCAAAAGACGGCGTTAAATCAAAAACGAATCAAGAGCATTTAATGAAGATTTGCACACGAAATCAGGACACGTGGCAAAGAGCCTATGCGGACAGATGAATCTATACGGCTGGGACACTTATGCGGCATAAACGGGACCATGCTTCTTATTCAAAGTGTTTCAATTTTGCAAATTGAAAACTTTGAAGGGGGTCCTGTAGAAGCATGGAAAATATCAGAATAATGGTCCATACGGCTCTGAAATACGAAGCCCATGCGGCTCATATGGAAGCTGTCTTACACGGTTCAAAGGAAGACTCTCAGTCTCATGCGGCTCGAGAGTGTATGCGGTTCAGCAGGAATATGTGGCTCGGTTGATGCCACGTGTCCCCTTGTGATCCTTTCCTACAGCTGGCCCTTTGAATAGTGGCCTCATTTAATGCTCTGACATGATTTGACGACTGTGGCGGCTCTGGCATAAAGTATCATAATGGCTCTGCCATAATGACAGACTCTTCGGGAAAAGAAGATCTCTGACCCGATCCGTCAGAAATCCTAGGTTGCCACGTGGCAAAATCTCATGCGGCTTAAATAGAGAACAACTCCATGCGGCTCACTGAGAAGTCACTCTATATGACTAGCAGAAATCAGCCATATGCGGCCCACTGAGAGCTCAGTCCCTGCGGCTCAATACAACGCTAGCTCATGCGGCTCGCAATGACTGCATATGCGGCTCATTGAGAGTTCGTTCCCTGCGGCTCAATAAAGCATTGTCCTATGCGGCTCACGAAGAGTATCTCCCTGCGGTTCAAGTGTTGCCCATCCTATACGGCTCCGGCAGTATCCACAATCAAAACACGTGGCATCGGATCAATCAAGGATTTAACCGAATCCCAATAAGAATATTTGACATCATCGTCATAATTACTAAGATCAGGGCATATCATTTATTATCAAGCTAATGGGACACGTGATGAGCAATCAGACATTGGCATAATCAATCATGAAGATTTAAAGCAATTAGCATTAATTGCTCACAAGATACGGTGCTATCCGCATTAATGGCCTAGATTTATTGTAATCAGGATCAAGGGTTCTGATAGATTGAAGGAGCACCGATATTCCAAACAAATGATCATTAGCAAACCCTAATGATCACACCCCACTCCTATAAATAGCCAGCATCATTCCCTTGCAAAAAGCCCCGGCAACTAGAGAATAAAAAAAAAGAGAGAGACAGATATACAGAGAGAGTTCCCCTCTTTTCGATAACCACAGAGAGAGAGAAGCCAGGAGAGCAACACGAGGAGAGCAAGAAGAGCATTCTTTCGTCCCCGCCAAGCAGATCTTCTCCGAGCCAAGACTGCATACCGATCGTCCAAGGAGTAAGGCAGGGCTACCGTCGCCTTCTCGAGCCTCTATCGTCACCCCCCCAGAATCTAAAATAAATATTTGTACTTAGACTGCTGTACCTAGGTTTTCGTCCCTAGGCTTTCTTTGTACAAGCGAGTTTGTATTGTGAGTCTAAGTTCAGTCCTTCCATAAAACTGTTCTGTACTTTTACAATCAATGGCAAACAAACTTGACAGGTGTATTGGCTAGCTGTGCCAGTATGTCAAGTTGTAGGGCCGATCCATGCCTTCGGAAGATGGAGCCTTCAGAGACTTGTCAAACCGTGTCTCCTTCTGCTTGGCTTTGTCCACAGTTGAAGGTTTAGACAGGCCGACTTTTGAGCTTATAGGGGTAGCAGGAGGTTGAGAAGGTACTGCTTCTTCTTGTGCGGGATCGTATGTCCAAAGATAAGTCTTCCCCGATCGCATCTCGCCAGATAGAACCTCGTAGATGGAAGAGGATACCATATGACATGACTTGCACTTCTTGCCCCTTTTTGCTTTGGGAAGTACCACCCCCTGCGTCACTTCTTGCACAAGATTCGAATGGACCCACATGATCTCACCATGTTCAGTCGTGAGTGGCACCAAGGTTGAGTTACGAGCTGGCGGTAGGTTGATGACTTCCATTATTGCCTTAGGAATCGGAACTACGCCGTCTGGGACTTCTGTCGGAGGAAAGTCACCAAACTGAAGAGAGATTATGTTAGAAGATACGACCTTGTCTTCAGCTTCGAGGTTGATCACTTGGCTGTCGATAAGTTGTTGTATCTTCTTTTTTAGGACGATACAGTCCTTGGTAGAATGATGCACGTACTGATGATAGAGACAGTACTTGGGATCGTTGAGCTGGCTCGTCTCTGCAGGACGTGGTGGTGGAGGCAATATCAGTTTATTATTCTTTGTCAATGTGTGAAAGATAATAATGACATCGTCTTCATCAAAGGAGAAGGTCTCCTTAGGCTTGTCGAAGGCGCTCTGAGAATTAGAAGCTCCTTTGGATGTGTCGACCTTTAAGACTTCTTTTCCTTTACCCCTGCAGACAGGGATAGTCTGAGGGTGCTTGCCCTTGTCTTCGGATTTTTGGGTGTTTTCAACCCCAGTAGTTCCAAGTTAGGGACGTCATTTTCAGCAGCATCAACGGCCCCATTGAAAGCGGGCCATGTATCATACTTATGTATACCCAGACAAAACTTCACCGTAGGAACGAAGTTATGTCGACAAGTATCCATAAGTTCTGAGTCTGGTATGCCGAAGGGCATCTTCAGTACTAGCCATTTGAAGCGTTCGATGAAGGTGATGACAGACTCAGTCCTCCTTTGCTTGGTCTCGATGAGGGTGGACATACTAACATGCGTGCCACTCTCGTAAAACCTGTTGAGGAAGAACCTCTCCAAGTCTTTGAATGAATTGATACATCCGTCAGGCAGACTATAGAACCATTCGAAAGCTATTCCCTATAAGGTGCTAATAAACAGATTCGATAAGAACGGATCGTCTGTGGAAAAGTGCAGAGTCTGCATGTTGAAGTATGTTATATGCTAACGAGGAGAAGTCAACCCGTCGAATGAATTCAGCGTCAGCGGCTTATAGTTAGGAGGGCAAGTAGCATTCTCCTACTCAGGGGGATACAGTTGAGATATCCCCATCTTCTGAAGCTCGTCTTTGTGTGAGATGGTGTCGAGATGAGGGACCAGGAAATCAATTACATCCTATTGATTGAGCAGGTATGGGAAAATGACTGTTGAACGATTGTCAGGCGTCATTGGAGAAGGACCACCCCCAGCATTTATGAGATTTAGAGGAGGCGCAACGGAGTGATACACCTTTTGTAGGGAAGGAGGTTTGTTGCTGTGAGCTGGACTAGCATGGGCCAAGACGTTTTGTTGAGGTAGAGGAACAACCCCAGCAACTTGAACCGCCATGATACTGGTAAGCATGTCAGTGATCTTGGCGAATGCTATTTTCAGACTCTCTAACCGTTTGTTGGTCTGATCACTAGCTTTTTCAGGTCTTTCTCCGTCTGCCATGTATGTAGATAACATACGAGAATGAATAGAGGAAATAATACAACTGGTGTTGATACTGTCTGTCTCTGAGTGGGCAAGTCCCTCGTCTTCAGGTAGAGGAGGTAGATAGTCGCCATCAGATTCGGAGGGACCATCGTCCTCTGGAAGGCTACCCCCAGTGTGGAGGTCATCCGCTTTAGACTCTGAGGGAATACTACCCCCAGCTTGGGATTATTCGTCGTCCATATGGAATCTTGCTTTTGACCGAGTACCCATATAGACTCCTTCAGATGTGACAGCCTGCTGGCCATCTGTTGGTAGACTCCTTCTTCTTCTTCTCACGGAACTGAGAGGGAAAGTTGGGTTCGTGGTCCACCGTCTTTGATTGGGGCTTCCGTAAGGAGGACCCCATGAAGCCATGTTGGATGAGACACATAGCGGCTTCTCATCGTCAGAGAAGTGCAGCCGTCGAAATACGGACTTTCTCTGTGGTACTCTTGTTACTTTGGAGCAACAACAATTGATAACAATACAGGTGCACAGATGTGCACTATGGATTGTTATGTCCTCCATCGCTTTATGCTTATGATTTATCATGTCGTACAAGTCAGCGGAAGGGAGTTTTGCCTTACAACCCATGTTGCATGCATCGCAAAACTTTGTATGCGGGTTCGTAAGGAGAGTTGACGCATCCAGACTTAGTTCACGTGCAGGGGCAACCCCCACACCTAAGTTTTATGATGTCCTTGAAGATAGCCCCGTTTTGTACGTGTTGGGGCCTGTCTTTTTGCTGTGGGCGCATAGGCCTTGGAGACTGGCCTTGGGCGTATGCTTCTTGACAGCATGTCGGAGTCTCCTTGATGTGGGCGCATAGCCTTGGGAGCATGACCCTGGATGCCCAGTCTGTTGAAGACAGAAGCACTCTGGTTGGCGTTATGCGCCCAAGCATCCCCTTGGGCGCATGGCTTTGGGCACATGCTTGGCGGAGCAGCGCTGCTTTCTCCCAATTTTGCCTCCTTCATTTGTGAACCTTGCTGGGTTTGCCCAGAGTGTCACACACTTCGATTCTTGGCATCATAGTATTTTTCTCTGCCAAGTCTCGAGTGTCGAATACTCTATTGTTGGTTGCACAGGAAAGAAGTCACTGGGCTAGTAGAGCCCGGAATGGTGTGAGCTTCTCTATTTGGGGAACTTCTGTGGCAGAGTCATGTGCCCATGTGACAGAGTCCTCCAATTGCATATCTGCTATGACACTAGCAGGATATGTACAGCGAGCTTTCGGAAGCCAAGTCTTGCGAGACTTGTTTGGCTTCGCTAATTCTGAGGGAGTAGAGCCATCCCTCGAGAGCATCTCTTCGAACGCCTGCTGATCGAATTTTACGATCAGCATCTTCTGAGTGCTCCCTACTTTGTCGGTATCAGATTGCGTCACCACCTTCTCGTCAGAGAAAACGGTAGTCTCCAACAGTGTCGCCATTTTTGTGGACAAAAAAAAAAGAAGAAATGCATTTTTTCTTTATTGGCGCAAGGCACCACAAATCGAGTACGCTTGAGAGATCCTGCGGTGAGGATCCTCGAGTACAAAAAATAATTCTGGAGAATGGTACGATGGAGATCGAGCGACAGTTGCTCTTTTACTCCGTTGACACTCCGATTACAAAAGTGGAAGAAAACCTAAGAAAATTGCTAACTCTCGGCTCACTGGCAAGACGTGCAACAATTTGGCTCTTGAAAATGCTCTCCGTTATGTGTTTTGAAGAGGAATGAGACCCCTTTTTATAGTCGTTCTTGAGCTGGAATGATGTTATGCGCCCATATGAGGAAAACACACTGGTTTTCATGTGGGCGCATAACCCTGCCTTGGTTGCATAGGGTGTAGGCGCATGCAGGCTGTGAGATCGTAGGTTGGTCGTGGTGTTGACGTGGCCACATACTTCGGTACACGATTTCTTGTGGAGAATGACGTGGCTGTATGCTTCGGTGCACGTTTTGATCATGGCTTTGACTGAGTCAGGCTTGGGCACATAGCCATGCCTCAGGCTATGCGCCCTCCTTTTGAAGGAGCTAGTCTTGGGCGCATGGGACTTCACTGGCTGGGTGCATAGAGCTTCACTGACTGGGCGCATAGAGCTTTACTGGCTGGGCGCATAGAGCTCCTTTGGCTGGGTACATAGAGCTTCTTTGGCTGGGCACATAGAGCTTCACTGGCTTGGGCCCACGGGGCTTCATTGCTGAAAATTTTTCATGCTTCTACAAGACCCCCTTCAAAGTTTTTGATACTTGAACGAGTTCAAAATACTTTGAAAGAAGCATGGATCGCCTTCTCGTGATGCAATGGGCACATAGCACGGCTTCTCTCCTTGGGTGCATAGTGTTTGGCCAGCCTGTCAGAGAGATACGACTGTTGAGATCTTTCTCGAAATCTGAACTAACAGATTCATCGGGGTAGAATTTGAAGAGGTCCATCCTTCATACATTATCCACGTCAGCAAGTGGCAGTCGCATAGTATGCAAAGGGCTGGTTCTTTACGTGGGCGCATAGGCCATTGTGGGTACATACTGCACAATAGGCGCATACTGCGCAATGGGCGCATAAGGCTTAGTGGGCGAATAGGAAGTGGCCTGTGCCTGTAAATAGGCCCTGAAGGAGAGAGAGCTCATTATTCCATTCTCTTAGAATTTTTTTCAGAAACTCTTCATCTTCTTTCTTTGAGAACCATGTCTCCCAAGGTCGCCGAGAGATCCGCGAAGGGCAAGGGGGCTGCGTCGAGTGGCTCTCCTCCTGCGACAGCGTCCTCGACAGTCCAGGACCCGATTCTGGGTGAGGACATGCTTCAAAAATAAAGTCTCGAGCGTTAATTTGTGATGCTCAGACTTTTCTTCTGCCTGGGCGCATGCGCCTAAGGCAACATAATTCTGTGAGCATCGTTATGCACCCACAGGAGTCATGCGCCAACACTGTGGTGTGCTATGCGCCCACGTGTTATGCGCCTATGTGCTATGACATGTTATGCGCCCACGTACTGTTCGTGTGTTATGCGCCCACTTGCTTTGGGCGTATATCTCTTTGGGTGCATAGCCCTTTGGGCGCATAGGAGTCTTCCAGCACTTAATTTTTTCTGTGGATTTCTGAGTCTGACTTTCTCTTCTGTCCTTGCAGTAAACATGTTTGTCCCGGAGCTTGGCGGTGTTCCTTTCGGTTCTTCTTGCCATGTTCTTGGTACAAGCCTTATAACCAGCATGATCAGCGATGTTCAGACAAAGATCAGTCAAGATCAACCTATGGAACGGGCGATTTCCATAATTGAATAGTACAAAACCTTTCTGAAGCAGATGATAAATGATGAGAAGCTCGGAGGGTCACGCTGTTGGAAGAAGCCGTGCTTCCTATTCGGTGTCAGCGTAGGATTTGAGGATGACGCAACGATATGTCTGGAAGAACCTTGGTTGAATGACCAAAGAATAGGGCTGCCATCGATGAAGCGCCAGTACCCTCTGTCAGCATTTTTTGGCAGGATCCAGTTCAACTCTGGTGATCGGAAAAAGGACACGTTCAAGTGTGTCAAGGGTTCCACTTCCTATTCCATGAGGGGGCTACAACCGGGTGTTATACTGAACGATGTCCCGACTGATCAGCATCCCTATGCTGCTGAGACTCTTTCCAACTTGATGTTGACGAAGGAGGAGTCATATCCGGGAGAGAAGATGTAGATGGAAGGCTGGAGACATTCCGTTCTGTTCTGGAGTGACCTTACTGGATGGGTTCTCTCGACTTAGGGGGCCATCCTAAAAGCTATCGGTCTTCTTTATACCGTCAGGGCCACCCAGTATGGCCTCAAAGTCAACTGGCCGATGTTCGTCTACTTGGCAGAGCTGTACAACCATCATACGTGCACCTTCTTTACTTCGGGCAGGGAGATGGGTTTGGCTCTTCACGAGATGCAGACGGTATCCAAACTTTCCTGGAGGACGGAGCCGTATGCAAAATATGTCCCTAGTGATGCAGAGATCTCGGATTTGGAGAAGAAGAGATCTGATATGATGGATGTATAGAAAGAGTTACTTTGTCACTTTTTTATTTGTCACCAGATTATGAAGAAGGGTAAGACCGAGAGGTCCATCACGCATACGAGGGCTTGGACCAACTATGTTTTCACCAGAGAAGGGGAAATAGTCCAGTCTCCTTCTCGCCACCTAAGCCCTTGACGATCTCTGAGATAGATCGGCTGATGACAGATCACGGAGCTGCGGATATCGAAGATAGGGATGATCCTGAGGGAAATTCCCTGATTTATCATTTCTTCAGACAAGCCGAGTTCAAGATGTCAGAAAAGGCGGTGCTTGCCGCTTTTCTGATGATATGGCTTCGCGACTGCGTAGTTCCTGGCGGTTCAGGGTCTGTTGAGAGAATCAGCCGGGGGATGATACTTCCGGCTGTGAAGCTGGCGTTCGGACACCATCTTGCATTGCTTCCCGCGATGGTCTGTGCCATTCAATGAGGTTTACGTCATTTTGTTGTGCACGCGATAACATCCAGAGACAGGAAGGACTTTGTTAGGACTGAGTTACCCTTCCACTATCTGTTGGGGTGGCTGGTACTACATTGTCCCAAATTAATGAACGCTGGGCTGATGGTCGATTCATTACTGGAAGATGCCTTCATTCAGAGGTTCAGAGACACAAATTGGACCGTTATAGGGGTGCCAGTTTGTAGGAGGGCTCTGAGTTTTCTGCAGAATTATAAATTCTTCAGAGTATCGCCTCCATCTGGTAGTGGTCGCACGGGAGACACCCTAGTAGATGAGGGAGCACTCACTACTAGCCTTCATATTGGAGAATTCCGTTGGCTTCAATCCATTAGGCCTTTCCATCTGGTATTCAGGAACAAGAACCACACTTTCCGGGAACCTTATTTGCTAAGCCGTTTCGTGCGACAATTTGGTTACAACTAGCTCCTTTTGGGAAATCCCAGCCCTCATCTCCAGTCGATAGGGAGTCTAATTGATGGGGCACGTGCATAGGGCTACCATAATGCTGGATGTACATGGGCGGTTTTTACCTTACATGAAGATAAACCCGACACCCACATGCTTTTCGCTGCTGCTAAGTTCTATATCTAGGTCAATACCTTTCTTTCTGGGTATAACCTTGAGCATAGTTTATATCGGGGACCAAGCTTGCCCCTACCCTTGCTGATATAGGACGAGCACGTGCAATGGGGAGTAGCAGAAAGGAAGACATCGCGCCCACAATTGAACCAGCTGTAGCACCGCAACAGATAGTTGTTGTTGAAGAGCCTATTATTGCAGCGCCTCGGAGAGAGAACACTAAAGAACCTCTTCCTACCATTCCTTATAAGAGGAAGGCTCCCACCGAGCCGGTGCCACGGCCAAAAATGATGAAGGTGGTTGTTTCTCGAAGGAAGAAGGTTGCGGACATGGGTGCCGGCTCGCCTCCTCCCAGAAGGTCTTCTCGGCAGACGGCGTTGCAGGACATTGCCATTCGGAAGGTAGACCCTTTTCTAGACTCCGTAGCCATTCTGGTCAAGCCTTTGGAAGCTTTTACACCTTTGCGTTCGTCCTTTGCACAGGAACCCAAAGTCACAGCTAAGGCAGGTGCCTCCTCATCTGAGGATGTAGATGTGACGAAAGAGTCCCCTGCTCGTCCTTGACTGATGGATGAGGGCGGGTCTTCTTCGGCTGTAAGACTTGAGCGAAGGGGTGATCAGGGCGAAGGCCCAGACCCTGACGGCGGTCAGAAGATCAGTTTCTCCTACGACATATCTGTAGGGGATATGTCTGCAATAGGACCTGCGATGAAAAAGCAGGATGAGAACCAAGTCCAATCGGCTCATCCTCCTGCGGGTACATTGCCTTTGTGCCTCTCTTCGGATAAGATTTTTAGACTTCGATTTTGCGTGCTCCTCGTGAGGCTGACCACGACTGTGTGTTCCCTGGTAGACAAGGGGAAAGAACCACTCGCGAAGATAGTCTCCGCCATTAGGAAAGGGACAGAAGTTGTTCCCGGCTCCTCCAAATCCGCTGCTGCGGAGGGAGCTGCTAGCGAGCCGGTATCGGCTACAGAAAGAGAGGTCGAACAGCCTGCTAAGGGGGCTATTGCTGAATCTGCTCCTGTTCCGGCTGAGCTTGTGGAAGAAACCAGGCCCGATGCTGCTCCGAGCTTTGACATTATTCTTTTTGAACAGTCCGGGCATGTTCTTGGTTTCCCTGAAACAAAGGTTGATGGCGTAACCCAGGTTGGAGTTGAGCAGGCCGAAGGTACAAAATTATATTTTTTTGCCTTTCCTCCCTCTTTTTTTGGTTACTAATTTATATTGTTTTCTCTGTCAGGTTCGACTTCTTGCCAGGTGTTCCTTCCTGAAGTAGAAGAAACTTTCGAAGCCTTTTCTCCGACGAACTCCACCGAAGATGAAAAGATAGCCGAGGAAGTTGTCAAAGCTTTCTATTCTGTGCTGAAAGTGAAGCTTCCTGGAGTCTTGAATCGGAATGCTGCCTTTGGCCCTATGAAGGCTGTTGTCGAATGCCAAGTGGCGGTCCTCGAGAGCATTGCCGGCTATGAAGAGTGGGCTAATACTCTGAGGAAAGTACTGAATGACCTGGAGGGTCAGGTGGCCAGGTTCTGGGATGCCAAGCAGCGGAGCCCAACGTCGCTGTTCCATACAGAGGACGAGGCTTTGATGACAGCTTTTGCGGAGGAGAAGGCTACTTTCCAGGCAAGAAAGGACGCCCTGGTTCGAGAGATTGGCGAGCTGGCTGACCAGTATGGCCAGTTCAATGCTGCAAGTGAGGCACGTGCTGCCTCAAAGAACAGGCTGGCTGCACAAATCACCGAGAGGTATAATCACATTGAGCAGATCCAGAAAGAGATCGCCCAACTGGAAGCCGACTTGAGGGCGACAACATCTGAACAGGAGGATTATCTGTCTCAAGCTGCCATGACTGCCACCACTTCTTCCCATTTAGAAGAACTGCTAGCGAAGTTGGAGGGGGAGCATCAGAGTCTGATCCTCTTCGAGGATGAAGCCACTCGTCAAGAAGAGGCACGGCGTCGAGCTACTGTGAAGTCTGAAGCCGAAGTTGCGGCTCTAAGAGAACATAAACCGCCTATGTATCCCGTAGATTTTTGTAACTTTTTTTTCCAGCCGTCACGGCTCTTGTATCCTTTTTTCGTCTCTTAATAGACGTAAAGAATAAAATAAAAAATCTTTTCAAAATAAATGTGGTTTTGTGAAATATCGGTGCTAGAGGTAATGTGGACGTAGCAAGAATATTTCTGGTGGGTATTCCGCCGGGGAATTTTGATGTGGCCTTATTATCCGTTTTATATTCAAATGAATCGAATATAGATAATAAGTTGAACGAAGCTGCTAGTAGAGGTAATATGGACATAATAGCAGAGGATGTTCTATATCTGACCAGAGGTAATATGGACGTGGAAAGATATATAATGTTAGGTGGGAGTGGATAATTCATAGGTAGTAAGGATGTGATTACCCTTGATGAATGCTTTGCTCAGAAGTTATATGGACATGGCAAAACATAATCATTTCACTGGGGAAATAATTATCGGAAAATAATTCAGAGGCAATAGGGACGTGACTTGTTTTCGTCAAACTGAGTTTGGACAGGGTCAAAAAGGGGAATGATTCCACTGGGGAAATTTTTTAGAGGACCTATTATCCAGGGCACATTCAAGACTCTTGAAATACGGATAATAGTTAGATAGTTTTTTGAATCATATAAACATCGCACTGTACATTTACATGACTGAACATATGTGAACAAAAAAGGTTACACATAGTATTTCTTCAGGAACTTGTCGTTGATAGGCATCATGATCAAGTCACCATCAGGCTTGGTTAGTCGGTACGCACCGTTAGAATACACTGATTCTATGATGAAAGGACCTTCCCATTTTGGCTGGACTTTTCTTTTTATTTTGTGCGTCATGACAATTGGTCTTCTCACTGCTAAGACCAGATTGCCGACTTGGAAGATCCTCTCCTTCACCTTTTTATTGAAAGCTCTGGAAAGGCGTGCTTGGTATAGCGCAATGCGCTGCTGAGCTAACAAGCATTTTTCATCTAGCACTTCAAGCTCCTGGAGTCGCAGACGGTAGCTTTCTTCGGTAGTCAACTCGCTGGCTAAGGCTACTTGAAGAGAAGGAATCTTGATTTCTAGGGAAAGAACTGCTTCGCTCCCATAAACCAGAAAAAATGGTATACTACCTGTTGGAGTCCGGACCGTTGTACGATAGGCCCATAAACATTCACCAAGCTTCTCATTCCAATCGTGCTTGTTTGAAGACATGAACTTCTTGAGAAGTTTTATGATGGTTTTGTTGAAGGCTTCTGCTAGCCCGTTAGCCATTGGATTGTAGGCAGTAGAGGCTACATTCTGGATTCGATTTCTACCTCAGAATCGTAGAATGCATGGCTTGCGAACTGTGGACCATTATCATGTATGATCCTGCGGCAGGTCGAAGCGGTGGATGACGTGATATTTGATGAAACTGATCACGTTTGATGCCTTCACTTCGGTAAGCGGTATAGCTTTCACCATTTGGAGAAGTAATCAGTTATGGCTAGGATGAACCGATGTCCTTTAGAGGATAGCGGGCTGATTGGTCCTATGACGTCCATGTCCCAGGCTTCAAATGGCCAAGATGCTGCCGTTGGGTGTAGAACCTCCGAAGGTTGACGAATGAAATTGCCGTGGAACTGACAAGCTCTACACTTCCTTGCATATTTAACATCATCTGCTATCATTGTAGGCCAGTAATAACTCATTCGTTTGAGACGATCTTGTAATTTGGGACCTGGTTGATGTGCACCACAAACTCCATCGTGAGTCTCCTGGAGTACATGTTTGGGTTCTGTGTTTGATAAGCATCATAACAGTAGCCCGTCATAAGAGCGTCGATACAGCATCTAGGTAGCTGTGTTTTAGTAAAATCTGAAGGATCGTCTTTGGATAGATACTGCTTCATTCGGGTCCTCGGGGAGGATTCCATAGACGGCATAGTCTATGAAGGGAAATCTTTAGTCTTTAGCATCGACGTTTGTTTTCGTTGTATAACTGTGATGAATATGCAAGGCATCTTTCACACAGAATAGCTCTCGACCAGACACTGTGATCGACTGTTGAGTATTGGTAGGAACGGTCAAGGAAGCAGCGAGACCGGCTAGAGCATCTGCTTCTATATTCTGTAGTCGAGGTACGTGCTCGATGAAGAATCCAGCGAAAGTAGACGCCATCTCGATTGTTGCTCTGTGGTAGGGGATGAGAACTTCGTGACGAACTTCATAATTCCTTCGGACTTGACTAACTATTAGCTTGGAATCGTCATACACTTTTTGATAGTCAACTCCCAGTTGTTTTGCCTGTTGTAGGCCGATTAATAGGACATTATATTCGGCCACGTTGTTGGTGCATGGTTCCACGAGAGAATATGCACGATGTATAACCAGATGATCAGACGACACGAGCACGACACCTACTCCAGCTACAATATTTCCTTTGGGTCCTGTTCTTGATGCACCATCAAAGAACATTCGCCAAATGAGGATTTCTTCAGTTGCAGTGTTAGACTCTACCACTTCGTCAAGGATTTCGTCGTAGATTTTGGACGATTCTGGCACCGGATGAGCTGCTAGGAAATCAGCTAATGCTTGGCCTTTTAATGCCTTTTGAGGAACGATGAGCATATCATACGGAGTCAATAGCATTGCCCCTGTAGCTAAACGAGAATTGAGAGAACTCGGTTTAGTCATGAGTATTCTGAGAGGATTGACTTTAGATATGATGTGGATAGTCTGTCTAGATACATAGTAGCGTGTCTTCTGGATAACAAATACTAGTACAAGGTATTCCTTCTCCACTGGTGTGTATCTGTGTTCGACACCCACTATTGTGCGGCTGAGGTAGTAGATTGCCTGTTCATGGCCACCTTAATTTTTCTGAGCTAGGAGGGCGCCAAGAGAATGGTCCATAGCACGGACATATAGTAAAAAGGGCTTCCCTATTATTGGAGCTATAAATACTGGAGGGCTTATGAGATACGCCTTGATGTCGTCGAATGCGCGTTGACATTGTTCAGTCCAGGAGAAAGATACGCCTTTCTTTATGAGCTGAGTGAATGGTTGACACCTTCCGGAGAGGTTCGAAAAGAATCGTCTGATGTAGGCTAGCCTTCCTTGTAGTCCGCGTAGCTCTTTAAGGTTTCTTGGAGGATGCATATCGAGGATAGCCTTCACTTTCTCCGGGTCTAGATGTATGCCCTTTGAAGTGATGACGAAACCAAGGAACTTGCTGCTGGAGACTTCCAGAAAAGACTTGGTTGGATTCATCTTGAGTTGGTGTGCACGCATTAGTTCGAACACCGTTCTCAAGTCTTAGAGGTGGTTGCCCTTGAGACGACTTTTAACTGCGATATCGTCTACGTAGCATTCTACAGTTTTGTGCAAGTGATCACAAAATATTGTGTTTATGGCTCGCTGGTATGTTGCCCCTACATTCTTCAATTCGAAGGGCATTACCGTATAGCAGTATACCCCCAACAGTGTTCGAAAAGATGTGTGCTTCTCGTCGTCGGGGAACATCTTGATCTGGTTGTAGCCTGAGAACCCATCCATGAAGGACATCCACTCGAAGCCGCAGGTGTTGTCGATCATTACGTCGGTGATTGGTAAAGGAAACTTGTCCTTCGGGCATGCAGAGTTTAAATCACGGTAATCGATACAGACTCGAACTTTACCATTCTTTTTCATAACTGGAACGATGTTGGCAACCCAGTCAGGGTGTTGTTCTTCACGAATGAATCCACTGGCAATGAGCTTCTTGACTTCATTCTTGATGGCCTCCATGACATCTAGACGAAATCGTCGTTGTCGCTGCTTCACTGGCTTAGCTTTAGATGAAATATTCAGGCAGTACATGGCGACTTTAGGGCCTAAGCCTGGCATATTTTCATAGCTCCATGCGAAGATGTTGATGTATTCTCTTATAAGCTGTATAAGAGATTGGCGTTCTTCCTCAGATAGACTTTTGCTGATGAAGATTGGTTTAAAAGATGATTCATCTCCTAAATTGACTTGGATGACTTCGTCTACGGTAGGTGGTTCACGTTGTTCGAAGCATAGCTCATACCTAGTATCCATCTTTTGAGCCCATTATTCGAGTTCGATTGATGGGATGTCGTCTACGATTTGGTCAACGGAAGCCATGTTGACGGACATAGTTGCTTTGAATATGTCGCCAATGCTGGAGTCTGATTCCCAGAGAGAGGAGTCAGAAGAATGAGAACAACGATCTGCTTCATCATCTGATCTTTTGGGAGTTGTTGGAGGAGAGACATAGCCCAAACCAACACCGTTTCGTTGATAGTAGTTCTCAGGTTTGCCGGGAGGAGCAAAGTGTCGTATTGGCAATCGTTGTCCTCGGCCGTAATTTAGCCCCTTGTCGCTTTTGATGTCATATCCCATGTTGTGGATGATATTTTTGGCTTGTTAACTATACCAAAAAAGTTATATTTTTCCAGAGTCATAGTCAGCTTCTGTGTTGTGCTTGGGAGAAGTAGAGTCTGGAACGAACTTTCTCTCGCCAATTATACGACCGAAGATGATTAGTTCTTCATCCTTCTTTCTGCTGGGACGATGAAGTAGAGGATATCTTCAGGGTAAACTTTTGCCTGCAGGTGAGGCGTCGTGACCGGCATACAGAGGTGTGGTCCTATGCCGTGCTCTAGGGCGTATATTGTATCTGTGTAGTGGTTTACAGATTGATAGACACTCGTATATTTCTTCTGTATGCCCCAAGGACGATAAACCCTGACTGAGTGTCTTCTTTAGTTGGTGTGGTCCTGTATAGTAACTCTCGTAGACGATATTGCTGTTAAAAGTCGTCTCAAGGGCAACCACCTCCAAGACTTGAGAACGGTGTTCGAACTAATGCGTGCACACCAACTCAAGATGAATCCAACCAAGTCTTTTCTGGAAGTCTTCAGCGACAAGTTCCTTTGTTTCGTTATCACTTCAAAGGGCATACATCTAGGCCCGAAGAAAGTGAAGGCTATCCTCGATATGCATCCTCCATGAAACCTCAAAGAGCTACGCGGACTACAAGAAAGGCTAGACTACATCAGACAATTCATTTCGAACCTCTCCGGAAGATGTCAACCGTTCACTCAGCTCATGAAGAAAGGCGTATCTTTCGTCTGGACTGAACAACGTCAATGCGCATTCGACAACATCAAGGTATATCTCACAAGACCTCCAGTATTGGTATCTCCAATAATGGGGAAGCCCTTCTTACTATATGTCCGCGCTATGGACCATTCTCTTGGCGCCCTCCTAGCTCAGAAGAATAAAGGCGGCCATGAACAGGCAATCTACTATCTCAGCCACACAATGGTGGGTGCCGAACACAGATACACACCAGTGGAGAAGGAATGCCTTGCACTAGTATTTGTCATCCAGAAGACACGCCACTATGTGTCTGGGCAGACTATCCACATTATATCTAAAGTCAATCCTCTCAGAATACTCATGACTAAACCGAGCTCTATCAATTCCCGTTTAGCTACATGGACAATGCTGTTGGCTCCATACGATATGCTCTTCATTCCTCAAAAGACAGTAAAAGGCCAAGCATTAGCTGATTTCCTAGCAGCTCATCTGGTGCCAGAATCGTCCAAACTCTACGACGAAATCTCCGACGAAGTAGTAGAGTCTAACATTGCAACTGAAGAAATCCCCATTTGGCGAATGTTCTCTGACGGTGCATCAAGAACATGAGCTAAAGGAAATATCATGGCTGGAGTAGGTGTCGTGCTCGTGTCACCTGATCATCTGGTTATACATCGTGCATATTCTCTCGTGGAACCATGCACCAACAACGTGGCCGAATATAATGCCCTATTAATCGGCCTACCTCTGACGAAGCAACTGGGAGTTGACTATCTAGAAGCTTACGACGATTCCAAGCTAATAGTCAGTCAGGTCCGAGGGGATTATGAAGTTCGCCACGAAGATCTTATCCCCTACCACAGAGCAACAATCGAGTTGGCGCCTAGTTTCGCTGGATTCTTCATCGAGCACGTGCCTCGACTACAGAATATAGAAGCAGATGCTCTAGCCGGTCTCGCTGTTTCCTTGACCGTCCTAACCAATACTCAGCAGTCGATCACAGTGCCTGGTCGAAAACTATTCTGTGTGAAAGATGCCTTGTATATTCATCACAGTTACGCAACGGAAACAAGTATCGATGCTAAAGACTGGAGATTTCCCTTTATAGACTATGCCATCTATAAAATCCTCCCCGAGGACCCGAAGGAAGCAGTATCTATCCAAAGGCGATCCCTCAGATTTTACTATGACACAACTACCAAGATGCTGTACCGACGCTCTTACGACGGACTACTGTTACGATGCTTATCAGACAAAGAAGCCAAACATGCACTCCGAGAGGCTCACGATGGAGTTTGTGGTGCACATCAACCATGCCCCAAATTATAGGATCGCTTCAAACGAATAGATTATTACTGGCCCACAATGATAGCAGATGCTGTTGAATATGCAAAGAAGTGTAGAGCTTGTCAGTTCCACGCCGACTTCATTCATCAACCTTCGGAGTTTCTACACCCGACGACAGCATTTTGGCCATTTGAAGCCTGGGGCATGGACGTCATAGGACCAATCAGCCCGCTATCCTCCAAAGGACACCGGTTTTTATATATATATATATATATATATATATATATATATAGGAAGCGGATCAAAAGCCCCCATTAGAAAACCCCCTAAAAAACCCCCTCACTCTAATCCGTAATTTAATGTTAATATTCATGTTAATATTAATGTTAATGTTAATATTAATATTAATATTAACATTAAATACTAAAATTAACATTAAACTTAACATTAAAATTAATATTAACATTAATGTTAACATTAACATTAATATTAACATTAACATTAAAATTAATATAAAAAATAAAAATAATATTAACATTAACATTAATATTAATATTAACATTAATATTAACATTAATATTAACATTAATATTACGAATTAGAGTGAGGGTTTTTTTAGGGGGTTTTCTAAGGGAGGCTTTTGATCTGCTCCCATATATATATATATATATATATATATATATATATATATATATATATATATATATATATATATATATATATATATATATATATATAGGAAGCAGATCAAAAGCCCCCCTTAGAAAACCCCCTAAAAACCCCCTCACTCTCAGCCGTAATTTAATGTTAATATTAATGTTAATGTTAATATTAATGTTAATATTAACATTAAATACTAAAATTAACATTAAAATTAATATTAACATTAAATTTAACATTAATATAAAAATAAAAATAAAAATTAATATTAACATTAATATTAATATTAACATTAATATTAACATTAATATTAACATTAAATTATGGATGAGAGTGAGGGGTTTTTTAAGGGATTTTCTAAAGGGGACTTTTGATCCGCTCCCATATATATATATATTGGAACCGCTAAAGAAGCGGCGAAGCCTGTGCTAGGGCATCGGCTTCAATATTCTGGAGCCTAGGAATGTGCTCTATAAAGAACCCGTCCAAGGTTGCAATGATGGCAATTGTTGTCTGATGATAAGGAATCAGATCCTCGTTACGAACCTCGTAAGAGCCTCAGATTTGATTAACGATTAGCTGTGAGTCGCCATACGCTTCCAGGTATTTGACCCCTACCTCTTTTGTGAGTCGGAGTCCGATGACCAGAGCGTTATATTCGGCTACATTGTTTGAACAAGGTTCTGTGAGAGAATATGCCCGATTGACTACTAACCTAGAGGGAAAAATTAATACTACCATGACTCCAGCGACGATATCACCTTGTGGCCCTGTTCTTGAAGCACCGTCAAAGAACATTCGCCAAATGTCATCATGTGAAGTCATGTTTTAGTTAACGACTTTGTCTAGATTTGTTCGTAGATTTTAGCTATTTTTGAGCCTGGATGGGCTGCTAGAAAGTCGGCTAAGGCTTGACCTTTGACAGCCTTCTACAGAACGAAGACCATGTCGTAGGGGGATAACAGTATCGCCCATGTGGCTAGACGAGAATTGAGTGCGCCTGGCTTGATCATGAGAACCTTGAGGGGATTAACTCGTAAGACAACATGGATGGTCTGCCCTGACACAGTGTCGTATTTTCTAAATGGCGAACACCAAGGCAAGGCATTCCTTCTCCACGACGGTGTAACTATGCTCCAGCCCCACCATCATTCGGCTGAGATAATAGATGGCTTGTTTGTGCCTCGCATCATTGTTCTGTGCTAGCAAGGCACCGAGGGAGTGTTCCATCGCCCGTACATAGAGCAGGAAAGGCTTTTTGGCGACCGGGGCTACCAGAACCGGCGGGTTCGACAGGTATTCCTTAATGTCATCAAAGGCATGTTGACATTCTTCATTCCATATAAAAGAGACGCCTTTCTTCATAAGTTGTGTGAAGGGTTGACATCGCCCTGAGAGGTTAGATATGTACCTCCTGATGTAAGCTAGTCTTCCCTGAAGGCCGCGAAGTTCACGGAGGTTCCTTGGTGGACTCATCCCCAGGATTGCCTTTGTCTTATCTGGGTCTATGTGAATACCCAGCAAAGTAATGACAAAGCCTAAGAACTTACCGCTGGACACACCTAGGAGGACTTGGTAGGATTCATCTTCAGATTGTGCGCTCGCATAAGGTCGAACACTGTCCTCAAATCGTGTAAGTGATCATCCTTGGAGCGGCTTTTGACAACGATGTTGTCAACGTAACACTCCACCGTCTTGCGTAAGTGATCTCTGAAGATGACGCTCATAGCTCATTGATATTTAGCACCAGCATTCTTCAGGCCGAAGGGCATGACTGTGTAACAATATACGCCGATCGGTGTTCAGAATGAGGTATGCTTCTCATCGTCAGGAGATATTTTAATTTGATTGTATCCTGAAAAGCCATCTATAAAGGACATGCGCTCGAAGCCACTTATATTATCGATCATTATGTCGATGATGGGAAGAGAGAATTCATCCTTAGGATATGCCGCAATCAGATTACGGAAGTCGATGCAGATTCGGATCTTTTCGTTCTTCTTGACAACTAGTACTATATTAGCTATCCAGTCTGGGTGCTGCTCCTTGTGGATGAAACCGCTAGCTATAAGCTTATTTACTTCTGCTTCAATGGAGTTCATGATGTCTGGACGGAACTATCGTTGCTGTTGTTTGACTGGTTTTGCGTCCGAATGAATTTTGAGCTTATGAAGTACGATTTTGGGGTTTAGCCCTGGCATGTCTTCATAGCTCCAGGCAAAAATGTTGATATATTCTCTGACGATTTGTAACAATGACTTCCGCTCTCCGTCCGTCAGGCTTTTGCTGACAAAGATTGGCTTTGGAGAGGATTCATCACCAAGGTCAACTTGCATGACCTCATCTTCAGTGGGAGGGTCACGTAGTTCAAAGTACTTCTCCCATTGTGCATCCAGTTGTTGGACCCATGGCTCCAATTCAAGAGGTTCGAGTAGATCTTCCTCTTCCTCCTCAATGTCAATGGATGCCATGTTGACAGATAATATCTGCCTGAATATATCTCCAATGCTGTCATCGGAATCGTATGTAGGTGATTCAGATGAGTGAAAATGCCCCTCGTATTCCTCATCGAAGCTCTCGGGAGTTGTTGCTGGTGTAACATAATCGAGGCCGCATTTGGATTTGCCGTAATAATCTCGAGGTTTCCCAGACGGAGTTGACAGCTGCATATGCGATCGTCGACCGTTGCCACAATTCAGACCTGGGGTAGCCTCCATGTCGTACCCCTGCTTTTGCATGAAGTACTTGGCTTGAGGACTATACAGGTAGAGCGGTAATCTTCCAGTATCGGGTTCGAGATCAAACTCTTGAGGCATGAAGGGTTGAGGACCCTCTTTTCGGCCAAAGATGATTGTGTGATCCCCTTCTCTTTTGCCTGGGACTAGGAAGTAGGCACCTCTAATGGGAGTAAGCCGATTTACGGTATGGACGGTTGTCACCTATGTGTAGAGGTTAATGTCCCGATCGTGTCCCACAGTATACATCAGATTGAGTTTATTACACTCAGGATAGTTCAATGACAGCCTCTTATTGATAAAATAAGGAATTTTATCCACAGGGATTACATCATCAGGAGAGGGACTATCCACCTATGCAACCAGATACTTTGTGAGTTCTACATCCTCTTCAGCTACCTCCTGCGTGACCAGAGGTTGAGACGCTGTCTTGGGCAGCTTGACCACCAAGGGTTTTGCTTGTGGCATTGGCTTGCCTGAAGGTCTCGGATCAACACTTGGTTCCCGGTTCGTCTTGGGAAGACAGATAATCATCGGCTCGGCAGAGGACTTCGTGCCGATTGCTTTTGATTGGTTCTTGGCAACCGGATCACCATCGGCTCTCCAGAGGGCCTCACATCTTTCGGTCACCTTTGATTGGATTTTGGCAATCGGATCACCATCGGCCCTATGACGGGTTTTGGCTCCTGGCTGGACATTGAGAGTCGGATGACCATCGGTTCTGACTGCGCAACCGGGAGGAGAGAACCGGGCACCTCTTTATGCAAAGTTGTGACAAGGGGTGCGGCTTTGCCCTTTTTACGGGCCTGGAGATGAATTCTCAAGGGTTCCTCTTGCCCTGTGATGACCTCTGGTTTGTCAGTTACATGTTTCTTGGATTCTTCATATAGACAAGCCTCCGAAGAATAATAAGACTCAACCCCTTTGAAGGGATCGATGTTGGCGAATTCAGTCTTCACGAAGCCATGCTTACTGACATACTTGAAGCACTGGTGGAGTGTGGATGGCACGATCATGTAGTCATATATTCACGGATGCCCCAATAGGATATTGTAGGACGTATTTGCATCTATGACGTAGCTGGTAACCTCTGTCCTCAGGTCACCGATCTGACATTTCAATCAGATCTTTCCTAAGGGATAGCTCCTTTCTGAGTTGAAACCGCTAATGGCAGTATTGGTCGCCGCTAGCTGGTGCATAGGGATGCCGAGGACTTGAAGCAGGTTTTTCGGGATGATGCTTATCCGAGCCAGGATCGATGTGTATCCGATCCACCTTGATGTCGCCTATGTATCCAGTAAAGTACAAGGGGCGATCATGCAAGTTGGTCTTGATCAACATGTCATGTGGGGCGAATACGATGTTGGGTATTGCATCTGCACAGTTGCTGCCCTGGAGATCTGCCGACGAGTCTTCTCCTGTAGGTTTGACCTGTGCTAAGTGAGCGTCAACATTCTGGAGCACTTCGCTCAATACGACACGAAGATCCTTGGAGAGCCTTAGGAGCTCGTATAACGATAAGTTTACCGGTGTATTAGCCAGTTGTGCTAATATGTCAAAGTTGTAAGGTCTCTCCAGCCCCTAAGGTACATCTTTACGGAGCGGCCTGTCGAAGCGGGTTTCCTTCGGCTTGACCCTGTCTACCGGTGGAGGCCGAGATGGCTCCGGAACATCAGTGATAGGCATCGTTGCCGGCTGAGGGTCCTCGACTGAACTACCCAGAATGGTCTGGACTTGTGCGTCGGACTGGGTGACAATGGTCGCTGCCTCCTCAGCTTCGGTTGAAATGGTATGACAGGATCTGGACTTTCTGCCCTTCTTCTTGTTGGCTGGAGATGACACCGCCTGAGTAACTTCGAGCACTAAGTTTGGGTGCACCCACATGACCTTTTCTCGTGACGTAGTAAGAGGTACCAAACCAGTCGTCAGGTCCCAGACGGGGGAAGATTAGTAACCTCCATCGTTGCTCGGGGGATAGGTATTACCCTATATTGAGTACTTGTTGGGGAAAGTCACCGAACTGAATTGGTACCATGTTTGCCGCCACGGTAACCTTTTCAAAGTCTAGTGACAGAGCTTTGGAGTCGATAAGACTCTGGATATACCACTTTAATTGAAAGCAGTCATGAGTGGCATGATGAACATAGCGGTAGAAATGGTAGTATTTTGGGTCCTCCATCTCTACCGCTCGAGGCTCGCGCCTTGGTGGAGGGAGTTGGATCCTGTCCCCTTACAAGAGCATGTCGAAGATAGGCTTGACATGACTATCTTCGAATGAGTAATTCATCTTGGGCCACTGAGCTTCTGTCTGCTTTTGTTCAGGCTTCTTGGTCGTACCATCGACTATGGCCTGTTTGCCTTTATTGTCCTGATTATGGGAGGTGCCGTCAGTGTTGTTGTTATTGAGGGTGGTACCAGGACGTTTGCCTCTGACCTCTCCATCCAGGATGTGTAATCCCAGCTGACGAGCCTTCTTTAACTTCGCCTCCGCATTGGTTGCGCTTATGATGAAGGTCGTCCAATCCCTGAACTGATCTTCACCCATCTAGAGGCTGATTGCGGGGAGCAAATTCTTCTGGAAGATTTCAATCAAGGAGCTTTCGGAATTGCCTTAGGGCAATCTCATTGCAGTTTGGCAGAACCACTCGATATAGTTCCTTGTTAGCTCTCTCTTCCCCTGAACGACGTCCATGAGGGATGACATTGTCACATCATGTCCCACTTCATAGAATCTTTCTAGGAACATGTGCTTGAAGACGTCAAAAGAATGGATGCAGTTGTCCGGAAGGTTACGGTACCAGTCGAACGCGATTCCCTCAAATGCTCCGATAAACAATCGTGTGAGGATGGCGTCGCTATGCAACAAATGGTCGGTTGTGACCTTGAAATAAGTTATGTACCGACTAGCAGAGGTCTTTCCATCATACGTGTCAATATGAAACAATTTGTACCGTGGCAGAAAAGGAACATCTCTCCACTCAGCGGGATATAGTTGCCGTATTCTGAGGTCTCGGAAGGAGTCTCGGGCATTGAACATTGCTTGAAGCTCCTGGACCTCCCTTCTTGTCTTCCTGGCTTCGTCTACAGCTGAAGGAGCGGATGCCCCTAGAGGATTATCACCCAAAGGAGGAGCTGTCGTGTTGGAACCCGCATTGACTGTGGGTCCCAGGCTTGTTTGTCCAGGCGTCTTTGCCGGTTGAGTCGACAAGGCAGCTTTGATTTCATCTATTGATTTGACCAAGGACATGAGCATGGCTTCAAGTACTTCTAGACGTTGTCAGTCAATAGGCACTTCATGATCATCGTCGGCCATAAAGACTGTCAGCACGTGGGTAGACGTGGAAGGGATCGTAGCAGAGGTGCTCTTTGTATCGTACCCTCGTACCGAGAAATCGTCGGGGAATGTCAGAATATCTTTGTTCTCGAACTCGAAAGGGGTGCTACCCCCTGTGCAAGAAGCCACATCGTCTTGGCGAAGGCGGTCACCCTTAGGGACGTCCATATCCGTTGCATAATTCCAGTGGATCGCTACCCCTGTGTATGCTCTTGGAACACCGGGTTGTCGTATACATTGAGGGGACTGCTACCCCCGGCTTCATCTACCCCCAGGGAGGTCGAGGATGCACCTCCAGGTGTTGGGACCTTCTTTCTGGATTGAGTGCCTAGGTAGACACCCCCTGTGGCTGTCGGTGGTAACCCTCCAGACGAGGGTTTCCTTGCAGTGCTAGCTGAGATTGTCGGACTGGAAGAGCCTTTCTTCTTTCCTTCCTTGCTGTAAAAAACCTTTCGAGTTGAATTACAGGAGGTGAAAGGGAATTCCTTGTCTCCCGGGATTTGCACCTGTTCCTCAAGTTGTTGTCTGACAGGTGCTGGCTAGCGCAATCGTTGGAAAATGGACTGCCGATCTTCAGGTGCTGCCGACTTGTCGCAGCAGCAGTTGATGATGACTTGGGTGCAACGACGTCCAGAGAGGGGCTCATCACATGCCAAGGTTGCTTCTTTCTCCTTGAATTTGTGAGTAATCACCTCTCGCAAGTCGATTGCAGGCTGATCTACCTTTGCATCCAATTTGTGGACTCGGGTATTCCAAGCACACGGGTGCGTAGGTATCATGTTTGCTCCCTGATCCGAAGTTAGTAAAAGCACTTGCTCTCGATCGTTGGAGGGAGACTTTTGAGACCCACCCTGTCCGTTAGCCCTGGGGGACTGGACGCGGGTGGTTCTGTACAACTTTCCATCAGGAGACTGTATAACAGTTAACGGTACCCGCTGATGGTCAGCAGCTTGGACAGTTGACTGGGCTTGTTGGGCTCGCACTGTCCTAGACTTCTTCGATTTAGCACCCGAAGGCACATAATAAGAAGAGTCTAGATTGGAATATTCTACATTCTTAATGGGCCGCATAGAGTCGAGCCCACATGAGATATGGTCGAACACAGAGCTTCTGACAGGGCCACATAAGACACTCTGTCTATGGCCAGGATTGGCTGCTACATGGGCCATCCTCCTGCAGCCAGAGTTGGCTGCCGCATGGGCGATCTGTCTGCGGCCAGAGTTGGCTATCGCATGGGCCGTCTACCTGCGGCCAGAGTTGGCTGCCGCATAGGCCATCTGCCTGCGACCAGAGTCAGTTGCCGCATGGGTCTTCTGTCCATCTCTCTTATGCGACCTCTTCCTCATCCGCATGGATTTCCCTTGTGGCTCCAAAAACTCAGCATCGTAGTATTTTCCTTTGCCGGATTTGGGGACAGTGGGATTCTCTGCGGTCGAAAGCAAGGCCGCAGGAGAGTCTTGATCACCGTCTTGGGCCGCAGAAGGAACTTCTTCATAACTTGGTCGGGGGCAACAGTTTTGTGCTTCGACGTCCCGCGGGTTCTCTTTGGGTTGGCTCGCTTCTGCGATGGACTGGCGCTCCCTTCAGAGAGCATTTTTTTGAATGCTCGTTGGTCAAAATGAACCACGAGCATTTACTGCATGGAGCTGAGCTTGGACGCATCATATTGCGTCACTAACTTCTCATCAGAAGAGAAAGATGTCCCCAGCAGAGTTGCCATCGTGTTTGCTATTAAATATCAAGAACAAAAAATTACAGAGGAATTGAACTTGATTGCAAACTCGCTTGTACAAAAGAAAGCCAAGAAAGAAATCCTAGGAAATAATCTAAGTACAATTGTTTAGTTTTGATTCTGGAGGTGACGATAGAGGCTCGGAAAAGTGTAGCAACTCTGCCTTACTCCTTGGACTATCTGATGCGATCCTTGCTCTTGAAAAATTGCCCTTCGTAGGTTGCCAGCCTTGTTTATGGGTGTGATACCCTGCTATTTATAGTGATTTCGGGATGAAGGATATTTTGAGTCACATAGATGGCCACGTGGCCACGTGGCTACAATAGCACACAAAGACCCGCTCTTTGGCCGCCTGCTAGTGACTTGTTGAGATTTTATTGCAGTAAATCTGGGTGGTTGAGACTTAGTCAGCCTGCCAAGTGTCCTATCGCAGGATAAGATTAGTCTGCTTGAGTCATTTTGAGCCGCATAGGCCTTTCATTGATCGGCCATTATGGGCCGCATAAGACTCATGCGGCTTGAGTCACAGTCTCCCTTAGTCCGTATGTAGCTTGGAGATTTTTGAGCCGCATAGATTCTGTATTCTGGACCGTATAAGGCTCATGTGGCTTAGGTTGCAGTCACCCTTGGCCGCATGAAGCACATAGATTGAGCCGCATAAGGTTCATGCGGCTCGGGTCGTAGTCCTTCTTGCTGCATGATTATGTCCAGTCTGATGACATGACATTTTTTTAGTTCACATCTTATCTTCTTTCTTGTCAGAGTGTCAGAGCTGTCAATTTTGTCAATTTTGACAGAGTTTGTCTGCTCTATCAGAAGGGTCGATCAACTTGGCCGCATACATAACTATTCTTTCTGCGACTCAAATCTGTCTGGTGAAGATAGGCCGCAGGGGGCATGCCAAGTCTGTCATGCAGCTCTTCTTTATGCGGACCAGTTTGTCCCAAAGTACTCATACGGTCAGTTGTGATCCGCATGAACCCCATATTTTTCATGCTTCTACACTAGTTGGGCTTGGGTTTTGTTAGAAAAGGTGGTTAGTTAATAGGTTTGAATAAATAATATGTGATTCCATATATGGAAACCACTATAGATATCTTCTACTATGTAACGAGGCTTCAAAATGGCTCAAAAGTGAGCCGTCTAAGCCATAATTATATCATGGTCCATTTTATTAAAAAATTATGTAAAAAATTGCTGAAAAAAATTAAATTTGTTATATATATTCAACATGGGGAATCGAACTCAACCAAACAAAAAAAATACCTCCTACCTTAACCACATGAGTTAGAAGAGATATTTGACTATAATTGGATACTATTATTATTAAATGTATTATATGTACAAAGCACGCGCAGTTACTAGTATATATATATATATATATATATATATATATATATATATATATATATATATATATATATATATATGTAAAAAAAAATAAAATATATATATATATATATATATATATATATATATGTAAAAAAAACAAAACAAAAAATATATATATATATGTATATATTAGGAAACCAACTTTATAGAAGTATAAGGCGCAAAATGCCGAAGCCTAAACAAAATAGCGCAACTCATGCTAACAGAAAAACCAAAAAAAACATAAACCAGACGTCGCCGACTGCGAGGTTAATTCAGCATCCCCCAAAAGCTGCTTGAGGAGTGAGAGCAGCGAATGCTGACTTTGCTAATTTGTCTGAGAACCTCTCTTAAAAGGTGAGAGGCAATGAGTTGGCGACCTTCATATCTGTACTTGTCCTATTTTTCCATAAAACCTAAATGCCGGCGGCTGCGACGATCTAGTGCCCGTAGGAAAGGCTCCATGTGGCGAGGAGATCATTGAAGCCCCCTGCCTGTTGGTTCGGGTGGCATCTTCTAGAGAGGTTGATCCACAGCTAAGAGGCGAGATCTCCTGTGAGTAGTACGTGTTCTGCTGATTCCGCCATCGGAGAGAAACAATAGTGGCATCTCAACGCAAGGTTGTATCCGAAGGAAGTGAGGGAGTCGTCGGTGGGTAGCTTTCTTCTCTACGCTCTCCAAGTGAGGATCGACCATTTGTTTAGAATGTAGGACTGCTAGTAAGGGGCGGTGAAAGGGGAAGGCGCTTCGACTCCTCTAGCCGCAATTTTAGCCGAAGCAAGAGTGAATTTGCCACCTGCGCTCGGGGACCACCGAAGTGTGTCGGTATCATCTCTAATCATCAAAGGTTCCGTGATGCTTCGACCTAGGAGAATGTGGTGCCAATTCGCTGATGCTCGGCTATTAGCAATCACAGTCGTTGGGTTGGAGTATTGAAAGTATCTTGCTTTCATGAAACGAGCCGAGATCGAATTCTCCGTACGGACCTTACACCACAACTTCATAGAGAAAGCAGCCACAATATGCACTAATTTGCTGAAACCCAGACCACTTTCGCTGGTTGTTTGGCCATGGTGTCCCAGCTGGCCCAGTGGTGTTTGTATTTCCCGTAATTGTGACCCCAAAAGAAATTGGATAGAAGGGACTCTAGTGTTGATAAAACCTTCTTCGGGGGGAGCAAACCGCCAGTGTGTATATAGGGATAGAAGAAAGCACATGCTTGATTAGAATCATCTTACCCCCCGGGGAGAGGGTAGCGTTGTGCCATCCTTCGATTTTGTTTCTGACTTTCCTGACAAGACCTTCAAAAATGACCGAATTAGATTTGTCGTAAACCAGTAGGCATCCGAGGTAGGTGAATAACGGGTAGGCTATGGCGAAGGAGGTCAGATTGGTGAGAGTCTCAGAGTGATTTCTATTGGCTTTATAGTGGGTGTATATGACGCTTTTGTTGGGGTTCACCCTTTGCCCTGAGTATGTGGTGTATCTCTTTACCGTTCTTTGGACCACCTCTACCGACCCTAAGTCCCCTGCCGAGAAGATGAGAATGTCATCTTCATATGCTAGATGTGTGATCAAGGGACAACCGGTGGTGGTGTGGAAGTGATGGAATCTGGAGGTATTCGCTAGGCTGTTCAAATTTCTGCTGAGAGCTTCGGCCACAATAATGAAGATGGTAACGGAGAGAGGATCTCCCTGTCTGACCCCTCGACTCGATTTGAAGAATTCGGCCGCTTGCCCATTGATGATGCTAGAGAACCATGAATTGCTGATGGATCTAAAGATGATATCAATCTACGATTCGGAGAAACCGAATGCCTTGAGCACCCATATCATAAATTGCCAGTCCAAACGATCGTATGCTTTCTCCATGTCTAGCTTGATGTCGACATTCCCTTCCCTGGAGGGGAACTTCAAGCACGTAATCATTTCTTGTGCTAGGAGGATGTTGTCTGTGATGTTTCGCCCTTGGACGAAGCCACTTTGTTCTTCTGAGATAATCTTGGATAGGAGAGTGGACATGCGAGTCGCTATAATGTTGGAAATAATTTTGTTGGTAAAGGTGCAAAGGCTGATGGGGCAGAAATCTTTGAAAGTCTCCGGGTTTTCTTTCCTGGGGATGAGAATGAGGTTAGCATAAGAGATGGATTTGGGGTATCTCGCTCCCTGAAAGAAGGCAATAGCCACTTTTAGGAAATCATTGGCGATGATGTCCCAGCAGGTGCGAAAGAAAACTTCGGAGAATTCGTCGGGTCCGGGAGCGCTGTGATCGTTTAGAGCCCACACTGCCGCCTTGACTTCTTCTGTGGTTGGGGGATTTGAAGCTGTTCGTTCTCTCTGTTGCTGATCATGTTAGGAAATCTTGGATAGGAGATCGACGTCTTTGAGAATATGGTCTTTGGTGAATAATCTGGTGTAGTAGTTGGCGGCTGCCTCCTGTATGCTCTTTTGATCTTTCTGGAGAATGCCATTTTCATCTGAAATTTGATGTAGATTAAGTTTTTGTCTCCAACCTCTAACGCAGGAGTAGAAGAAAGCCAAATTTTTGTCTCCTTTTATGTCCCAAGCCAGCCTGGCTTTCTGCTTCTAGAATTCAGTCTCAACCTTTAGCCGAGATTTGAGGATAGCCCTGGTGAGGTTTAGAGTGGCACGGTACTCCTGCGTTTTGTTCGAGGCGAACTGAACATCCGTCCGGGTCATGTCGTCCTCCGCCTTCTTAATTTCTTGGAAAATGTTTCCGAAAGCGTTCTTGCTCCAGGTCGTCAGAGCACTTTTAGTAGCTTTGAGCTTAACGACGACACGATGTAGGGGGTCTGGTTCTGTGGATGCTCTCTAAGTAGTCGCAACGATGTTCCTGTATTACGGATGTAAGCTCTAGAAGTCCTAGAATCGAAACGTTTTCTTGACAAGATTAGGATTGCTGCTAATTTTTATGAGAAGGGAAGAGTGATCCGATTCTGTGGTGTTGAGGTAGGATAGGTTGGAGATGAGGCCCATGTCGGACCAGCGGTTGTTGACCAGAGCTCTGTCCAGACGAGAATACTGCCGTCTGGCCCCTTCCTGCATGTTGCACCAAGTGAACTCGTTGTCTGAAAAAGGTAGGAAAGTCATGTGGGCATTGAAAATGAAGGTGTTGAAGTCATTCATGGACGTCTAGTGAGGAGGCCGGCCACCAGACTTTTTCTCGCTAGAAGAAATAGTGTTGAAGTCTCCGACACACAGCCATGGAAGGTTGCTATGTAGGCGGTGCGTGTCCGCCAGAGTATCCCAAAGCGACTTATGCTCGTGAAGGTCACAACTGCCGTACACTATGGATAATAGGGATCGACACTAGAGCCTAGGGTGCTCTATCCAGCAAGAGAGCGATTGTCTGGAGTCGTGTATGGAGCCAAAATTGATGCCGGGGCCGAAGAATATCTAGATGTCGTCACACCCGGCTACCGCGGTCGGGAAGCCGAGCTTAAGTTGTTGGCCCATTGGTCATGGTCAAACCTGATTTTAATAATTGATCAAACTCTATCTCGATATACGAAACTATTCAGATGTTTACTAAAGATGTTTTGGACACTGATCAAGATTGGATGTCTACTCAGTTTAAGACCGAAGCTCTGTTTGCCACTCAAGACTGTATTTCCTTAAGCAATATAATTTTTATTTTTATTGAGTCTAGGAATACATTGTATACCAAGTCGTACTGGCAAATAGGCTATCCGAAATCATTTTTCAAAACTACCTGTCATTTTTAAATTGACCTATGCTTTTGAAAAACATCTACTTTTACAAAAAGCTTCTGAAGGATGTTCAAAAAGCTAATACAAATTTTCACAAAATAAACCTGACCAAACCCTGACAGAACTCGGCCAGAGTTCGGCCAAGGTAAACGTTATGTGAACTTAGATTTTGAACTTGGTCTTCCATCAGTTGCGGTTTGTTTTAAAGAGTTCTGTCCGAATTCTGCCCAATTCTGTCAGAGTTTTGTCTTCGGAAAAACTATAAATAGAGAGGAATTCTAATCATTTCAACACACTCATTCGCTTTCATCTTCTCTCTTCTAAAGCTTACGTTTCTTCTAAGGAGTTTTCAAAAAGCTTCCATTTTCAAATTCCAAGCCAGTTACAATTCTCTAGTCAATTTGTCGGTACGGTGCGGTCTAAAAGATTTCAGATAAATTGTAATCAGAGGCTTGATTGAAGAAAGACTATTCAAAACTGAAGTTGGTCGAGTTCTTCATATCAAAGCTCGTATCTGTAGAAGTTGCAAGGACTTCGTATGAAAACTTGCGGGATTTTCCAATAGTGGATTCAACTGGAAGCTAGAGTTCTTTCGACTGGACTAGTCCTCACAAGAGAAAAACCAGTATAAATCTCTATGTTTGCGTTTGCCTTCTGATCACTCTTTTCTTTACAGTTATTATTTTATTATTTATGTGATCTAACTGCTAACAAGTTTTAATTAGTAATATTCCGCTGCCTACTCTATTTACTCCCCTATAGAGTATTCTGCTTTACGATTTCGTTCCTACAATTGGTATCAGAGCGGGTTATACAGGTAAAACAAGGTAAACTGCAGTTATATTCAGTTATTTTTCTATTTTTATATAGATCACAGTATTACACATGGCAACTATGAAATTTACAAGTGAAGGCCAAGCCACAAACAGACCTCCACTGTTTGACGGCATAACTACACTTATTGAAAAACACGGATGAGTTTTTTCTTAAAATTTCTTAATTTTGACTTATGGTCTGTAGTTATTGATGGCTACAAAAAGCCTCTTCGTATTAATGTTGATGGAGTTTTAGTTGAAAAACCCCATGATAAATATACGGAGGATGAAAAGAAAAAGGCCAGTCTTGATGCACGTGCTATTAACGCTTTATTTTATGCTTTAGACAGAACTGAATTCAATAGGGTGTCGACTTGCACAACATCAAATAAAGTATAGAAACTTCTCGAAGTAACCCACGAAGGAACAACACAAGTCAAGGAGTCAAAGATCAGCAGACTTACTCAAGAGTACGAGGCGTTCAAAATGAAGCCAAGTGAATCAGTCACTCAGATGTTTTCGAGATTCTTGGATATCGTAAATCTTTTGTCTTCATTAGGCAAAGAATACAGTAACCATGAAAAGAATCGCAAACTTCTACGAGCTCTCACAAAGAACTGGATTCCAAAGGCTACAGCAATCATTGAAGGAAACGACCTTTCAACAATGTCTCTGGAAACACTCATGGGTAAGCTACTCACTCACGAGTTAGAACTTCAAGAATTTGAAGATGCTACACCAAAGGAGAAGTCAAAAAAGTCGATCGCTCTCAAGGCTCAACATAGAAGAACTGTCGAAGATGATTCTGACGACATCGACTCTGACTCTGAAGATCATGCTCTTCTGGTAAAAAAATTCAAGAAGTTCATGAGATTCAACAGAAGAACAAAAGATAGCAAAAACAACAACAACGAGGAAGATCCTATTTGCTATGGATGTAAGAAGAAAGGACACATGAAGAAAGATTATCCAACAGCATCATCATCAACAAGAAAAAGCAGCAAATATGACAAAGGCTACCTGAAGAGATCTACATCAAGGAAGTACACCAATACAAGCATATGACATGAAAGCGAAGCCAGCGATTCAGAAGATGAATAATCAGATGATGCTGCAAATGTATGCTTGATGGCATGCGATCAGGTAATAACTAATCCTCTGTTTGATCCTTATGATGATTTCACCTTTGAACAACTAGAAGAGGCTTTCAGTGACCTGTTAAATGATTACAGGAAAATGCGTAGTAAATATGAAACCTCTAAGAAGGTACTCAAAGAGTACAAAGGTGAGATAAGAAGACTTACCGACCAATTAGCTAATGTTAGAAATAATGACTCTTCTATTGAGTCTAGTGAGCTTTCATCTATTAAGCTGTTGTTACACGAGACTATTAAGTTATCCGAAGAAAAAGACCAAACTATCATTCAGCTAAAGGAAGACCTATCTAAGGAGAAAAAGAGTCTCCAGTGTGCACAAGTCAGAATAGAAACACTTACATCTGACTATACTAGATTATATGACACCTCCAAAAAATTGGAAATTAGTTTAGGAAAATAGCCTAAAGTTGCTGCTTCCTATTCTAACACGTGTCAATTACAGAATCATCGAAATACGCCCAAACCAAACACTGTCAAATAAAACCATACCAAACCTATGCCCAAGAAGACTAATAGGTATGCATTTTTCTATAAAAGAAAACCAAAACCTACCAATCATGCACCTCACACAACTTTCAACACTTAACATGCTAAATGTCATTATTGTGGCCTCATTGGTCATATATCCTCTGCATGTAGAATCAGAAAGTTAGTAGATTTAAATGTTTATGCATGGATACCAAAAACTAACCTGTCAGGACCCTACAAGAAATGGGTACCAAGAGTTTCATCTGCAAATTATTTTGTAGGTGGAACGCCCTTCATATGCTAGAAGAAAATGGATCCTCGACAGCAGTTGCTCACGGCACATGACCGGTGATGCTTCATTATTCGCAACACCGTCGAAGAAGAATAAAGAAGGATACGTCTCCTTTGGTAATAATTTAAGAGGGTACATAATCGGCATCGGTGACATTGGTAAGGCTCCCTATCCTGTGATTAAAGATGTCTATCTAGTTACAGAGTTAAAATATAATCTGCTCAGCATAAGCCATTTAGCTGATCACGGTTATGGCATTAACTTTGTCAAAGACAAATGTACTATATTTGATAGTTCAACTGGTAGTACTATCTTTGAAGGTATCAAGGAAAACAACATATATGTTTTCTATCTATTAGAAGATGCTAACAAAGCAGGTAGATGTTTGATGGCCAAAAGCATTAAGAGCCAACTATGGCATATAAGACTCGGTCATGCAAACGTGGACACAATTTCAAAACTATCTACAAAAAAGTTGGTACGCGACTTACCAGACATATCTTTCAAGAAGGATACGGTATGTAGTGAATGTGAAAAGAACAAAGCTACCCGATCTGCCTTTAAATCCAAGAACGCTGTAAGTACCACTAGACCTCTACAATTGTTGCATATGGACTTATTTGGACCAAGTATAATTGCTAGTCTAGGTGGTAAGTTATATGCATTTGTCATTTTAGATAATTTCTCTAGATATACATGGGTATATTTTCTTTTACGCAAGAACGATGCTTTGTCAGAATTCGTCACCTTTTGCAAGAAAGTACAGAATTAAAAAGGTTTCATGATTACTTGTATTCGTAGTGATTATGGAGGCGAATTTGAGAATACATAGTTCAAGCAATTCTGTGATACACACGGTTATTTGTATGAATTTTCTTGCCCTAGGACTCCACAACAAAATGGAGTTGTGGAACGTAAGAATAGGACTCTATCTGAAATGGCTAGAGTAATGTTGAACCAGTTTAGTCTACCTATATACTTTTGGGCTGAAGCTGTCAATACAGCATGCTATATTCTTAATAGGGTTCTAATTCGACCTATAGACATCCTATGAACTATGGTTTGATAGAACACCCACTGTTTCATATTTCAAGATTTTTGGTTGTAAATGCTTTATTCTTAATACTAAAGACAATCTGAGTAAATTTGATGTAAAGGCTGATGAAGGTATATTTTTAGGTTATGCAGCAAAGAGCAAAGGGTACAGAGTCTTCAACAAGAGAACCATGATCATCGAAGAATCAATTAATGTCAAGTTTGATAAACTAAATCAACATTCAGAAGTTGATGACAATGAAGACATGATTACACCAAGTACAGCTACTGTAAAACCTTCACACAAAGATGCAGAACTTTCAAGCAAAGAAGTCGGAACCAGCAATCCTGAGGATACGCCAAAAGAGATAAGATTCTTGGCAGATCATACAAAGGACTTGGTAATTGGTGAGATTACCAAGGGTGTAAGTACTCGTTCCTCTAATAAAGATATAGCTTCTTATGTTGCTTTTATTTCACAGCTTGAACCCAAAAATATTGAAGAAGCATGTAGTAATAATTTTTGGTTAGATGCTATGCAAGAGGAATTAAACCAATTCGAACGGAATCAAGTTTGGGAACTTGTTCCCAAGCCCATTGATTATCCGTTCATTGGCACCCGTTGGGTATTCCGAAACAAACTGAACGAGAATGGTTTAGTGACTCGTAATAAGGCTCGACTCGTAGCTCAAGGATACAATCAAGAAGAAGGTATCGACTATGATGAGACTTATGCCCCAGTTGCGAGATTAGAATCCATTCGCATGTTATATGCATTTGCATATTTTCATAATTTCAAGTTATTTCAAATGGATGTTAAAAGCGCATTTTTGAATGGTTTTATAAAAAAAGAAGTTTATGTAGCTCAATCTCTAGGTTTTACTGATTTCAAAAATCTTGATTATGTTTTCAAGTTGAAGAAAGCCTTATACGATTTAAAATAAACCCCTCGTGCTTGGTATGATCGTCTAAGCTCTTTTTCTACTTGACAACGGTTTTTCAAAGGGAATTGTTGAAACTACATTGTTTATAAAATCTTTGAATAATAATATTCTTTTGATTCAAGTCTATGTAGATGATATTATTTTTGGATCTACTGATGAATCTCTTTGTCAAGAATTTTCAAAGTGTATGCAGAATGAGTTTGAGATGAGCATGATGGGAGAGCTGAAATTCTTTCTCGGACTACAAATCAAACAAACCAACAATAGGACGTTCATAAATCAAGCAAAGTACACAAAGGATCTATTAAAGAAGTTCGACCTAGAAGCAGTCAAACCACTTAGCACTCCAATGGCGACTTCAACCAAGCTTGATATTGATGAACAAGGCAAATCCGTCGACATACGTAAGTATCGAGGTATGATCAGTAGCTTACTGTACTTAACTGCTAGTCGACCTGACATTATGTTTAGTGTTTGCTTGTGTGCACGTTTTCAAGCCAATCATAAGAAATCACATCTGTGCGCAGTTAAGCGTATCTTCCGATACCTTAAAGGCATCGCTTCTGTCGGCTTATGGTATCCCAAAACCATGTCATTTGACCTAACCGGTTATTCTGATGCTAAGTTTGTCGGATGCAAAGTAGATAGAAAAAGTACTAGCAGCACATCTTATTTCCTAGAAAAAGCTCTACTCTCTTGGTTTAGCAAAAAGCAAAATTCTGTCACGTTATCAACAACCGAGGCTGAATATATCGCCGCAGGACATTGTTGTGTACAAATTTTGTGGATGAAGCAAACTTTAGAAGACTATGGATTGTATTTTATACACATACCCATTTTCTGTGATAATACTAGTTATATTAATTTGACTAAGAATCCAGTATGTCACTCTCGTACTAAGCATATCGAGATTCGACATCACTTTCTTAGAGATCATCAACAAAATGGAGATATAGACCTTGTATACATAGACACACAGAATCAATTGGCTGACATACTCACAAAATCTCTAGCGGAAGATCGTTTCAATTATTTACGTCGAAAATTAAGAATTTTAGACGTCAATAATATTAATTAATTTTATTTTATTTATTAATTTATTCAATACTCAATAACTATTTTCGAGACAAGCCTAAAAATAGTCTGTTTGTCACCACGACTACGGTCGAAGCGAAGCGGTATGTAAGAGTTCCCCGGTGAACCTCCGATAGCTGGGACAGTACTCCTACAGCTAATCTAAAATAGATGCTGAGTAAAGAATATTAATTTATAAAATAATATTAATTATATTACTTAAAATTTAAAATTACTAAATATTGAATTAAATATTTGAAATGAGTTGATGAAAAGGACATGGCCCACAATTTTATTTTTTTAAACCCAAAAGAACCCTAGGTGAATTCGGCCCAAGTTCGGTCCAAATTCGGCCAGAGTTCGTTTGGTGCTGTATGCGTTTTAAACAGAACCCGAGGCCATCTCCTCTTCTTCACTTCCAAACCCATCTATTCTCATCAGCAGCAGCAGTCGAAACCCCCCAAACCCTAGTTCTTCTCCACTCCATATCTTCCAATCTACGTGGAGATTTTCATCCAAAATTTGGATTCGTGCGGAGAATTACGTCCTCTACAGCATACTTGATTCTCAGAAGGTATAATTCCTTCTCTCCTCCACTTTCAAATTTTTAGGGTTTCTAGTTTTGGGAAAGAATGCATAAGGGATTCAATCCTTTCAAGAGGAAGAAGACCCATGCCAGTGAAGAGGCATCATCTTCTGATCCTAACACGGATTCCCTCTTTTTCCCGGTCCAATCGGATGACGGAGTATCGGATGAGTTTTACTTCAAAACTCATGACCAAGCATTGCTTTGGTATGTCGATTTTGCTATGCGCACTATATGTACCGGATCTCCGATTAAGTGGACTGTATTTCCTGATCACCGTCCCTACTTTGAGGCATTATGGTTACACCATTTTGCTATCCTATAATTCTCTATAGCTACTAATGCCATTAGATTGTTCTATTGTAACTTCGTGTTAGACATTTTTACCGTAAGGACTCGTGTTGGCAGGATAGATATCGAGTTCAATGATGTATTGCTAGCAGAAATCCTTGGTCTTCCAAACAAAGGTGCCCCGCTCGATGACATCACTGACTTCAATTTTCCCGAGGGCACGACTCTTATTAATTTCAAGAATGATCTTTGTGCGCCCGCACGTGATCGTCCTGAAAAGTTCAAGGCCAATAACTTAAACTTGTTTAACTACAAGTTACATCGCATCATCTATTCCACTCTACTTTCCAAATCCACTTCCAAAGATGATGTCACTGCACTCGAACTTTCTGCCCTATATCACATTCTTAAGGGGATTCCTTTTTCTGTCCCTAAGACTATCATTCAGATGATGGGTAGATGTCGCAGAAGAGACCACAACCTCTCTTATGTGATGCTTATTCCACGCATCTTTTAGCGTTTTGACATAGACTTATCCACTTGTGCTCTGGATCCTGAGCCCAAGTTTCTCAAGCTTTCTTGTCGTAGCATTGCCACTGCTCCTCCACCTTCTGCACCTGCTCCTACTACACTTGTTCCTCCTCAGTCTTACCCTATGAACTTTGAGGGTATTCATCAGCACCTATCGGATCTGCAGACGTTCTTTGTTGACACTTCCAGGAAACATGAGTTCCGTGATGTGACTCGGTTTCAAGCTATTGCCAACTCGTTTGCTGATGTCAGATTTGCACGGACGGGTCATTCTGCTAGCTCTCTTCCTTGAGACCCTTCTGTATCTGGTTACCTCATTGATGATGAGGCGGTCCACTCTCTGTTCCAGCCAGGGAACGCTTACGATTGGTATCGTACTTCTGGTACTACTCCGTACACCTCTGGAGCTGGCACATCTGGAGCTGGTCCATCTGGACATGCTGGCACTGCAGCAGATGACGATGATGATGAGGATGATTTTTGAGTTGTTCTACTTTTGAGACTGATGATTTTGACTTTTGTTTACTTGGAAATGCTTCGACATTCCAAGATAGTATCCGTACTCTTATTTTGATATATTTTATGACTGTTTGATGGACATGTTTTATTATTCAGTTTACCATATTATTCAGTTTAGCATATTATTCGGTTTAGCATTTTATTCAGTTCAGCTTTTTTATTATAGCATTTTTTATGCTTCCATATAAACTGCATATGACAAATATTATCTGTTTATCTTATTTCAGCCTGTGATATTTATACCATGCCTATGTTGAATGTTTTATATATTTTTTTTGTGTTTCTTCACTGATTGTTACTTATGCATTTATTGCGGGGGAGCTTTCTCTTTTGCAATTATTTTGCTAAGTGACAACGGGGGAGAATTAAGATCTAACATCTTCTTGAATACATGTTATGAACAACTTTTCATTATATACATTTGGTACATTTTTGAATTGATAAAGACCAAAGATGTTATATCGGTCAAGGTTTATCAATTATCAAAATGTGGGAGATTGTTGGCCCATTTGTCATGGTCAAACCTGATTTTAATAATTAATTAAACTCAGTCTCGATATACGAAACTATTCAGATGTTTACTAAAGATGTTTTGGACACTGATCAAGATTGGATATCTACTCAGTTCAAGACCGAAGCTCTGTTTGCCACTCAAGACAGTATTTCCTTAAGTAATGTAATTTTCATTTTATTGAGTCTAGGAATACATTATACACCAAGTCGTACTGGCAAATAGGCTATCCGAATTTTTTTTTCAAAACTGACCTATCGTTTTTAAAATGACCTATATTTTTGAAAAACATCTACTTTTACAAAAAGCTTCTGAAGGATGTTCAAAAAGCCAAAATAAATTTTCATAAAATAAACTTGACCAAACCCTGACAGAACTCAGCCAAAGTTCGGCCAAGGTAAACGTTATGTGAACGTTGGATTTTAAACTTGGTCTCCCTTCAGTTGCAGTTTATTTCAAAGAGTTCTGTCCGAATTCTGCCTGAATTTTGTCAGAGCTCTATCTTTGGAAAAACTATAAATAGAGAGGAATTCTGATCATTTCAACACACTCATTCACTTTCATCTTCTCTCTTCTAAAGCTTACGTTTCTTCCAAAGAGTTTTCAAAAAGTTTCTATTTTCAAATCCTAAGCCAGTTACAATTCTCTATTCAATATGCCGGTACGGTGCGGTCCAGAAGATTTCAGAAAAATTGTAGTCAGAGGCTTGATTGAAGAAAGACTCTTCAAAACTGAAGTTGGTCGAGTTCTTCGTATCAAAGCTCGCGTCTATAGAAGTTACAAGGACTTCGTATGAAAACTTGCGGGATTTTCCAATAGTGGATTCAACTGGAAGCTAGAGTTCTTCCGACTGGACTAGTCCTCACAAGAGAAAAACCAGTATAAATCTCTGTGTTTACGTTTGCCTTCTGATCACTCTTTTCTTTACAGTTATTATTTTATTATTTCTGTGATCTAACTGCTAACAAGTTTTAATTAGCAATATTCCGCTGCCTACTCTATTTACCCCCCCTCTAGAGTATTCTGCTTTACGATTTCGTTCCTACATAAGTTTGAGAGCTTTGAGTTTTTTTTGAGGGATTTTAGGTTCAATGATGACTAAGATGTCAATGCGGTAGATTTTCTTGAGGCTGATGAGTCTGTTCTTGGTGGGTTTGTTGGCAAGCCCACGAACATTCTACATGATTATGTTAAGCATTGAGTGGGGTGGGAGAGGGGGGGTTGTGTAGCTTTGTAGCTGATCTTGTGGTCATGGCCTGGGCTTTTTTTACCTATTTTTTCTTTTTGTTGTTGTATTTTTTAGATCCTTTCTGGGATGCTGTCGAAGTGTTTGTCTTGACCTTGCACTGTCCGTGAGGAGTATGCTCTGATTCGATCACCGAGATAGGGGCCACTTTTTTTGTCTCACTCGGTGCGCAGAGGGGGTTTGTGGGGTCAAGAAAACCTGCTTCCAAAGCCAGTTGAAGTCTGTTAGCTGACCCTGCTTCTAATATGGCGAGGATGTTCTTTGAGGGTAGAGGGCTTTCCTTTCGCATGGGTGCTGGGGGGTATTTCGGACTCTGTGCTAGTCAACCTCTCTGAGCCCTCGACTGTGGGGTGCTTATCTGAACTCTGTTCACTATCCTCCGAGGGAGTGTCTTCTGAAAGGGCGAGAATGCCAAAGTCGTTGTGGAGGTGAATATCCTCTGGAGCGGATGATACATATTCCTGATAGAATTGGAAGTGAAAGGGCAAAATTTCCTGAGCGAAATAGGAAGGGATGCGAGGGCTGGTGGGCGCCTCGCTATCTGCAAAGAGGTTTTGGGAGTTGGTAAGCGGTATAGTGGGCGCAGAAGGGTGTGCCTTCTTAAGGGTCGGTGTCTTGTGGGCGTCTGGCTTCCTCAGTTCTGGGTGGGCTTTGTGGCATTTTCGGGTGAGGTGTCCTCACAACTGACAATGCTTGCAGAAAATTATGTTGTTGTCATACACCAGCACCTGGGTGTGTGTTCTGTCCCCGAGTTGGAGCTCGATATGATCAGGAGGGTCTTTGGATAGATCCAGTTCTACATATATCTTTGCAAAGTTTCCTTTAGAGAGGTTTTGAGTTTCTTCCGCTACAGCCACTAGGGATCCGAAAGAACTGGCTATCCTTTTGAGAACCGCTGGAGCGAAGCATACTAAAGGCAGGTTGGGGAGGGTGATCCATGCCGATATAATGGTCGAGTCGACCTTAGGGTCAAAATTAGGAGACCATTTGACGATTTTCACTCTATGAGCTCCGATGGTAGTGGTGCCTTTCGCCCAAACCGCAAAGTAGTCCTCTGCTGAGGAGAGGTGGAGTAAACAGTATTTCGGGTCCAGCAGAGCCACCTGGTAAGCCGAGACGATCTCCCAGCCGACGATGGCCTCTTTAACAATGGTGAGCTTCGGACAACCCGTCGGGAATTTTAAGACAAAGGTCTTCACAAAGCTGCTGGTGAGGGATGATATCTCTACTTGGGAGAAGGGGATCTGGATGGTCCGGCCCACTGACGGGGCCTGAAACTCGACGTTGCAGAGCTCGATATCCTATATCGGAGGGACCGGGCGAGAAATGTGATCTGGCCTTAAGGCGTCCGTAAATGAAACCGACTTGACTAGACAAACTGCCTGAGCAGGGGGAACTGCAGTCTGAGGAGGAGGAGGGACTGAGGCGTGGTGGCCTGGCGCACCAGACCAACTGTCCTGTCCAGCGGAGTCCTTAGCTGTGGAGCTGCCAACTCTTGGGGGGATGGAGGGTCTTGCGATGCTGGCGAATGCTCCCAAGGAGGGAGGCGCATAGGGACGGCCAGATGCCTAGAGTGCGCCCAAGGAGGGAGGCGCATAGGGAGCAGAGGTAGGCGCATATGGCTGAGACCGAGCGCAAGGCCCTGCCCCTACTGGGCGGGCGCAGATGGTCCCGGAGAGGAGGGCATATAGCTGGACTTCTAGGCGGAGCAGAAGCGCAAGTGCCCAAAGAAGAGGGCGCTGAACAAGGCGCATAGTCCTGTCCGGTGCCAACGCCAAGGCCAGGAGCAAGAGGCGCATAACTCTGCTGCGCAGAGTGGGCACATACCCCGTCCTTTTGGACCTAGGCGCATGGCATCCACTCCGCGGATCTCGGGGGGGAAGGAGATGATTTCGAATCAAATTTGAATTCGTAATCAGTCGAAACACAGAGAGAGAAGGGCAGGAAAGCACGGTTGTCGAGGGCAAGGGATCTCCGCTGTCGAAACGAGGGCATCGTAGGGGTAGGGCCACACCCCGGGCGGTCGGGGGTGCCGGAGGAGAGCCGTGCGGCTAGCTGAGCGTACGAGCAATCCTCGCTGGAGCAAGGCCAAGGATGGCCAGCTGCTCCGGCTTCCAGACCAGAGCCGGGGGACTGAGCAGAGGTTGGCCACCGGATGGAGACGCGCCATTCCGAGCTGGGCGGCCGACGGAAGATGGAATGGGATGGCGAGGGTGGGGAAGATATGGGTGCCGGGGGGGTGGATAGGTGGAAGAATACTGTCTACTTCGACGACGGGCCGGCCGGGAGCAGCCGCGCATGGCTGAACTGGCGGAAAGCTCGGGTGGGCGTGGGGAGGACTGCGGAAAGGAGAGAAGGGGGGAGGAGCTAACCTGAACATCTGAGCTTTTGTCATAAAAAGTCAAAAGCCTCTAAAAGTAATTATTTAAGCCAAATATATGGTCAAAGACACAACTTGACTTATTTTCATACAAGGGACATAAATATTTCTAGGTCATCCCTACCATAGCTAATATACTAGTCATGGCACATGACTACACTAGCCATAATTCCTAGTTAACGTGCAAATCAAAACTCAAACATGGCTAAGGCTATACATATATACAATAAATATTGTTTTAAAAATATATAAAAAAAATCCAAAAATCACTATCTAAGCCAAGTTAAAAATTAAAAAAAATAAAAATTCTGGGGACTTATATTCTACCTACCTTAAAAGAATTTTGTCCTCGAAATTAATAATTTGACAAAAAATAAACAGTAATGAGGTGAACGGGGTTAATTTCCAACGGAGTGACACGGTTGACGGGTATGAATTAATCCATAAGATGACCATAAAGTCCAGAACTTAATTCCTAAACTTTTAACCACTATATCCTCGATCTTTTTTAACTTTTGAATCTACCGAATAGTTTCCTCAAAGGTCTTGTCCTTTATTTTATTCAAGCCTTGAATCTAAAATCAAATAGTAATAATAATACTTTTATAATCCTTGAAATTTGAATTCATCGATATTCCTTAAAATTCTCAAAATTTTAAATGCAAGTACACCCTTACCTTGATCTCCTAAAAAATTTAGTGATCATTAAATCATCTTCCAAATTTTGAATTTCGTAGTATTCAAATTTAATTGATGATTCATCTTTCAAACTCTAAGTTTAACAAGTCCTCTAATTGTAAATTTCTTAAATCAAATCTATCAATATTCAAAATTTTAAATTCAATATTCAAGATAGTTTTCTCCTTAAGTCAAATCTCTATCCTCAAATTCTTTTTACTGTTAACTTTAACTCAATAACCATAAATATTCTTCTGAAAATTAATGAAGTCAAAAGCACTAAAGTATATTAATTTTATTTTACTTGATTGCATTCTCAATCCCTATCTAAGTGCTTCACTAAAAAAATTCCTTTCTAATTTGACTTTGACAAAATAACTCTACTTAAATTCCATCCATCTTTCATAAACAAAAGATTATATCTTATAAAAACCTCCTTAAATTTTAAAATGAATCCAATCTCGTCTCTCTCAAGTTTGTAAATTCATAATATCTTCATCAATCATTTATTTACCACCAATGAATCACATTGTGCCTTGAGGACGTCTACCAACCTTTCGTCATACTAACTCATCAAACACATGTTGCCATAAAATTTCATAACCTTTGCCCACTAACTGCAAAAATTCAATACCAGTATATACCTATGGCATATGGCATCCACAATCCCCTTATATCTATCAAGCAACCAAATTTAATAATAAAATTAATTAACAAAATTACCTAAGGAATACGGATAAATTCTATAAAGTACGATCATTCGTTACTCCGAAATAGGAAAGAACGAGAAGCAAAGACATGAGAAAGCAAAGGAAAATAGTTGAGTGCAAATTCGAAGTTCAAGAATGATAGAGAAATTCTAAAAGGATTGTCAAGGCAGATGTGGATTGAGAATCCTAAGAGTCCAATCCTATTCGCAGGCCCGCTCGGTACAATAATGTAACCAAAACGGCTAACTCAACCTGCATGGGCCACCAAAAAAAAATGTAACGTACCGGTCCCAAAATACATAGGACCAGGATACATAAACATGCCAGGTACGTATCAAGTGGACTCCATCCTACTTGAATACGTATAAGATGTCTAGAGGTCCAGTCTAATTATAACTAGCAAGTCCAACTATATCTTAATCCACATGATATCATTTCAAGTGAGAACCAAGTATATCAATGCTGATCAAACAATAATACACCGATTCCACAAGAATAATAATACCAAGAAAAATAATATGTACTAAAGTTGGCCAGACCTTAATAGATATGTCTGAACAAGCTCATGACAAAAATAAAGCTTTTGAACTAGGCTATATTAGCAGGTAAAGTCATGGAAATTTAAATGTAATACCGGAGGAATATAATAAAAATATCAACCAATATACACCTGAAATCTTGAAGATGCAATCGTCAACCACCATCTAGCATATAAAGCAAACTCAGCAATAACCTGGGGAGATCACCAGGTCCTCAGAAGACAAAACAAGATACATAATAAAATGCCTAATGTAACAATAAACAATATGCATGGAAGATAGAAAACAGTACAAGAAAGGTATCTAAGATTTGACATGTCATAGAGAAAATAATGCTAAGTGTGGCTAATAAATAAATCAAGTCAATTCTATAGAATGTAGTCAAGGCAAATACTCATAATCTATATTATCTCAATTGTAGTCCAAGGCAATTAACTCTCAATTGAGAATGGTCAAGGTAGCCAATCCTAGTACCATTCTCCTATCCTAAAGAAAATACAAGGGTCAAATCAATCTTATTGACTGTAGCTAAGGCAAGCGCTATCAATCTATAGAATATCTCAAGTCAAGTCATGTCATGTCAAGTCAAGGAAATAGTGGCGTAGGACTAGGCAACTTATCTGTAACTACCTAATTTTGAAATTTATATTTTTGGAAAATAATGTCATTATTTTTTAGAATTTATAAAATCATTTTGCAAATTTATTTATGGATTTATTTCTAATTCTAATTAATATTATTTAATAATTAGTTAATCTTATTTTTATATTTATTTTATTATTAATTAATTTCTTATCAGCCTACCAAGCCTTGGGCTTGGATTGTGGGCTAGCTAATCTAATTACATACCAAGCCTTGGGCTTGGATTGTGGGCCTTTAACTTTGGGCTAGAGAATACCCACTTGTTAGTTAGTCCTAATTACTGGGTTAGTTGCTAATTACTGGATTAGTTTTTTTGAGATGCCCGACGATACGCACGGGACTTAGTGCACAATGTATTGCATGTCTGCTGGGCCCATTGCCTCCAACTTCAACCAAATAAATAGAAGGAATAATACGCCCATGTGGCTCGATCCACTGATCTTCCACCAGCCGGGGTCTTATACCCTCCTTGGTAACCACAAGAGCCACTCGTAGTAGTTAGTTAGGATCAGTTAGAGGGTTCAACTATTTCCTAGATCTGTTACATATTACAAAATTACCACTTAGGCTCGGAGAGCACACTACTATTCTACTATTTAAAAATTAGGAACTTTCCAATATTTTATTACACAAATAGTCCACTCTCACTCTCTCTCATGCCACTGACCATCCTGTCCGACTGAGCTCCGTCTGTCGGGCCACCGTGCTCCGCGGTTCGCCGTCGAGCTCAGGTCAACTCCGGTGAACTCTGTCGCCTCGCTGTTGTTTGCCATTGATTGTAAAAGTACAGAACAGTTTTATGGGAGGACTGAACTTAGACTCACAATATAAACTCGCTTGTACAAAGAAAGCCTAGGAACGAAAACCTAGGTACAGCAATCTAAGTACAATTGTTTATTTTTGATTCTGGGGGTGACGATAGAGGCTCGGAAAGGCGACGGCAGCCCTGCCTTACTCCTTGGACGATCGGTATGCAGCCTTGGCTCCTGTGACGAGATGGTTGGCGTTGATGAAGAAATGCTCCTCCTACTCTCCTCGTATTGCTCTTCTGGCTTCTCTCTTTCTCTCTGGATTGATCTCTATGGATTCTTCTCTCTGATTATTGGGGGAGCCTCTCTGTATGTGCGTATCTCTCTCTGACAGTATATATTCACAAGGGAATGGCACCTTGCTATTTATAATAGTGGGAGCATCATTAGGGTTTACAATGATTGCCTCTTGGAGATGGCGGCGACCTGTAGACTGGTCAATCTAGGCCATTCGTTTTTGATTGTGACGAATCTGAACCATTGAGTGTAGATTACACCAAATCTCATCAGCAATTAATGCTGATTGGAATAAATCTTCCTTATAATGATCTTCTGATGTAAATAAATTAGATTTATTCTCCTGCCACGTGTCCCAGATTATTGGGATTTGACCCAATCTTTGATTGCAGTAAATTCGAGAAATTGATCGGCTTAGGACACGTGTCCTAGGAGCCACTGGGGGGATCTGAACCGCATGACGAGTGAGCCGCATATGATTTTAGGCCGTATATGGTTAGGGCCACGTGTCAGGACTGCCTGGGTAGTGGCCCTCCCTCGAGCCTTTGAACCACATGGAGGTGATCATTGCGAGCCGCATAGGGATACATCCGCCTGAGCCGCATGGAAATGGTCCTCTTGAACCGCATGAGAAGTCTTTGCTCGAGCCGCATGAGGCTGTCTCGGCCTAAGTCGCATAGGACGGCTTTATTTTGAACCGCATGAGAAGTCTTTGTTCGAGCCACACGAGGCTGTCTCGGCCTGAGCCGCATAGGACGACTTCATTCTGAACCGCATGAGAAGTCTTTGTTCGAGCCGCATACGAACGCCCACGTGGCAAGGCCAAGTGGCATTTTTATGGCTCTCGGGAGATTTATGTCAGAGATCTCTCTCTCTTCCCTAGAAGTCTGTCATTATGACAGAGTCATAATTACTTCTTTTTGTGTCAGGGCTGTCACTTTTTCAGAGTTGTCAGCCATCAAAACAATTAATACGAGAGGGCAGAGGAGAGGGCTGTTCTGCCATGTGTCTTCTGAGCCGTATAGGATGTCTTGGGCCGCATAGTCCCTTATGCCGCATGACTCTCTGAGCCGCATGGGCTTTCTGAGCCGCATGGGGTTCTTTGGCCGCATGGGTCATTTTCTTTAATATTTTCTATGCTTCTACAAGATCCCCTTCAAAGTTTTCAATTTACAAAATTGAAATACTTTGAATAAGAAGCATGGCTGTGTTCTTTTAGCCGCATATGAAACCCTGACCGCATAGAGATCTTGGCCGCATAGATTGTTCAGCCGCGTAGGTGGTTCAGCCGCAGGGGACTGTTCAGCCGCATAGCTTCTTGCCACGTCATTATTGCCACGTATGGCAATCTTTTGCATTTAAATGTTGTTGATTTGCTGTCAGCTTTAAAGGCCACTTTTTGGTGCGGGATCCGAGGAGCTTCGCCTCCATTTTTGACGGCTTATTTTGATAACCGAAGAGTCGGTCTGCGTGTACGCACGGGGATCGAAATACTTCACTCTTGTTTATAAATATGGATGACTTTGGCCGGAGGGACTTCTTTACCTTCTCCTTTGTTCACTCTTTTTGCTGTCTCCTCTTTCTGATCTTCTTTGTCCGCCCGTCGAAGCAAATGGCTCCTAAGTCTTCCAAAGTCGTCTCCGCCGCCGCGAAGGGCAAGAGGGTGACGTCTTCGTCGGCCGTCGAGCCCGAAGCACCCGAAGTGCCCTCTGATGTTCGTCCTGCTTTCAATGGTAAGGGTTGCATTTGAATCTTGAGAACCCATGGCTCTGTTGCATATTTATGAACAAACCTCCACCCAAGTTGATGGCAGAGCCACATATGCTGTATGGGCCGCATGACCTTCTTATACCCGAGCCGCATAGAAAATATCCCATATTTGAACCGCATGAGAAGGATTTAAGTCTCTAGATAAAAACCACATAAAGTCTCCTCTGAACGGAGCCGCATATGTTTCTAGCAGGCTGAACCGCATGGCATTTTGCGCCGCATGAGCTCTTCTGTTAGAACCGCGTATATTCATCTGATCCGCATAAGCTATCGAGCTAGTGTCATATGGAACTCCTATCTGATTTGGGCTGCATGATACTGTGTTGAATCGAACCGCATAGGCTTCCTCGAAATCGCATCTCCTGAGACCCAATTGGAATGGAGCCGCATGAGGCTTTGTTGACCCGAACTGCATAGGCTCGTGGGAGCTTCTTTATTCAGCGATTTTTTGCTTTAACCATCTTTTAATCCTTTTTCTCTTTGTCCTTTTTTCAGTGAACCTCCCAACCAACCCAGCAGGAGAGCTTCTTGTGGGTTCAGCTCAGTTCGCCGTGGGCGTGCGGCTTGATGACTTAATCCATCGTATAGTGGATTAGCTTCCCACTAATGAACCTAGGGAGAGGGTGACTGCCATTAATAACCAACCTTTCCACTTTCTTTGTTCAATGATGAATTCGGAGAAGCTGGATGGAGAATATCTGAAACCGACTTTTCTCTTTGGGGACGCCTTTTCCATAAAGAACTTCCGATTGCTGGATGTTTCAGAGCACTGGGATTTTTCTGTAGACGGAGTAGAGATTCAAATCCCCGAGATGGAGCGGCATTATCATCTCTCATGGTTTAACATGGTACCGTTGGGCAGGACAATGGTGGGCTCCCTGACTCCTACCCAACAGGAAATGTTTGTGAGCAACATCCACTACAACAGGCGTACGGGTTTAGTATGTGCGGGCAAGGAATCAGTGAGTCGGACTGTGATGGGGCTGCTCCTTGGCACTTTTGTAAACATGATCGGCTCTACTTTTACTTTTACTCTAGCTGATACCTTTCTGAATCAGCTTGCTCGCAAGGGGTCTTATCCCGTGGGCAGGTTGTCGTCGCTGCTGAACTGGATCAACCCCATTCCCACATGGGCTAATCTTACCTCATGGATCTTGATGAAGTATGGAGAATACCTTCGGGAAATTGACCTCTACTACGCCGTCAGGGGTACCTGCTACGGGTTGCCCATTAACAAGCCTTTATTTATGGCTCTTTTGGAGCTGTATAATCGACGTACAGGGACTTTCTTTGCCCCCGGAGGAGAGCTGGGGCTTGCTCTCCATGAGATGCACGCTGTTTCTAGATTGCCATAGGGAAGTGAAGCTTTTGAAGCATATACACCGACGAACGAAGAATTCGAAGACCTGGATCGATGATTTCTTGGTTTCGTCGCCGTGTACCAAGAACTGTTGTGCCATCATAGCGCCTGCCACCAGATGGCTACAAAAAAGAAAATAGCTCAGAAGGGAGCGCCCATCACACTACGGCCTGGGTTTTGTATCTTTTCAAGTTGCATCTCTCCGGCCAAGTTTCGTCTCGACATCCTCGAACCCCGGAGGAGGTGAAGGACATAATGTTGAAGGTCAAAAGGTCGAGGTCTACCCGTGACCGGTTTGGAAGTCGCACTGACTCCCTCAGTTACTTCTACTATGGTACCCAGGAGATATCCGATAAAGAGATCTTAGCTGGGTTCTTGATGGTGTGTCTACGCAATTGCGTAGTCTCGGGTGGCGCGGGTTCTATGGAAATGATCAGCCGCCATTTTATTCTTCCTGCTATGAAATTGGTCTTCAAGGTAAGACTGGCGCTCCTCCCGGCCATGGTGTGCAGCATACACCACGGCCTTCGCACCTTTTCATCCAAAGTCATTGCTCGTGATGTGACGATAGACTTTGAACAGATAGAACTACCATACCACTACCTCATGGGGTAGTTATTAATGCACTACCGGTCGTTGATGAGGCCAGGAACCGAAGAAGATGTTACTACTGCCGACGCCTTCATTTTTCAATACCGTCACCAGCCTTGGGAACATGATACTATGCCGGCCTGCCGGAGGGCGTTGACGAGGGTTGACGGGCCCGAGTTCTTCGTATCTCTCCCTGAATTCACCCCTAGAGAAGTGAGGAGGGTACACGTTGACGGCGTTGACCCTCCCCAACTTTTATTTGAGAAGATGCTTCTTTGGTTACGCAACATCCGCCCTGCACACCTGTTGTACCGTTATCGGAATAAAGTATACCTGGAGCCTTATCTGCCCAGTAGATTTTCCCATCAGTTTGGGTATAGTCAATTGTTCCTGGATCGTCCTAGTGCTTGCTTGAGCTTTGAGGGCAGTATACTCGATGGCGTCCGGGCTTGGCATTATTATAATACGGCCCATACCCGAGCCAGCTTCTCAGTCCCCGATGCCAAGATGGCAAGGGATATCTTGTATATAGCGGTCCTTTATTATGTTGCAGCGAGCAAGCCTCCTGTAGATTTTGATATAAATACTAGCTTTATCGCTGGCACCGGTTTGGCTGAGAAGCCAGAGGGATCCAAGAAGAGGAAGAGGGGAGCGAACAGGGTTCCCGCGTCAGACTCAGAGTCCACCAGGGCGGATGAGGAAGATGACGAACAAGATGCCGATGACTCATCTCATTCTTCGGACGAGGAAGTTGGGAATCAACCCCCTGTCGTGCCGGCTGAAAGGGCTACGGGTCAACCGTCTACTTGGTCTGACGCGGTGGTGGAGGATCAACCATCTGCGGTACCTGGCCCTTCGCGTAAACGAAGCAGGCATGTGACTATCGCTGACGACCGAACCTATTCCACGAAGCACGCTGCGGTAAGACGTCGCAGGCTGTTTGTTGATGATGTGGACGTTGTTCCTGAGGTGATTTGGGCTTCGGCTGTTCGCTTTCTTCTTCTTTTATGTTATGGCCTAATCATTTGTTTCTTTTGCTTTTTATAGGCGTCGGATGAGCTCGCTCCTCAGGACCCGATTACCGAGGCTGACCCGATCCTGTCTCATTTAGTCAGTGATGTGTGCACCGCTATCATTGCTGCTGGGGTGCTTCCGGTTGCGGTCGAGGATTCCCACCTTGCTGGGACCTCAACCCAGGGGGATGGGGGCTTTACCGCGCCCGTCCCTGAGACATCCGAACCCCAACATGATGACTTTGTGGGTGGGGAAACTACGCCGGCTGTGAACGAGCTGTCGCCCCCACGCTCTTTCCCTGGTAATACAAATCAAACCATAGCTTGTGAATGAGCCTATGTATTCCGTCATCTTATCTTTCAGATTATGTCGACTAATGGTTGCTTTGGATGTTCAGATCCCAACCCTTCATTGCCGGTGATGGATATTGCTGGATTGAACCCTACCGGAGAGGGCCTGATAGAACCTTCCTGTATCGAGGGACCTTCGTCTGGGTCGAGCTCGGGGTCCCAGGTAGCAGTGCAGCTGGGACAAGGGACGATGCCCCCTGTGTCCTCCTCTGCGAATGTAGTTTCGGGGGTCAACCTTTCCTCCCTGTCGAGCATCCAGGCTCTTCGGGCGACAGAAGAAGAGTTAGCCACCATTCAAGCATCTTTTTATGCGAAATTTGCTTCCTTGGTGGCGGGTACAGTAACTTCTGAAGCCGCTCCTTCGGTACCGTCTGCCACTCTCCCTCTGACGCCGTCCTCTACAGAGGTCTTGGATGACGCGTTACAGGACGTGGTTGCCAGTTTCCATCGCCACCTGAAGAGGGGGATCGAGGCAGCAGTGGAAAGGAGGACTCCCTTTACTCTGGCTCGTCGATGTGCCGGTGGCCAAATTAGTATCCTTAAGACCCTTCCTGGCGGAGGGGAACTGGCTGCGCTTCTGGAGCCTAAGCTATTAGAAGCTGATCGTCTCGTGGCCCAGTTTCACATGTTACAATAGACTGATTTACCGGCGGTCATAAATCAAGAGCGCAACTTTCTCATTACCGCGGTGGAGAAGGTGATGGCTGCCCGGGAATCGCTCAAGCTGACTATATTGAAGGACCGCCGGGATTTGACCCGATTGTACGATCAGTGGAGCTGTCGGGCTGACGATTATGCGGCTCGGGAAGCGGCTGCCTCTCGCGGGGTGACCGACACCCGGGAACAAATCCTCGAACTCCAGAGAAAGTTGGTCTTCTTAGAGTCCGAGCTGGAAGCTGCTTGTACTGAAAAAGAAATCGCCATCCAGGAAGCTAACAAGCTTAGCAGGGCCTCTGCCAATCTAGAACTTGCCCTGAAGAAGATAGAGACCAACTGGCAGACCTATATGTATCTGAATGATACGGAGCAACTATCCCAAGAGGCCGAGCGTCGAGCTAAACAGAGGCTTGAGCGGGGGACTGTCTTGGTGAGAGACCGGCTCATGGAATTGTGCAATGCCGAACGGTAGTTGGCCTTTTCTTCTTGTTTTGTTTTTGTTTTCTTTCTTTCTGAAGGGGACATGATCCCGGAATATGTAATACTTTTTTCTTCCTTCAAATAAAGAGTACTTTCAATTCTACCCTTCATTTGTACTGTCTGCTGTGCTTGTGATATTGTGGTGATGTTCTCCCCCGTATAGGGGATATATTTGTGGACCTGTTATCCATGGCATACCTTGGTTTTAGGTACAGATAACAAGTTTTGGTCAGGATACCTGAAGCGGCCATGGCAAAGTGGTCATGGGTGCTCTTGGTATTGGGAAAATAAATGCCGTAGAGCAGCTGGGCTCCTGGGGCATGATGAGATGGTGGGTTTGTGCTAAGAAACTTAGCTGAGGATATTTGTGGGCCTATTATCCTTGGCGTACCCTGGTTTAAGATACGGATAATAGGATGAAGGGGAACCGACATACTTGCTCAGAGGTAATGAGGACATGGCAAGCAGGAAAGTTTTTTAGACGTAGAGTTTTCCTACACAGAGGTAATGAGTACATGGCAGGAGTGAACTCGACGGAGGGTATTGGTGGTCAACATAGGACATTTATGGTCAACAGAGGACATTTGTGGTCAACAGAGGATATTTGTGGTTAACAGAGGACATTTGTGGACCTATTACCCTTGGCGTACTTCGGTTGTGGGTACAGATAATAGGTCGAAAGGGGATCATCGTACTTACTCAGAGGTGATGAGGACATGGCAAGTATGAAGGTTTCTTCGACGGAGCCTTCCCATTCAGAGGTAATGAGGACATGACAGGAGTGGACTCAATGAAGGAGGGCACATAGAACGACTCAGAGGTAATGAGGACATGGGAGTTCTATGTAAGGGGTGATTTGTTTTTGACAGAAATGGAACGACTCAGAGGTAATGAGGACATGGCCGTTTTGAAAATTTGTGGATCGATTACCCTTTTTTGTGCACTGAAAGTGCGGGTATTGGATCATGGAGGAGGATCTCCTCCAGGAAGGAAGTTCAGAGGTATGATCATACATAACTTTCTATCTGAAAGAGTGACCGGGATGTGAGTTCAGAGGCACCAGCGGGTACATGACTCGAGAATCTGGAGAATGGTGAGCGTGAGTTCAGCGGTACCGCCGGTACATGACTCGAAAATCTGACAAACTATGAGGGTGAGTTTAGTGGTACCAGCGGGTACATGACTCAATGGTCTGGAGAATATTGTTTAGACATAATATTTCTTCAGGAACTTGCCGTTGACGGACAACATGAGCAAGTCTCCGTTTTGCTTAGCGAGGCGGTAAGCACCGTTGGAGAACACGGCCTCGATAACAAATGGACCTTCCCATTTGGCTGGAACTTGCCGGCGGTCTTGTTAGTCATGACCATTGGCCTCCGGACTGCCAGAACAAGATCGCCTACTTGGAATGTTCTGATTTTGACCTTCTTGTTGAAGGCTTCTGAGATGCATGCTTGGTATAGCTTGATCCTTTGCTGAGCTTGGAGGCGCTTTTCATCTAAGGCCTCCAACTCTTGTAGTCGACGTCGATAGTTGTCATCCGTCGTCAATTGATAAGTGAGGGCGACGCGGAGTGAGGGTATTTGAGTCTCTAATGGAAGAACTGCCTCACTCCCGTATACTAGAGAGAATGGTGTGTTCCCGGTAGCTGTTCGGACTGTAGTACGGTACGCCCTTAAATACTCGCCGAATTTCTCGTTCCAGTCGTGCTTGTTGGAGGAGACAAACTTCTTGAGGAGTTTGATGATTGTTTTGTTGAATGCCTCTGCCAACCCGTTCGCCGCCGGGTTGTACGGTGTCGAAGCGACATTCTGAATACGGTGCTTATCGCAAAACCGATAGAAAGCGTGGCTTACAAACTGCGGACCATTATCATGGATGATCCATCGGGGCAGTCCAAAGTGGTAGATGATGTGATGCTTAAGGAAGCTGATCACGTTTGAAGTCTTGACTTCTGCGAGTGGGACAGCTTTCGCCCACTTGGAGAAGTAATCAGTGATCGCAAGTATGAAGCAATGTCCTCGGGAGGAAGGTGGGGTGATTGGACCAATGATATCCATTTCCCATGCTTCGAATGGCCAGGACGCCACTGTCGGATGTAGAAATTCGGATGGTTGGTGAATGAAGTCCGCGTGGACTTGACAGGCTTTGCATTTTCTAGCATAATCTATCGCATCTGCCACCATCGTAGGCCAATAGTAGCCCATTCGTCGTAGACGGTCCTGCAATTTACGACCGGGCTGGTGGGCCCCGCAGACACCGTCATGAGCTTCTCGTACGGCTTTTTTGGCTTCTGTGCTTGACAGACACCGAAGCAGTAATCCATCGTAGGAGCGGCGATACAGCATTTTCGTCTCTGTATCGTAGAAGAATCTGAGAGAACGCCGTCTGATGGAAGTGGCTTCCTTTGGGTTCTCGGGCAGGATGTCGTAGACGACGAAGTCGATGAATGGTTGTCTCCAATCTGGGGCATCATCGATCATATGGGCGGAATAACTCGCCACGAATTGCACATTGTTCTTGGGACAGACCAGTTCGTAGCCTATCACATCCACTGATTGGCGATCATAGTTCGGAACTGCTAGGGAAGCGGCAAGACCAGCTAGGGCATCAGCTTCGATATTTCGGAGTCTGGGGACATATTCGATGAAGAACCCCTCGAATGACGAGATGATGTCAATCGCTATTTGGTGATAAGGGATCATGTCTTCGTGGCGGACTTCGTATGAGCCCCGAATCTGATTGACGATTAGTTGTGAATTGCTGTATGCTTCAAGGTATTCTACCCTCAGCTCTCTTACAAGTTGGAGAAAAATGACCAGAGCGTTGTACTCGGCCACATTGTTAGAGCAGGGCTCTGTGAGAGAATAAGCACGGTTAATCACCAATCCGGAAGGGGAGACCAGCACTACCCCGACTCCGACGACTATATTGCCTTTAGGTCCGGTCCTCGAAGCACCGTCGAAGAACATTCGCCGTATAGCCTCGTGAGAGGTTGCATGCGAGTCGGCGACCTCATCTGGAATCTCTTCATATATTCTGGAGGACTCCGAGCCTGGGTGGACTGCTAAGAAGTCTGCCAGGGCTTGACCTTTGACTGCCTTTTGGGGGACGAAGATCATATGATAAGGGGACAGCAATATTGCCCATGTAGCGAGGCGAGAGCTGAGTGCCCCTGGTTTAGTCATGAGGACCCTGAGAGGGTTGACTCGTGAGATCACATGTATCATTTGTCCGGTGACATAGTGCCGCATTTTCTGAATGGCGAACACCAGGACAAGGCATTCCTTCTCCATAGTGGTGTATCGGTGCTCTGGCCCAATCATCATTCGGCTGAGGTAATATATGGGTTGCTCATGGCCTGCATCATTGTTTTGCACGAGCAGAGCCCCGAGGGAATGTTCTATTGCTCGTACATAGAGCAGGAATAGTTTTCCAGAAACTGGGGCCACCAGGACTGGAGGGTTCGACAAATATTCTTTGATGCTGTCGAAGGCGTACTAGCATTCTTCATCCCATACGAATGAAACGCCTTTCTTCATGAGATGAGTGAATGGTCGACATCGCCCGAAAAGGTTGGAAATGAACCTCCTGATGTAAGCTAGCCTCCCTTGAAGGCCTCTGAGTTTGCAGAGATTTTTCGGGGGACCCATCTCCATGATTGCTTTCGTCTTCTCAGGGTGTACATGGATACCCTGTGCAGTGATGATGAAGCCCAAGAACTTTCCGCTGGATACGCCCAGAAAGGACTTCGTAGGGTTCATTTTCAAATTGTGCGCTCGCATTAGGTCGAATACCGTCCTTAGATCCTGCAGATGGTCTCCCTTGCAGCGACTCTTAACGGCTATATCGTCAACATAGCACTCCACTGTCTTGCGTAAGTGGTCTCTGAAGATGATGCTCATGGCTCTTTGATAGGTGGCACCGACATTCTTCAAACCGAAAGGCATGACTGTGTAGCAGTACGTGCCAATTGGTGTTCGAAATGATGTATACTTTTCGTCATCAGGAGACATTTTGATTTGGTTGTACCCCGAGAAGCCATCCATGAACGACATACGTTCGAAGCCGCAGGTATTGTCGATCATGATGTCTGTGATAGGAAGGGGGAATTCGTCTTTGGGGCATGTCTCGTTCAGATTATGGAAGTCAATGCAAATTCGAATCTTTCCATTCTTCTTGAGGACGGGTACTATATTGGCGACCCAATCGGGATGTTGCTCCTCACGAATGAAGCCGCTGGCTATCAGTTTGTTGACTTCGGCTTCGATCGCGTCCATAATGCCTGGACGGAAGCGTCGCTGTTGTTGCTTGACTGGCTTCGCATCTGGCCGAATGTTGAGTTTATGAAGAGCAATGTCAGGATTTAACCCTGGCATGTCTTTATAGCTCCAGGCGAACACATCAATGTATTCTCTGACAAGTTCTAGCAGCGACTTCCGCTCTTCGTCTGCTAGGCTTTTACTGACGAAAATTGGTTTTGGAGAAGATTCGCTGCCGAGGTCAACCTGTATGACTTCATCTTCATAGAAGGTTCTCTCAGTTCGAACCGTTTTTCCTATTGTGCATCCAATTGCTGGGCCCACGGCTCTAGCTCGAGGATCTCGGGGATGTCTTCGTCCTCTTCGTAAGCGTCGGCGAATGCCATGTTGACTGACAAGACTTGTCTGAACACATCTCCGATGCTGGTATCCGAGTCAGAAGTTGGTGACCCGGTTGAATGTGACTGCCAGTCGCATTCTTCATCTGAACTTTCAGGGGTCGTAGTAGGCGTTACATACCCTAACCCGTATCGAGTTTTGCTATAGTAGTCCCGTGGTTTGCCCGCCGGGATCGACGGCTTCAAAGGTAATCGTCGCCCAGTGCCGTAGTTCAAACCTGGGGTCGTTTCCAGATCATACCCCTGTTTCTGCATGAGATATTTGGATTAGGGGCTATAAAGATACAGAGGCAGTCTTCTGGCATCTGACCCGAGGTCGGCTTCCTCTATGGTGAAGGGATGCGGGTTGTTAGTCCGGCCGAAGATGATTGGATGGTCCCCTCCCTCGATTATTCGGTAAGCGTCTTATACTGGAGTAAGCTGGATCGCGGTGTACACATTTGTCACCTGTGTGTGTAGGTGAGTGCCTATACCGTATTCCATAGCATACATTGTACATAGCTTATTGAGCTCGGAGTAGTTCAAAGATAACCCTTTATTGATAAAGTAAGGTATCTTTTCTAGGGGGATTACATTATCTGCAGAGGGAACATCAGTATGGGCAGCCATATACTTGGCTAGCTTCGGTTCCTCTTCGGCTACCCCCTACGTAAGTGAGGACTGAGGGGACGACCTGGGTAGCTTGATCGTCATAGGTTCAGCTGATGGAGCAGAGCGTGGAGTTATTGGCAGACTAGCGACCCCTAGTTTGGCATTTGATGTGGAGCGAGGAGTGGCTGGTTCGCTAGAAGTGTCAGACCTTGCATCGGGGTGACGACCGTTCTTGGGAAGGCGTATCGTCAGTGGCCTATCGGAGGGATTGAGCTTCTCCGTTTGGGGTTGACCGTCTCTCGGTAGTCTGATTGTTAGTGGCCCCGTTGTGGATCTTGGCACTTGGCCAGACCTTGGCAGCCGGATTATCATCTGCTCCTCCTGCGCCGAGAGGCTGATCGCGTCCTTCCGCAGAGTGGCAGTAAGGGGTGCGGACTTGCCCGGTTTGCAAGCTTGGAGGTGGATTGTCAGAGGTTCCTCTGATCCTGTGGCTGTCTCGTTATGAGCTTTTATATCTCCTTCACCAAGGTGCTTCTTCGACTTTTCATAAAGGCAGGAGTCTGAGTAGTAAGATTTGACCCCTTTGAAGGGATCGATATCAGCAAATTTTATCCTCACGAAGCCGTGTTTGTCGACATATTTGAAGCACTGGTGCAGCATGGAGGGCACGATCATATAATCGTATATCCATGGGCGCCCCAAGAGGATGTTGTAAGAAGTGTCTGCATCTATGACATAGCAGGTGACTTCGGATTGGAGATCGCCAATCTGACACACTTCAGACGAATCTTTTCGATTGGGTTGCTCCTGCCCGAATTGAAACCGCTAATGGCGGTGCTTGTAGGTGTCAGGCGATGCATTGGGATGCGGAGATAATATAGCAGACCCTTCGGGATGATGTTTATAGAAGAGCCAGGATCAATGTGCATCCGATCCACCTTCACATCGCCGATGTATCCTGTATAGTATAGCGGGCGATCATGTAGGTTGGTTTTGATGAGCATATCTTGCGGGGTGAAGACGATGTTTGGCATTGCGCCAGTACAAGCACTGTCTTGGAGATCCACAGGTGAGTCCTCCCCGGTGAGGTTGGATTGAGCCAGATAGACATCGGCATTTTGGAGTACTTCGCTCAATGCAATACGAACGTCCTTGGAGAGCCTCAGGAGTTCGTACAGTGACAACTTGGCCGGTGTGTTAGCCAATTGCGCTAAGATGTCAAAGTTGTAGGGCCTCTCTAGCGCTTGGGCTGCCTCTTTTCGGAGGGATTTATCGAAGCGAGTCTCCCTCGGCCTAGGCTTGTCGGTCGTCGAAGGCTGAGCCGGTCCCGGAGCATCAGTTGTAGTGGGTTGATGATTTTCAGCTGGGGTGTCAACCACAGGTTGGGATTGTGCCCCCGACCGAGTGACGACGGCTGTAGCTTCTTCGATATCTGTCGAGATTGTGCGGCAGGACCTGACTTTTCCACTCTTCTTCTTGTAAATGGAGGATAGGGTAGGTTGAGTCATTTCATATACCAAGTCTGGATGGACCCACATGACCTCCCCTCGTGATGTTGTGAGGGGTACTAGACCAGCAGCCTGATCTCGGGGAGGTGGAAGATTGGTAATCTCCATTGTCGCCAGAGGGATGGGGACCACCCCGTCTTGAGTTTCCGTTGGAGGGAAGCTGCCGAATTGTACGGACACCATACCACGGTTACCTCTTCGAAATCGATGGCCAGAGCGTTCGAATCGATGAGGTTTTGGATGTACCGTTTCAGCTGGTAGCAATCGTGTGTAGTATGATGGACATAGCGATGATAATGGCAGTACTTTGGATTCTCCATCTCTGCCGGCCGCGATTCCCATCTTGGTGGAGGAAGCTGAATTCTGTCCCCTTGTATGAGCATGTCCAAGATGGGCTTGACATGACCGTCTTTGAAGGAGTCAGTGATTTGCGGCCATTGTTTGTCTGCGGGCTTTGGCTCAAGTTTTTGTGCTGTATCGGCCACCATAGCCTGCTTTCCCTTGCTGTCCCGATTGTTGGAGGGGCTACCCCCATTATCGTTGTTGGGACGCTTGCCCTTGTTTTCTCCTTCCGAGATGTGCAATCCCAGTTGGCGAGCCATCTCCAGTCGTTCTTTGGCACTTGTGGCACTGATGATGAACGTCTTCCAATCCTTGAATTGACTTTCGCCCATCCAGAGACTGATTGTTGGAAGCAGTCTCTTTTGGCAAATTTCAATCAAGGAGGAATCAGGATTTCTGGAGGGCAGCTTCATGGCGGTCTGGCAGAACCGCTCAATGTAGTTCCTTGTCAGCTCCTTCTCCCCTTGGACGACGTCCATGAGGGTGGACATGGTGACGTCCTGCCCTACTTCGTAGAATCTCTCCAAGAATATGCGCTTGAAGCTGGTGAAGGAGTGGATGCAGTTGTCCGGGAGATTGCGATACCAGTCGAAGGCGACTCCTTCCAATGCCCCGACGAATAATCGTATGAGAATAGCATCGTCATGGGACAAATGGTCGGTGGTGACCTCGAAGTAAGTGATGTACCGACTTGCTGAGGTCTTGCCATCATAGGGATTGATATTAAACGGCTTATATCATGGTGGGAATGACACATCCCTCCATACGGCGGGGTATGGTTGCCGTATTCTGAGGTCTTGGGAATTCTCTCGAGCGTGGAACATGGCTCGGAGCTCTTGGACCTATCTTCTTACTTCGCGGGCTTCGTCCACGGCGGTGGGGGCCGTTGTTTCCGGAGGATTGTTGCCCGGGTTTGGTGCAGCCGAATTCGAGTCCGCATTGACCGTGGGGCCCGCGCTTGTTTGGCCAGGCGTCCCTCCTTGCAGAGTTGGAAGGGCCGCTTTAATCTCGTCTACAGACTTGACCAAAGCAAGTAATATGGCTTCGAGACTGTCGATACGCTGGCGATCACTAGAACTACCTTGGTTGCTGTCTGTCATGAATACCGTCTTCACATGAGGAAAGATAGACGGAGCGGTGGAGGAAGCGCCCTCCGAATCGTACTCTTGTAGTGAGAAGTCATCGGGGTATATGGGTATGTTCCTTCTGATTCAGACTCGGAAGGAACAGTACCCCCAGCTTCCGAGTTTGCCTCATCTTGGGAGTTGTGGATGTCGTCGGGGACGTCGAGGTTTGCTGTATCCGATAGGAGAGCTGTCTCCCCTGGCCCGTCTTCTTAAAATATCGGATTGTTGTGGAGGCGCGGAGGGGTGCTACCTCCAGCCCCAGCAACCCCTGCGTTATGGACGACGAGCCTCCCACTGTAGCAGATTTTGTCTTAGAGCGAGTTTCTTGGAAAACTCCAATGGTGGGCACTCGCTTAGACGACAGTCTTTTTGTCGCAGTGGTTGAGGTCTTCGGGCTGGAAACATTCATCTTTTTCCCCCTTTTATCAGCGGGGACTTTCCGAGTAGAGTTGCAGGAGACGACGGGTGGTGCCTCGTCTTCTGAAGATGGGTGTTTCAGTCTTTGAAAGATAGACTGTCGGTCTTCTTGTATCGTCGTGCCATTGCAGCAGCAGTTGACGATGATTTGGGTACAGTGACGTCCGTGGGAGGACTCTTTGTATCCCGATGCATCTTCCCTTTCCTTGTGTTTGTGGAGGATGGCCTCACGCAAGTCAGATGGGTCTGGACCGACCGTATTTGCTCCCAGGATTTTGGAAGACTTTTGGGAACCTCTCTGTCCGTCTGCCGCCGTGGGCTGGACTCGAGTGGTTCTGTACAACTTCCCATCCGAGGCCCGCGTAATAATTAGCGGGACGCCCTGATAGTCAGAGGTTGGGGCAGCTGACTGGGCTTGGTGGGCCCGCGCTGCCCTAGACTTCTTCCTTTTAGCACTCGCGGGTGCATAATAGGAAGAGTCCAAGTTAAATATCACAGAGTCTGGCTTATCATCCAGAGAATCATCAAGGTCAGGACCGCATGAGAGACGGTCGAAGACTGATTGAGAGAAGCGTGGAACAGCCGCTATGCGGCTAGGATTGGGAACCGTGCAGGCTGTCTGCACGCGGTTGTCTTTGGCTGTCGGATGGATTATCCTTGTGCGACTAGGAGTCACGACCGTGCAGGCTGGCCGCATGCTGTTGGCAATTATGGCCGCATGGGTTTTCTGCAAGCGATTGACTTCAGTAGCCGCATAAGCTTCGTCCATGCAGTTGGTAACTGTAGCCGCATAAGCTATGCGGCTGACAGGTGTGGCCGCGTGAGTTTTCTTTCTGCGGTTTACGGATTTAACCGCATAGGCTTTCTCCATGCGGCTAGAACCCTTATGCGGCTCGGATAGCATAGAGTTCCTCGTTGCCCCTGCTAGTCCAGCATCATAATGTTTTCTTCTGCCGAACTTAGGGACAACAGAGTCGTCTATGATCTGAAGTGGGGCCGCGGGAGAGTCTTCTCTGCCGTCTTGAGCAACAGAGGGTATCTCTGCAAGAGCTTCAGTAGGAACGAAGGATCGGGGTCTCCACTCCTTGCGGGCCTTCTTTGTGCGGGCTCGCTTCTGGACCGGGCCAGCGCTCTTGTCGGAGAGCATTTCTTCGAACGCCTGTTGGTCGAACCGGACGACCATCTTTTGTTGCGTAGAGCCAAGCTTGGCTGCATCCGATTGCGTCACCAACTCCTCAGCCGTGGAGAAGTTTGTCCCCAGCAGAGTCGCCATCGTGTTTGCCATTGATTGTAAAAGTACAAAACAGTTTTATGGGAGGACTGAACTTAGACTCACAATACAAACACGTTTGTACAAAGAAAGCCTAGGGACGAAAACCTAGGTACAGCAATCTAAGTACAATTATTTATTTTTGATTCTGGGAGGTGACGATAGAGGCTCAGGAAGGCGACGGCAGCCCTGTCTTACTCCTTGGACGATCGGTATGCAGCCTTGGCTCCTATGACGAGATGGTTGGCGTTGATGAAGAAATGCTCCTCCTGCTCTCCTCGTATTGCTTTTCTGGCTTCTCTCTCGCTCTCTGGATTGATCTCTGTGGATTCTTCTCTCTGATTATCGGGGGAGCCTCTCTATATGTGCGTATCTCTCTCTGACAGTATATATTCACAAGGGAATGGCACCTTGCTATTTATAATAGTGGGAGCATCATTAGGGTTTACAATGATTGCCTCTTGGAGATGGCGGCGGCCTGTGGACTGGTCAATCTAGGCCATTCGTTTTTTATTGTGACGAATCCGAACCATTGAGTATAGATTATACCAAATCTCATCAGTAATTAATGCTGATTGGAATAAATCTTCCTCATAATGATCTTCTGATGTGAATAAATTAGATTTATTCTCCTGCCACATGTCCCAGATTATTGGGATTTGACCCAATCTTTGATTGCAATAAATTCGAGAAATTGATCGGCTTAGGACACGTGTCCTAGGAGCCACTGGGGGGATCTGAACCGCATGACGAGTGAGCCGCATATGATTTTGGGCCGCATATGGTTAGGGCCATGTGTCAGGGCTGCCTGGGTAGTGGCCCTCCCTGGGTAGTGGCCCTCCCTCGAGCCTTTGAACAACATGGAGGTGATCATTGCGAGCCGCATAGGGATACATCCGCCTGAGCCACATGGAAATGGTCCTCTTGAACCGCATGAGAAGTCTTTGCTCGAGCCGCACGAGGCTGTCTCGGCCTGAGCCACATAGGACGACTTTATTCTAAACCGCATGAGAAGTCTTTGCTCGAGCCGCATACGAACGCCCACGTGGCAAGGCCACGTGGCATTTTTATGGCTCTCGGGGGATTTGTGTCAGAGATCTCTCTCTCTTCCCTAGAAGTCTGTCATTATGACAGAGTCATAATTACTTCTTTTTGTGTCAGGGCTGTCACTTTTTCAGAGTTGTCAGCCGTCAAAACAATTAATACGAGAGGGCAGAGGAGAGGGCTGTCCCGCCACGTGTCTTCTGAGCCGCATAGGATGTCTTGGGCCGCATAGTCCCTTATGCCGCATGACTCTCTGAGCCGTATGGGCTTTCTGAGCCGCATGGGGTTCTTTGGCCGCATGGGTCATTTTCTTTAATATTTTCCATGCTTCTACAGCTGTATCTTCCTCTTTCCCTGACTCCACTACACCTCTCTTCCTCTCCTATGTTCTCTACCGTCGACTACCGACTCCGGCCCATCTCCTCACACACCGCCACCAGCCTTCACCACCACCACTGTGCACCACCACCGTGACCTAACCCAGATCTACTCCGACCCTATTGCCACCACCAGCACCACCTAACACCGCTACAGCCTTCACTAACCAACCACCGCCACCACTCCTCAACCCCCACATCCACCACTCCATTGAACAACCACCTGTCACCAACACAACCACCACTCCATTGAACAACCACCTGTTGTTAGGGTTACGTACTAAAAGCATCACTTTTTTAGTAACCTTATTTCCTTAAATTTTGAATGAGAATCATATGGGCAAATGTTTGCATATTGTATTTGTTGCAAGTGTTAATGCAAATGTCTGATATTCTATATTGTAGATAATATGGTGTGTGGTGTCACAAAGAAGATCATATTATCAGTTCCCTATGGAGTATATAAATAGTTCACAACCTAGATGGACTTGGACAATCTATTGGAAAGGTTGTAGTGTAATCTGGTATTAGTCTATCTTGGCTATAGGTTTACACTAGTACACTTTGTGTGTATTGAACAAGACCACTTGAGGTTGTTTTCTTTGTACTGACTACGTAAGAGAACAAACACCTCTGTTATTATGGATGCTTGTGCTATTAACCCGGATATAATAACAGACATGTATATGCAGTATGCATTATTTTGACTCATAAAAGAGTGAGATTCATTATGGATCGACAACCTCTATTAATTGGGTAATAACATTGTATGTATGATAGGCTGTTGATTATAAATGGAATCCATGTCCCGATACATCGGGTTGATGATGTTCCCTTAAGGAGCTCATAAGGATTGTCATGTAAACCCTACAGGTGGATTATATCCGACATGACAAATAAAGTTGAGCGGTACTACTTAAGGATAAAAGATGTCGAATCAATATAGTTGTCAGTAACTTAATTTGATCGACGGACATACGATATCTTAACATGGGGAGCCAAATGAGCATATAATAAAAGGAGTCCACAAACATAATTTGGGATTAGGGAGGTAGTGTAACAATAGCTTATTAGTGGACCGAGCTATTGTTAATGGGCCTGGATTATGTGTTCGGGCTGAACACGAGATATCCAGATCCGTTAGGAGGCCTAACCCTAATTTCTCCTCATGGTCCCTGCCGTAGCCTATATATCCTCTATTCTCTGGCCGCCATATTACCAATCAGAAATCTGAAACTTTCTCTAAATTCGTGATTCACGTAAGGAGAGAAAGAGAGGGCTGCCAAGGAGAAGAAAAGGTTGGGAGATCGTCGCCCACACGACGTCTAACTCGAGGAAGGAATACGTGCAGAAGATTATGGGGTCGTCCGCTCGAGATTGCCAGGAATTACTTGTCTCCTTTCCACCACAGGTATAATTCGTGAACCCTAGTTTCCACCTGTGAAGGGTTAGAACACGTATTTGATCTGTTTAACTTTCTATCGATCAATACGCACACCAATAGAAGGGTCCTTGGAATCTCCAGTTCCATCAATTGGTATCAGAGCCAGGTTGGATCTACGTATTGATTGATACGTCCATGTTGTCCAATAAAACCTGCGCTGTGTAATAGTCGGTAGATGTAGATCTGTTCTAACTCGATTTTGCAGGCATCTTAGATCCAACTATTATGGTCCAATGCATGTTTTTGATTGTATTGTTTAAACCACGGATATGTCGTGGATGTTGTTATTGCTGTGGATGTAATTAAAATCACGAGGGTTGATCGTGCTTATTATTTTAATTTTGCAATCTAGATTATGTGTGAACTCCTTCGAGAGGCATAGGATTGATATAATTTTAATTATTTTTGATCAATCGTGATGGCGGTGGTGGTTGTTTCTGACGTCCGACGAGATGCTGGTTTTAAGCAGTCCAGAGACAGACATATGATTTTCGATGAAGGAATCGACAGCCAAAATCTTTTAAAAAAAATTGGTGCGCTGCCCCGAACCCCGCGACCTGACCGGGTAGGTCGAACCCCGAATAGATCTGCGCAGCGCCAGATTTTGGATTCGGATAGTTGAGGATGGAGCAGCAAAGATGACCATAATAGTTGGATATTTTCTCTTATTTTTGTCATTTTGCTTTTTCTGATTATGCATGTTTATTATTGTGTGGTTGTTTTTTTTGAAAAACCAAGCCTACATTAATAATGGACAACATAGACATAATATCAACTAGTAGAAAAACCCTCATTGTTAAATAACTAAGTGGGAGAGGATATTTATTTAGTTTAAATCCTATGGTCTCCATTACTGGTTTGTAGGTGATGTAATTATACTTGCGTGTTGGCTATAGTGCTTTCCTCCATATCGGATGAGTATAATTATGGATCACCAGTACAAATTTCCTTAGGGATAATTATAGAAAGTTATCTAGTATGTGTTCACTTCTCCATCTGAAGGAACTCATTACAAGGTAATGGACTTAGTATTAAGTAATGGTATACACTTAGATACAAATAATGGTATCCTCCCCATCGGAGTCACTGCTATTATTTGTATGACCAGAGCAAGACCAGCATATTAATTTTATTTGTCATAAATTATGTTGACATGATAGTAAAATTAATAAGAAAAATCTACTTGAACAAAGTTGAATTTGTATACGTCCACACTATCGTGGCATGCTAAATTCATGGTGTTCAAGGTGTTGGTGAATTTCTTATTATTGTTTTGAGGGAATCAATATTTAGTTAATTCAAAAAGTTTTTTTTGCCCTATATAATTTTATTTATGTGATTCTCAGGATTTCAAAAATGGGTTCTTTCAGTCCACTTATGGTGATTCTTAAAGAAAACAAACTTACTGGACCTAATTATATTGACTGGAAACGTAATTTGGATATTGTTCTGACTGCTGAGGAGTACAAATATGTACTTGTTGAGGAATGTCCACCTAAGCCTGATGCTAACTCTGATGAAGAGGTCAAAGAGGATTATAAGAAGTAGAAAAAGGTATATGAGATGGCGCGGTGTTACATTCTGGCATCTATGTCAAATGTACTGCAACATCAGCATCAGGCCATGGCCACTGCTTATGACATGATGTATAACCTCAAGGAACTCTTCGGACATCAGAGTAGAGCAGCTAGGCAGTTTGCTATGAAATGTTTGATGAATAAAAAAATGGCTAAGGGTACACCAGTAAGGGATCATGTTCTCAAGATGATGGGTCATCTGAATGAGATGGAGATCCTTGGAGTTGAAATCGATGGAGAATCCCAGGTCGATATCATTCTCGGGACTCTGCCTAAAAGTTTTGACAATTTTTGCCTTAATTACAACATGAACAAAAGGTTATATAGTTTGGCAGAACTTGCAAAAGAGCTACAGGATGCTGAATCTCTCTTTAGGCAGAGTGGTCATGTTTTTGTTTCTGAAAAGCCTTCTACTTCTAAGCCAAAAGGCGGTAAGAAGAAGAATAACATTCAGAAATAAGCAAACTCAGCAAAGAAGGGCATGGGACCTCAAGGCGCGATGAAAAAGCCAAAAGGCAAATGTTTCAAGTGAAAGGGTCAGGACATTGGAAGACTGGTTGTCCACTTCTCAAACAAGGGAACAGAGAAGGTATATCTCATTTAATAGTAGTTGAAACATGTTTAGCGGTGTTATCTACCGGCACCTGGTGTGTAGATACATGAGCTACTAATCATGTCTGCAATACATTGCAGGGGTTCCAGGAAACCAGGCGGCTCAGTGATGGAGAGATATGCTTGTTCATGGGTGATGCTACAAAAGTATCGGTCATTGCATTAGAAGATGTTACTTTATCTTTTGGTAGAAATAAGTCTTTGACATTGAGAGATTGTCTTTATGCACCTTCACTTAGAAGGAATTTAGTTTCTGTTTCTATGTTAGTTAAGGATGGATATTCAGTTTATTTTAATGACAATATTGTTATTAGAAAGAATAAACATTTTATCTGTTCTGGTGCATTGGTTGATAATTTGTATGTCATTAATCCTATTTTGCCCACAATACAACTTATGGAAATGAATAATATGTCATCTAACTTAAATAAGAGAAAAGAACCTTCTTGTATGAACCAAACATATCTTTGGTACTTGCAATTGGGGCATATTAACCTAAGAAGGATTCAAAGACTGGTTGAAGATGGACCTTTGAGTTCATTGGAAGTGGAGGCACTACCAGTCTGTGAATCCTGCTTGGAAGGTAAAATAACCAAAAGGCCTTTTATGGCAAAGGGGTATAGGGCCAAAGATGTGTTGGAATTGGTTCATTCTGATTTGTGTGGACCCATGACTATCCAAGCTAGAGGTGGCTTTGAATATTTTGTCACATTTATTGACGATTATTCAAGGTATGGATACATTTATTTGATGCGCCGTAAGTCTGAGTGCTTTGAGAAATTCAAAGAGTACAAGGCTGAAATGGAGAAACGTCATAAAAAATATATCAAGTCATTACGATCAGATCGTGGTGGCGAGTACCTCTTTGGAGAGTTTAGGGATTATTTATCAGAGACTGGGATTGCATCCCAATTGACTGCACCTGGAACGCCCCAGCAGAATGGTGTAGCCGAAAGAAGGAATAGAACTCTTATGGAGATGGTTAGATCAATGATGAGTTATTCGAATTTGCCAGATTCGTTTTGGGGATATGCCTTAGAGACTGCAGCTTATATTTTGAACTTGGTTCCTTCTATGTCAGTACCTCTTACTCCCACAGAGCTGTGGATTGGGCGTAAGCCTAGTCTGAAACATGTTCGCATTTGGGGTTGTCCAGCACATGTGCTGAATGGGAAAGCAGATAAGTTGGAATCTCGTACAGAAGTACGCTTCTTTGTAGGCTATCCAAGAGGAACGAAAGGAGGTTTATTTTATAGTCCTAAGGATCAGAAGGTTACTGTTAGCACCAATGCCCGATTCTAAGAGGAAGACTATGTGATGAACCATAAACCCACAAGTGGAGTTGTTCTAGAAGAACTGAGACGTGAGACACCAAGTACTTCAGTACCAACAGAACAAGAGGATGAACCACAAATAACTGCACAACGTGTCACAAATGTTACACCACAACCGATAGTGCCTCGTCGTAGTGGGAGGGTTGTGATACAACCTGATAGATATATGTTCTTAGGAGAGTCGTCAGACTTCGTCCCTGAGGAACAAGATTATGATCCCTGTACCTACAATGAAGCACTCCAAGATAAAGATGCATAGTCTTGGCAAAAAGCAATAATATCTGAAATAGAATCTATGGATTCTAATCAGGTCTGGGAGCTTGTAGAACCACCCGTTGGTGCAAAAGCCATTTGATGCAAGTGGGTCTATAAGAGAAAAAGAGGATCAGACGGTAAGGTTGAAACCTTTATGTAGAAGCATGGAAAAAGACAAGAGAAACCCATACGACTCCAAAAAGAAGGAGCCTTATGCGGCTCAAGAACCCTTCAGAACTTTATGCGGCTCGAAACTCCCCAACAGCTCCATGCGGCTCAGGCGAAGACACATGGCCATATGCTGTCCGCTTTTACAGCTGGCCATAAAGCAGTCTCCCAATTAATTGCTCTGATGACATCTCTGACACAATGAATGACAGGTCTGACATAAAAGCTAAAATTATGATGGCATGCGCCTTGGGAAAAGAAAAAAATCTTTCTGGAAGGATCCGTCAAGTCCCAAACACCCCTATGCGGCTGCTCGCTCCATGTGGCTGCCATCACTATGCGGCTATCAAACTTCATGCGGTTGCCCTCTTCATGCGGCTGCTCGCTTCATGCGGCTGCTCGTTTTATGCGGCTGCCCGCTTCATGCGGCTGCCCACTTCATGCGGCTGCATCATTCATGCGGCTGCGTCATTCATGCGGCTGCCCACTTCATGTAGGTCCTAAAAAATCAAGTTGCATCAATCAACAAAGTCAAAAATTCAAGATATTCATCATTTTGATGAGTTACGCAGACAACAGTTTGCGCAGACATCACTTTGTGCAGGCTGGTTTGCGCATGTTCCCAACTGTGCAGGCTGACGTGGCAGAAGTCATCATTGACTGAATCAAATCAGATCTTCCTGACAGCTGACAACACGAATAACGAGGAGGCTGTTCATTTTTGACGCCGCACAGTGCTCGAGGGCGGCTGACAGGTGGCAGCGCAATCCGTGTTTGCGCAAACCACTCATGCGCAATCCGTGTTTGCGCAAATCATTTCTGTGTAGTTCATTTTGCATATTCTACCAATATAACTGACCAATTACGTGGTATTCATGCCATCAATTGCTCATTACGTGGCAACTGTCTATGCACGATCATGCGTATTTCAATCAAATGATGCCATGTGTCCCAGATAGTTGGCCCATGATCCAATAACTGCTTGCGCAATCCAGTGCTGCGCAAACCAGTTGCTGCACAAATCAGCTTGCGCAGTCCAAAATAACTGAAAGTTAGTTATTTTCAGAACTCTATAAATAGAGTTTCAAGTCTTCATTTCAAGGGGATCAAGATCAGAGATCAGAAATCAGAGAATTCAGGAGTTCTTGCCAAAGTGCTGCTGCATTCTTCCGAGACTTTTGTCTTCAACTTCAGAGGCTTTTGCCTTCAGTTTCCAGAGTTGTTTTCAACTTCAAAGGCTTCGTCTTCACAATTCACATCGTCTAAGGGATAAAGCAATCGTCATCAAGATTGGATTTCTATAGTTGTAATTTTCCCAGAATTCTTGTAATCTTTATTACAGTTTGTATCAATAAAGTTTTATACTTTTGTTTTTGCAAACAAAATGGCGACTCTGCTGGGGACAACTTTCTCCTCCGACGAGGAAGTAGCAACTCAATGTGACGTAGCGTCTATCAGGAAGACGCAGAAAACGCTGGTTGTTAAGGTCAACCAGACAGCCTACGAGGCGATACTCAACTCCAAAACCACTCCCTGTACTGTAACCACTTCTGCTAATAGCAAAGTACGCTCAGTTTGGGTCTCCAAGTCTGCACAATCTGGCAGTTTTGCCACCAAGGATGTTGTACCAATTGCTGCACAATCTGCTAGTCAGACTGCTGCACAAACTGCTGTGCCAACTATTGCACAGTCTGTCTCAGCAACTGATGCACAATCTGTTACAGTCAAGGCTGCGCAATCTGTTACAACTGTTACACAGGCTACTTCATATGCTGCCTTGTCGAAACAGAAGACTCCTATGACTCTGGCGCAATTGGCAGTGGCTTTTCCTGCGCAAAATAGCACTCTTGTAACTAAGGTGCATCCCAAGCACTCTAAGACGAGAACTCCTGATGCACTTCCTACCAAAGCTTCTAATGCACAAATGACTAGTGCACCTTCCACCCATGCGCAAACCAAGACTGCGCAATCCAAGAAAAATAGCCTTTTGGCTAAATTTCCTTCTTCTCACAATAAAAGAAGAGATTCTACTCCTCTTCCCAAACACCCTATTGCCCCTGCGCAATCCACTGAGGGTAGTCCTTTGACTATTCCTCCTTCTCTTCAAAGCAAAGGAAAAGGTCCATTGGTCTTTTCTCAAACTTCCTCGTCTCATGACTCGGAAGATAACAGAGGGAAACGCTCTTTAGCTAACCCTTCATCTCAAAACAAAGGAAAAGGCCCTTTAGTCTTTTCTCAGTCTTCTTCAGTCTTTACTGAAGAAGATCTATCTCAATGTGTCTCGGCTCCAATCAATTCAAGAACTCTGGCAAACAAGGATTCTTCTTTCCTTTATAATAAGAGTACTTGTACTAATCACAGAGGTATTCTGCCTACTCCGATAGCAGAATTCCAGGACCTCCCGACTCTCCAAATTTGTCGTTCCAGACAGGGAAAACTGTTAGTATCTCAAACAGAAACTCCTGGGGGTGAATTTGCTGACCTCAGAACTTATCTTAATCGACCCACTTCGGTAAAACGCAAACAGCCAATGCCGAAGGTTAAACATCATCAGAAACAAATCTCCAAAGTCAGAAATCCCGACACTTATGCCAATGAAGTGAGTACTTCCCTGTATACTCAAGGGACTAAACATTTGAAGAATCGAAATCATGTTCCAAATGTTATCAAAGAACAGATCCCTCGGAACTTTCCTCGTCCTGTTGTAGATCTTCGAGAACATCTAAGACAAAAACAGGATAATGTCTCAATATCTCCATCTCAACCATCTGATCATCACTGTAATCATAAAGTCATCATCCAATGCTGTTGTCAAACGACAAAACGATCTGTCTTCGATCGTTTAACTTTTGCTAAATCTGAACCTATGTCAGAAGAAGACGAAGTTTTGTATGCTTCTGTTAACATGACTTCCCGAGACACTGGGGGTAAAAGATGCTCTAAGCATGGTAGACTCCGTAAGCCAAGCCAACGGTATTTGGAATTACTTCAAGAATCTTCTGAAGGAGTATTTCAACATACCCGTTCCCGAAGCCGAGATACAATCGGTCAAAGAAATCTTCCTCAAAATCCTTCAAGTCATCTCCCTGTTTCCCAGTCAGGAGATGATTCGTTTTCTGATTATGATGCATACAGTAAAAGTTCTGAACAAACAGTATCTTCCACTGTGCCAAGAGAAGTGACGGCTTATGTTGTCACCGATGATCCAGATGCTTTAACCTCCGCAAATCAGGAACAACGAATTGCTGCACTCGAAGACAAATTAAAAACTATGGCTGAGATGGTTGCTAGTATGCATTCCATCATTGTAGCACAGCATGTTACACCACCAACTGCACCTATTACTAGTCCAGAGATCATAGCGTCTTCAATACCTGCCAATACTGGGCTGGGGGTAGTGCCTCCTCAAATACATCCTGTACAAGTGCAAGTACAAACTACGCCTAGTCATTCAAGAGCTGGGGGTAGTGCTTACAATGCTGTTCCTCCTCCTATCACTACAACTCAACCTGCTCCTTCTTCTTCATCAGAAGACGCCAATGAAGCTGTCAAACTCTTACGAACCCAATTTGAAGCATTTAAAGAGAAAGACAATCTACAAAGGTTGGGGATTAAACAGCCCTATCCGGTTGAATGGAAGGACATCCCGTTTCCCCCAAAGTATAAAATCCCTACAATTTCTCTGTTCGATGGCAGTACTTTCCCGAGTCAATTCATCAATCATTTTGAGGTAATGACTGTTCAACTTCAGCCAAATGACGCTCTTCTTACCAGAGTGTTCGTCGGTTGTTTAGCCGGCGTAGCATACGACTGGTACAGAAGTTTGCCCGATGGTTGCATCACATCCTTTTCAGGTCTTAAACAAATCTTTCTAGAACGGTTCTATGAAGGATTTAATGATATGACTATGTCAGCTCTCAACAAAATCAAACAAAAACATAATGAAACTGATGAGAGCTTTATTGAACGGTTCCGCCGTGAAGCTTTGAAAATGCCTCCAGGGACTCCAGCTACTGTCACTATTGATACTTGTAAGGCAAATCTTTTGCCTATTATCAGTATGTGGACGGGATCAACCCAATTCCAAGATTGGCCCTCATTCATCGTCAACGCCAAAGCTGCTGAAGTAAGTGCCGACAAGTTCAAACAATTGGGGGTACAAATGTCTAACCCTGATCGCGATGAGCATCAGAATTCAGGTGGTGGCAATCGTCAGAACAATCGTAAAGCGAAAGAGACTTTGAACATTAACTTGAACAAAAATAAAGAATCTTTGGCTGTCAATGTAGCCCCACCTACATCTACTCCTACTCCTTCTGCACCTCCACCGAGGGAACCTCGTCCAAAGGTGGAATATTCCTTTGACGAAAATGACACTGCAAGTATCTTTGAGTGTTTACTCAAAAGCAATAAAATTCAACTCCCTGATCCAAAGAAACCTGATGAAGTCAATAAAACTGATCATCATAAGTATTGTGTCTATCACCGATTCATTGGACATCCTACTCGAGCATGCTATGTGCTCAAAGGTAAGATTCAAGAGCTTGTCAATGCAGGTGTAGTCACTTTGCAACAAGATGAGAAGACTGTTATGGCAAATATGGTTTCAGTCCAATTTGGAGATTTCCCTCCGCAGATAATACAGCATGGTGTCATTCCGATTCCTAAAGCAACCCTTGAGATTGAGAATCTCCCGCTTCCATCCAATGAAGGTCTTATTCCCTTGTCTCTTGACAATGGTAAAATTATGTGGATCCATCCTGATCTTGCTCCAGAATTTGAGATATCTTCCAAGAAGAAAACTCGTTCTAAAGGCAAAACCAAAATCTGCAACATGGTATCTTTTGATCCCATTGTCGACGAAGAGATTCTGTTAGGCACCAGATCAGGAAAAGCTTATTTGAAAGATCATTATGAAGGTCAAAGGGATCCTGCTTCTTCTTTCGAACCTACTCCGGCACAACCCGCATCTGCTGAAGAGGTCCCTTCTACATCTTCACCAGTTGTAGTATCAATTTCTCCTAAGCCAACAACGGCTGACAAAGGCAAGCAACAAGTTCGATTTGACAAACCTCTAAAGAAGTCATCTCCTACTGGGCTTGAGAAGCCTTACAATTTTGATATATTGGCTCAATTAGCCAATACACCAGCCAGGCTGTCAATCTTTGAACTCTTGCGTCTTTCCAAAGAGACACGAGAAACTCTAAGTGAAGCTCTGATGCAGGCTGAAACTTGCTTAACTCTTCTCAAGAAGCCAGAATCAGAATCAGTCTCTTGTCATCATAGTCATAGTATCTTGGAACTGATCCCAAATATTACCTTCACTCAGGATGATATGCTAATGGAAGATAATAGACATGATCGTCCTCTTTATTATACAGGATATATAGATACAATGAAGGTTGATCGTATCCTGATAGATCCAGGGTCTGCACTTAGTATTATGCCAAAGACAATGTTAGATGCATTGAAGATACCAGTGCATAGTCTTTCAACTACGATCACTACTATTCTGGGATTTAATCAAGGAAAGAGTGAACCTTTGGGCAAGATCCGTCTAAAACTCCAAATAGGCAATCTTCGCACAAAGGTGACCTTTTATATCATTGACAATCATGGTTGTTCTTATAATGCTCTCCTGGGAAGGCCATTCCTCCATGAACAGAATGTCGTTCCATCAACTCTTCATCAATGCTTTAAATACGTTGATGACAAAGGACAAGTTCATAAGGAAGTTGCGGACCTTTATCCTTTCAAGGGTGTTGAAGCTTATTGCAACGATGCTCGTATGTACAAGGATGAATTCATGAAGGTAGTATTGGCTATGGATACTGAAGAAGATCAAAAAGCAATACCTCAAGACACTCTTATCATACCTGTTTAGGGGCGAGTTTCTCATCCTCAATCTTCCAAGCCACTGGTTATTCACTTACCAGTTCCAAAAAAATCAGTTGATGCTGATGAAAATCAAAGGGAGCTCACCTCTTCTGAGCCACTTGTTATCGATTTACGTCGTAACAAAGACAAAAAGCAACTCATTCCTTCTGAGCCACTTGTTGTTAATCTAAATCGTAACAAAGACAAAAAGCAGCTCATTCCTACTGAGCCACTTGTTGTTGATCTAAATCGCAACAAGGAAAAAAGGGAGCTCACCTCTTCTGAGCCACTTGTTATCGACCTCCGTCGTAACAAACCTCCTCCACGTTCTTCTTCTCCCCCTCTTGTAATCAATTTGACCAAATCTGCTAAGGTTAAAGGTCCTGTTGTAAATACTGATGTACAAATCAATGAAAAAGCACCTATTTTCCAGTATATAGATGTTATTTATTATACTAAAAGTTATTTGGATATGTTAGATAGCTTCCAATCAATTACACTGGGAGTCGTACAATCTCTTCAGACAGAAGTCTCGCTTGAAGATC
>JANAVB010024118.1:0-38745 GCA_029216955.1 Iris pallida
AGTGTTGTTTCTTAGTAGTTTTGAAATTAAATGAAGTAATAGTCACCCTTACCGATTGATTTACATACGAAAGATAAGTTTTCTTCTTTACATGCTTTTATAACATTTCTATGCTTTTACACCCTTGTTGATTGGTCTTTTACGTTCAATTTTCTTTGCCAAATTGACCGGAAAAGAGACTCCCAATGTCGGTATCGGTCAATATCGGGTATCGGTCGGTATCGGATCGAGACATGCCAAACCGTATTGGTATCGGCCGTATCGGATCGATATCGGCCGATACTGTGAACTATGATAAAAAGACAATATATTAACCATCGACTCACTAACGCACTCCATTATATACTTTTCTAGGAAGTTTATAGTTTGAGATTTAGTGCTTCATAATTAAGAAATGTACACTGCTCAAAATTGAGTTACACCATAACTCTAGCACGATAGTCAAAATTGTGTGTAGTAAAATTACGTTTACATCATATTTATAGCAAGTCCCTTATATCCTTTTGATATATTTTGTACAACCAGATTACTTCTGAATATTGTTGGTTTTTTCCAATAAATGACCAATTACAAAATTACTTGCTGATCTGATTCACTAACCTTACCTGAAGATGAATGCTACTACTTTATGCTACAAAGAAAACAAAATAACAATTGAAAGAAGCACCTTACTTGATAGTTATTCACTTCCCCTAAATCCCAATATTGTGAATCAATTTACTCTTGTACACTGGACTTATTGTTAAAGATTTATGCATTCCAAATCCAGAGCATTCCATCTCTTACCCAAACATATACACATGTGGACTTAAATAATTATGAATGCTTGATTTCCTCTCCAATTTTTTTGATTCTTTAAGAAGCATGAAGGGAGTCTTAAATTGTTGGAAAACAAATGATACATTATATCAATTCTTAAATGTTGTCTAAACCATATGTCATTCCTTATTACAGATTAGTGCAGGCAGTTAGTGAAGTTCTCTTATGGGAAGCTTTTGCTAACTATAACCAACTTCCTGGAATATATTTTAATTAATATATAACACTGAAAGTCATAAACCCAATTTTCAGTAGCTTGTGATACATTTTTTTTCCAGATATACTAGATAACAGTTGAACAATATCCTACATGTCAATAGATTCTCAGGAACATAAATCAATCACTTGATGAAACCCTTGAATAAGTAATTAATATTTGGTTTCTTTTTTCGGATTTTTTCATATAAAGTAATATATTTATACGAAATTGCGTTGGGGGGGATGACTTTGCGAAATTGCATGTGGGGATGACCCTCCAACTGAGTTGGCGGCTCAGCCAGCCCTCCAACTCAGTTGGCGGGTTGGGGGTCAGCCCTCCAACTCAGTTGGGCGGGCTCTATGCTGCGGTTTGGCCAACCCGACGACCACCCTCCCCTTGTTTTCCATTACTACCTCGTTTTTACCCCCCCCCCATCTCCTATTTCTACCCCCCCTCTCTTTCACTTTCACAGCACCAATTTCCCCCCTCTCTCCTCTCTTTCACAGAATAAACTCCCCCTTCTTGTTACTCTCTCTCTCTCACATTTGCATATCAACTTGTAGCAGAAACGAGAAATCGTCTCCGGGAAAAAAAAAAGTATGTTTTTTTTTACACTAGTAATATTTTTATGTTCTCATATTTATAGTAATAGAAGTATTATAGATTTTGGTATTTTAATCATATTTATTTTATTATTTGACAGATGGATGAAGAAATGACGGTCTTATTCCAGGTGGGCCGACTACTGAAATGATTAAGAATGAACGAAAAAATCACATATGTTCTAAGATATTTAGTGGAGAGGTATGTTTGAATTTTTTTTATTTTTCATTAATATATTAAATATATTTAGTCAGAAATAAAATATTTAGTTAAATGTCCAAAAAATTTATTGTTAATTTAGAAATTTTAATTTCTAATTTAGTTAAACTATATATGTTATTTGATCATGACCTGGAATTACGTACCCGAGAGCATGGAAACTGGAGGAAACAAAGAAGATATCGATCCTGGGAGTTAAATCCCCATCAAAGGCTTTGATGCAGTCTTTTGGATTTCAATACTTAGATGAAATTAAGTTTCTCATCCATGACGTTCACCTTATCGTTAGTCTTGCTGAGCGCTGGTGGCCAGACCGATAGAAGATGGTCCCGGTAGATGAAATTAAGTTTCTCATCCATCGCCGTAGAAGGGATGGGGAGTGGAGATTCCTGGAGAAGAGGTTCCTGAAGAAGAGGTCCCGGTAGAAGATGTTCCTGAAGAGGGATCGACGCGGCAGTACTCTGGAGGGGCGCCGACTCAGCAGTACTATGGAGGGCGCCTACTCAGCACTACTATGGGGAGGGATCGACTCAGCAGTACTATGGAGGGGCGCCTAGTCAGCAGTACTATGGGGAGGGATCGAATCAACACTACTATGGGGAGGGATCGACTCAGCAGTACTACCAGGATCTGGAATACTACACACAGTTAATTTCTACCCCATCACCCCACAACCTACCCAGCCGACCCAGACTCAGGCGGAGGAGGATACAGCAGGTCGAAGAGGTCGACTAGGCCTAAGAGACGCGGTACGAAGAGATTATAGACGCCTTGATCGGGGGTCTCCGTAGATTTGCATCCATGATGTAAGACAAGTTTTATTGTAATATTCAATGTTTAATCCATGATGTAAGACAAGTTTTATTGTAATATTCAATGCTTTTAATCCATCTAGTACATCTTCTATATTTCTAAAGTTGTAAGTAAGCTGACTAGTACATATTTCAATGTTCAATCACTCTCTTGGCTGACTAGTACATCTCCTTCAATTGTGTCCCATTGCACCACAATTACTGCAACGTAGTTCTCTTGTCGACGGTTCATGGGCCTTGACGTGATTCTTCTTTGGTCTGCCGGCTTTACGTCGTATGGCTGGTACTTCGATTTCTCCTCTTACCAAGGCAGCTTGAATCTGGTAGGGAACTGGAATTGGTTCCATCTTTGCTGTGTATACACTTCTCAAGTTCGAGGTAGAAAACAGAGCATGATAATAACTTTCAATGTTATAGTTACAATATCTACACACAACAAACATCATGTATACACGGTATATAAGTATGGTACCATCTCCCACATGTACAAGATCTAACGTCTAATCGTACAATGTATGTTCTACTTGTTGCACGATCTATTAATTCGTATGTGTAACTATCAATACCTAATAGTTCTAGATGATTCTTTTCTCTGCTAATGCGATTCATAGTTTTCAACATCTTCGGACAGAAATCGATGTCTATATTCTCAGCATTGTTTCTATTCTTGTCATGAAGTGTTATAATTTTTGCTCTAATGCCGTCGAGGAGTGTTGTTATTGGTTTGTCGCGTAATCTCTTAATCCAATTGTTAAAACATTCAGCAAGATTGGAAGTATTAATATCTAATCGGGGACAAGGAGCGTACGCTGTTATCCAATGTACAAAACGACGATTTTCATCATTCACACCAATAAGCCAATCATACAATGTTATATTTTCGGCTTTAATTATTTCAAACAAGTGTTCTGCATCCGTCGGATTGTACGATCTAGCAAGCGAGTGTACGATCTAGCAAGCGAGTCTAACAAGTTTTCAAATGTCTTTTCTCTCGCAACCTGTTTCATGTTTTGTTTGAAATGTTGAATACAAAAAAAATGTGGTGATTCTGGAAAAATATTTTGCACAGCATTTATTAACCCTTTTTGTTTATCCGAAATAAATGAAATTCTATTCCAATCAATAAGAGAACTTTCAAACGATATTCTTAATGAGTTTAAAAACCATGACCAAGAATCACTGTTTTCACCTTCAGCAACAGCATATGCAATAGGGTATAATTGATAGTTAGGATCATGAGCACAAGCAATAAATAAGATGCCTTGATATTTGGAAGAAAGAAATGTAGCATCAGTACTAATAATCGGTAAACAACCACTTAAAAAACCATCAATGCACGCCTTGAAACAAATATAAATTCTTTGAAAGCTATTATCTTCGGCAATTTTAAGAAAACATCTACTACCAGGATTCGTCTCCATAATTCTAAAAGCATACTCCTCAAGACTAGCATAAGCCTCAACGTAACTTCCATTTATTTCAGCTAATGACATCTCTCGGGCTCTCCATGCTTTGGAATAACTAATATGTATACGATGTTCTCTATATATATCTTTAACTATTTGTGATGCACTGTACGATTGATTATCCCTAATTATACCAATTATCCTGCTCTTAATCCATAAAGCGGTAGCTAATCGATGGCGTCCACTTGTTAGTGCACTAAAACAAGAATGATGACTTTCTAATATAATTATTTTAACTATTTCTCCGGTTCCAATGCATCTGGCATATACTCTCCAATTACAGTTGGGTTGATCACAAGAATAAAATTCTACGAGCATTGTTCATAGCATTAGCAGAACAACTAAAATTGTGTTCAATTGCAACGTTACTTATAAAACTTCTAAATTCAGAACGAGAAGAAAATATTTTACCAACAAATAATTCAGGGGTTGTAGCATTATCCATATTATCATCTAACTCATATTCTATATTTTCAATTAAATCATCACTATTTCCGTCGTTATCATCATCATCATCATCGTCAGATTCGCTTGATGAATGATTTTCTTCAAAAGATGGAACAATTTGTCGGGAAGAACTGGCACCAGCAAAATAATTCATGGGTTGACTATTTCTATTATCAAATGTCGTGTATATTTGAATAACAAAAATATTTATATATCGTGATTGTGAATTAATCTCAAGCAAAAAATTCCATGCTTCATCGCCATCTATAAAACATCTAGAATTAAAAACAGATTTTATAATAAATTCGTACCGAATAGAACAACGTTCAATAATTAGATTACGTAAAATTTCAAAACTACTATTAATAAAAGTTGAAAAAACTTGGGTTTCCCCTCCTTCATAATCTAACCCATTCAAGTTACCTCCGTGCGAACACACTATTCTTACGCTGCTACGATCCATGAAGCCTTGTAGAAAAAAGATTGTAGGAGTCTTGTAGGCTTGTAGGACCTTCACAGGAGAGAAATATTTGCAGGCAGAAGGATGAAGCTTGTAGGACCTTCACTTCACATGAGAGAAATATTTGCAGGCAGAAGGATGAAGCTTGTAGGACCTTCACAGGAGAGAAATATTTGCAGGAGAGAAATGTTCTGAGATTTGGTGAGGATGAGAGAACAATTGGGCTGCTTATGTAGGGGAAGCTGGCCGAACGTTGGAGAAACGGGCTATAACCCTCCAACTGAGTTGGCGAGCTGTTGCTCGTTGGGTGGTGGGACCCACTCCAAGCCACCAACTCAATTGGAGGGTTGGAGCTGCCCCTGGCCCGCCAACTGAGTTGGAGGGCTGGTCACTTCTGTGACACAACCCGCCAACTCAGTTGGAGGGTTGTCCCTTTTTTTGTAATTTTGTAAAATCATCCCCCCACCCGCAAATTCCACAAATTCTGTTACTGTATATGAAAAAATCCGTTCTTTTTTTGTGGGGGGTCAAACCATATGTTGTATATCACTTATAACGGTGAGGTGGGTTATTATAATTAATACATCTAATGTGAGGTTGAGTACCTAGTTGTTGAAATCTGTAAGGTTAGGGAGAAGGTTTGGCATTCAACTTAATTGTTGGTTCTACCATAAAATATGTTCAGGTCTAAAAACTCAAAATTAGAATTATAGTCTTGTTCAAGTCTCTCTGTTTTGTCGAACTTGCTTAGTACAAGGAACACAACATCTTTATCTATGAAACTAGTGAATAGGAACTAAGTTAGTTTAGGGCAATATCTATTGTGTGCACAAATATCCAAGCAAATCATTATTTGTTTTTGGCAGCTTATTTTTAGAACCGCTCCCAGAATTCGTCTTTCTATGGAAATATCACAAGGCATATGAAAGCTAACAAAAACTTATCTCCAATTAATTTAAAGGGGAACGAAGAACGAACATGGAGAGACCCTTCCCCCTCCCCTCCCCTTTCGGCCTTCTCCCCCTTGTCTTTCCCAAATCTGAAGAACAAACCCTACGTGAAGAAAATAAGAAAACAAAACCCAAAATGCCCCCAATCTCAAGAACGAATTAGAAATTATGGTTTGAAAGATCAGCCGGAGATGATACATACAGGGGTGAACATTCAGTTTACCGAACTGAAATATTAAAAACTGAATAAACCCAAATTCTAAAAAGACAATTCGAAAACAAACCAAAATTAGTCATAACCAAACCAAATTGAATCCATATAATAATCTTTTCAACTATTGTATGTTGAAATTTGGCCTAAAGTTGGATTAGTTTAATAATCCATTTCAGGTGTCTCACATGCTGATCCTATACTGGGCCAGCATATCAGTCTTTGTCGATAGGTTAGTATTCTTCTTTTTAAAAATTTAAATAGAGAAAGATGTCGATATTAGCATTTAGACAAATAATACGGTAAACCTTTATTGATTAGAATTGGTTCAATATGTTACAGAGCACCACATTGACTTGGACGAATTTTAAGATCCCAAATTCTCCAATTTCACATAAGTGCAATATTCTGGTCTTATGGATGGTAATTTATGCACTACGAATTTCGGCCTTAGATATCCCGAAAATCCTGTTAGGATTTGTCACATTTTTTTTTAATGTAGGATTGACCAGAATTCTATAGTTCTATCTCTATATGGTATCAAATCAATCAAGTTTCAAGTTTCAAATAATTGCATTGTCACATATACTGGAAATTTTCAAATCATTGGAAAGTTTCGAATCATTGGAAAAGTTGGGTAACAGAAAGAGGTTTCAAATCTTTAATTCATGTAGTTTGAGAATTTCACCAAGAACTCAACTGAACTCTGCAAAGCCTAGCTGGCTCGGCCACGGCCAGACCATGCTTTCGGTGTAAGGAGCGGCTTTCTCCTCGACATTGCCATGAGTTGCATCTAGCTCATGCTTGTCGAAGCTTCCTGTCCGAGGATCGTAGTAACCTTTCCTTCCTCCTCCCCAGGTTATCAGGATCCTCCCATTGTGGTCAGTTGTCAGTGGTCGTGCTCTACAGCCCATCTGTCTCAAATCGATGACACATTGTTTCACCCATTTGTTGGAATTGCTCTTCTTGTCATCCTTCATCAGAAGCCATGTTCATATAGAATATTCCATCATCGGGACTTATCTCTTCCGCAACACAGACGCGGCCTCCAGAGGCGAAAACATGAAATTCCTCGAAACCGAGACGTCTCGAGCTTCCGCCCGGATGCAGAATGACACTGAATTTCTCCTCTCTGAGATCCACGAGAGAGCGACGACCTCTTGATGCGTCCAATGTCGTCTCCGGTGCCCAAAGTATGGCTCCGTCGACTACAACAGGCAAGGACATATGCTTGGGTTGGACCGGAGGATCATCGATCGGCTTCCAACCGTCGCTTCCGCCTAGGTGATACACCTCGCATCCGAAACTTACCGGTATGACGCCCTCCTCGTGTTCTCTTTGGAAGATTCGAACCACCTTGTACACACCGGTCGACGCGTCGAAACCAAGAGCGGCACTTGTAAGCAGACATGGGTTAGCAGTCATGGAAAGTTGTCTCAGTTTTCTGATAGAGGGGTTTACTATCAAGAAGCGGTAACTGCTGTAAAGGACGAGCAAACCATTGCAGGAGTTTGTGAAGCAATGTGGTAGATCTTCGAATCGATTGAATTCTATCTCAAAAGTCGTTGAATCGGAAGTGGAAGACGATAATTTAGGATGACGTAGAAGCGGTAACTGCTGTAAAATCTTTCGTAAAGTGCTTCAAGACTGAAAGTTACAAGGGGCGACGGAGACTTGCATACGCATCTGAACTTTAGAAGGGTCTTTGCGGGGAGCCTGGCAAGTATTAGGATTAGGACATCGGCGGGGAAGTCGACGACGACCATCGGTGGCTTTGGCTTTACTTTGGCAACAAGATCAAGCCTGGAGGGATTGGAGGCAGCACAATGCAGGGCTTCAATTTCATCATAGAAGCGATTTCGATGGTGCTGCTGGTGGTGGTGGTGACGACGGGGGATCTGACCATAAGATGGGGGGTTTTTATGGTGATGCTGATGACGACGATGACGATGATTGGCGTTGTTTTGATGATTATAGCTAGGGTTTTACGACCAAGATAGGAGGGGTAGTTTTGATCATGATAGCTAGGGTTTTGATCAAGATGATAATAGCTAGGGTTTTGATCAAGATAGGCGTAGTTTTGATCATGATAATAGTTAGGGTTTTGATGACTATAGACGTAGTTTTGATCATGATAATAACTAGGGTTTTGATGAAGATAGGCGTAGTTTTGGTCATAAAGCTAGGGTTTTGATCATGATAATGATGATCATAATAGGGGTCGTTTTGATTGGAGGAGTAATTTTGATGGTGATAGTACATAGTAAGAGAGAGAGACCTGACCTTCTTTTTCTTCGGGATTAGTGTTGGAATTGAGCCACACAGATCCCTCCTACTTATTTATAAGAAAAGTTGGGGGATCGGAAGGGATTAATTTTTTATATGGCTTAATTGTAACAAAGTACACTTAATTATTTTAATTTTATAATTTGATACCCTAAAATTTTATATTATATTCATTACTATCCGAAATTACAACTAGACAAGTTGACCGACAATATTCAAAATATTCCTCCATGGATAAAGCGTAACCCTAACCAAAAAAAGTGAATTTATAAAAAAGAAAAAGAAAAGGTACCTACAATTTCTGCTCCCATAAGCAAGAAATTTGTGCAGTTGAGAATAAAATTTTGCTCACACATGCTTTTTTTCTGGTTCGTCGAAAGTCTCTCCATTTTTTCCAATTATTCAAAATATTCAAAATATTCATTTTTTTTTTCTTGCTCATTCCCAAATCCTCAGATGTGGTATATTTCTTCCTAGTATGCTCCAGCGTCGTCGAAAATCTCTCCCTTTTTTCCTAATTATTTCAACATTTTTTATTTTCTTTAGGGTTTGTTACACGAATTTTTTTATTCCCTGCAAATTTATGGTGGAAGCCTGCTCCCATATTCGGTTTAGCTTACAAAAATATATTCCTAGTAATTACGAATATCAGAGTAAATAATTTACCAAAAAACATGAAAATTCTCTCTTTATAATAGGTAGGGCTTTTTTTCCAGGCAAAAAAAAAATTGATGTTGTTTTTCAACTATTTTTATTTTTTAATCTTTTTTAATTTTATTTTTTGTATTTACTTTTTCAATTTAAAGCTTTTTTTCCTTTTCTAGTTTTAAATATATTTGTTTTTCATGTTTTTAGTTTATTTTTGGCTTTTTTTTCTAATTTTTTCCATTTTTTTCGTTTTTTTTAGAATGATTTTTTTTCATTTTTTTTCATTTTAAAGAATTTTTTAGTTTTGTTAGTGTTTTTTGTATTTTTCCTCAGTTTTTATCCTTTTAATATTTTTTAAATTTTGTCCTTTTAATATTTTTAACCTTATTTTTTTAAATTTTTTCTTGAATATATATATTTATGTAGTCACCAAACGCGGGAATATACTTCTTCAGAAAATATAATTACTAGAAATTTGATTACCAAAAGGGTCCGACTATTGACACCCCATCTATTTCTAAGTTGACCCCAATTTCTAAGTACACCCCACCTAAAAATAAAATAACTTATAAAAATACTAAGTACACCCCAAATGTTGACAAAAATACCCTTATGACTTAAACCATAGTGTACAACCCCCACATCCCAATTTCTAAGTACACCCCATTCCTCTCTATACACAAAATTCTACATTCACCCCACTCTCCTCTCTCCCTACATACACCTCCACTCTACTCTCTTCCCCATCAAACCCTAACCCTAACCCTAACTACTCTCTTCCTCCACACTACTCTCTTCCCCATCTCTCCAACACCAGATTTGAGTCGGAGAAGTCCCCCATTGTTCATCCCACTCCGAGAAGTCTCTTCACCATGGATCGAGGTGAGTATCAAACATTTCAATCCAAACTACATTCTCTCCCATTGTTTTGTCGAGCATTTAGGGTTAGAACCCCATTGTTTTGTCGACCATTTAGGGTTAGAACGAAAGAACAGATCGAATTTTTTCCCAAAATTTACGGATCTGTTCGACTCTGGTCGGTCGGACATACAGCAATGTGTTCGACTCACGATAGTCGAACACCTTGCTTACTGTTCGACCTGTTTCAGTCGAACAGTACAGATTTGTTCGACCTGTTATGGTCGAACAGTGTGGGTTAGTTCGACATATAGGGACCGAACAATACAATTTAAAAAATATTTCTTTAAGCCATGTTATTTTGGTGGAACTTGTAGGAAAGCAAACTAGTAGGAGGGAAACGACTCATGCTTCAGCTAGGAGACGTCGGGCTGAAGAGGAGGAACTTGCACGTCTTCAACAACAAGCACTTGTTGCTTCGACTCAAACGGCCGACCAAGAGCAGGAGCAAGAACGCCACACTGATGAAGAACGCCACACTGATGAAGAGCGCCACACTGATGAAGAGCGCCAAACTGATGAAGAAGAGGATGAGGATCCTGACATTTTGACAGGGCCTTGTCCCGGTGGACCCGAAGATCCACAACTTATTCCAAGTTTCAAGACACATGTGGCGTACGAGATTTGGAATGGCATTGAGAGGGACGTGTTAAGGTGTTGGTGCCACACAACCAAGCTGTACGCATGGAAGTTGGAAGGTAACATAAATCCTGTCCTTCAAATTCTCGTATAGCCAACATAAGGTCGTTTTCGTACAAGACGCCAAATAAGAATCTAATTTGTGCGTTTGTTGAGCGTTGGCAACCGGAGACCAACACATTTCACATGCCGTTCGGAGAGATGACAATTACATTAGATGATGTTTTTTGTCTTACCGGACTACCGGTAAGTGGCTTACCGGTGGTGGAACCAGTGTCAGCAAGGGGACCGGAGGACCCTAAGAAGATGATTCGTAGATTGTTGGGGGTGTCAGAAATTGAGGCACAGGATGAGCTATTGAGTCAAAGAGGTAGCTCGGTCCGGATGGAGTGGCTCCGGGCTAGATTTGAGTCGGATGTGAGTAGCACGGATTCGTCGAAAAGAAGACGTGCTGTCCGTGCGTACTTATGGTATGTGCTTGGATGCACCATTTTTGCTGACAAAAGTGGGACACGGGTTGACACAAAAATTCTAGCCCTTCTGGAGAATGTCAACAACGTCGATGACTACGCTTGGGGAGCAGCTGCTTTAGCTTTCTTGTATCGACAGCTTGGAGTAGCATCTCGGAGTGGGGTGCGGCAAATTTGTGGATACCTGACTTTACTGGAGGTAACTATATCTCCTACTTATATGTTTTAATTTAATGTTATACATCCGACCAATATGCTTCATATATTTTTTTTTGTAGGCCTGGATCTTCGAGTACTTTCCGTTCACGAGGCCTACCCATAACGTCAATTATCGGATGGGGGAACCACTTGCTATGAGGTGGGCCAATAGGCCCCATGCTGGAGGAGGTACCAACCTGATCTCATCCATCAGGGAGGTATTGGACAATCTTCAAGTCCACAATGTGAGTGTAATTTCGCTTAAATTTTTACTGTCGCTATATATGTGTTCTATAATTGCTTAAATTTTTATTGTAGGTGAATTGGACACCCTATAACGGGATGAGGGACACTTTTCCTCGGGACGAGGTGACTTTTTTTCATGGATGTATACGTGCATTTGACAATGTAGAGCCATATCATCCCGACCGTGTCCTGCTGACAACGGGTGGTAATATTGCGTCTTCGGACAAATTGACCTACATACAGATGGATTGAAACATATTAGATAATAGTTGTTGTATACACAAAAAAATACACATTAGGAGAAAAACATTACCACTATGAAATGATTATTGTTAACAAAAGCCATGCAGATTAGCCGAGGGTTCGTCGGAACTTCTGTCACCATAGGAAGAAACGTAGCGCTCTCCAGCTCATGAATGTGGACAAACGCCATGTTGTACGCCGATGCCGCCAACAAATAATTATCGGGATATCTCCACCAGTAGTTATTGTCCATAACCGGAGCTGAGAAGTAATTCAAAGATTCAAGTAATTGTGCGGGAGAGCCCTTACTCAAGTAACACTTGCCGTATAAATCGACCCTCGATGACAACTCTTGCATGAGGTCATTACGTACTTTTGCCCATGACTCCTCCCCCAACCCTACTGCATGGGCTACGCATCGGAAACCACAATGTCCATCCCCAAGAACGTCTACCACACTCGACACGTACGAATGAAATCGAGGTGGAATCTTCTCCAGATATGCAATAAGGGTGTCATTGCGCAATGACTTACGTTTATCCGGTACCTTCTTACTTCGAATAGAAGTAAACATTGGTTTTGCCGACGGGGGTCCACCGACAATTAAAGTTTGCTCCAACGGTAAACAACTATCGTGAGCGGCTTCAACTATTTCAAATTTGCTTCGCTCACGTTTCGTCGAGTTTGTATTGTGTGTTTTTTTCTTGTTTGGCCTACCACGAGGTCGAGTGTTGACAACCGGTTCGAGCAACAAAGACGTTGAAGGAACTGATATCTCCCGGAGTCTTTTAAGCAATAAGAGCCTTTGGGAATCATTAGCCACATCAAACATATGGTTAATATTATCCATGGTCTCAACCCAACGACTTCGGATATCTTCATCATGTACTTTGTCTGTTTTGGCAGGTTCACAATCGAGCTTTCTCCAGTATTTGTCAACCATATCAAGCTGGATGTATTGCCCATCCCGTTTTAGCTGTGCAAGCTCATGTGCACAAGGTAGCCCGCAAGTTCTTCTCAACACACAACCACAAAGTAGGGGATCGACGCCGGTATCATCTAAACTCTTCAACTCGTCATAAATCCTACTGAGAGCATTATGAGACACCAACCCGCGAATAATCTTAAACAAGGGAGAACTGTATCGATGGGGTGTCACATTAAGGCTCGTCTCAAATGAGCTCTTAATTTGGTTGTGTGAATTTGTCAGCAGACTATGTATCCTTTCCCACGATATCTCGAAAGTTGATTGACTAGTCCCAAGTTGTTTTTTCAACTTTGCGTGTGCACTCTCGGCCCTGTGAGTATCGAAAACATGGAGTCAAAAAGCTCACGTAATACTGTAAAAAAAACATTCATATGTATATACAAAGTATTGCTTGAAAACACATACCTACTACTCGCCGTGTTCCCAAAATGCATGACATTATTAGTCCAACATGAAACAAATTTTTCTTTATACGGCTCTATCCAATTCTTTACAGCATAATTAACTGCTTTTGGGTAATCCCGGAAATCTTCATGAAATCTTCTAAGTAATTCATTGAATCTCAGTTGATCTTCAGCAAGAATCAACGAATTCCAAGAGTTATTGAAAGAATCCCACTTCTCCTTCGTACGAAATAAATTCTTACAGTTAGCCAATATATTCTTGCTTATATGCCACCGACATAGCAAATGTGCAGCCCTGGGAAACGTAACACTGATAGCATTCATAAGTGCAATCTCACGATCAGTGACAATGACATTGGGTAAGCTTGATTGAGCAAATAGATCTTTAATCGTACTAAGCGCCCATATATAATTGTCCTCCCGTTCCGCCTCCAAATATATACACGCCACAGAAAATGTAATATCCGTGGAAGTTACTCCAACTACTTCCAATAGTGGCATCTTGTACCTATTAGTCTTGTAGGTACAATCCATCAATAAAACGTTGGGAAAAGCACGCAACAAGTCCACACTTGTCGGGTGGGCATAAAAAAGATCCTTCACTCTATCTGTTTGCTCACATCTCCTCACCAGATAATAATACTTTTCCGACTCCAACTTTCCCAACAAGTATTGCATTTGGGATAGCCCTCCATGCTCGGCAAGTCTATGCTTATGACGAGCATTATAAATTGTCTTCAATGTCGATTCATTCTCCCCAAAGGATTCCTTCAACGTGCTCAATATATCTTTTGGCCTTGTATTATTTTTCGTCAAATCTTTGACGAGTTGGTCTTCGGCTGCTGTTAGTCGACCAACATAGGAGTGCCCAACCAAATTTCGACCCATTGGGTGATTATGTGTGCCGCACATAACCTTAAGTGACCATTGCCCAACATCATTGCATTGTACTCCTTTCAACTGAAACGGACAATCACATTTTTTTCGTGCCCGTAAGCCGTTCAGGTCTTCGCTTCTTCGCAATATTAGCCAAATTTGCTTCATCAACTTTTACCTTCCGTCGCACATATTTACCCCCTCGCTCGCAACCCAGGATTACTCGAGCTCGTCTTCCTTCTCCTTTATCCGACCGTTTAACCAAAACTACTATATTATGAAGGTTTCCTATCGATCGTACCCAATTCACCAATGACTCTCGACTATCAAATAATTGATCAGTTTGAAATTCTTCAGTGAAATCAAGTTGTTGTTCGTACATCGGGTGCGTGACAATACTCATCTCAGTGTTAACCGCAATGTCATCTGAAGTGTTTTCCTATGAAGATAAATACAAATATCGGATTAGGTTGGAAAATAAAATTTTTAAATTTAACTCAAAAAAGTACTGTTCGACCGACATATTCCGGATAAATCCACACTGTTCGACAAGTACAGGTCGGACAGTTCAAAAAACGTTCGACCTCCCCTAGTCGAACAGTGTAGACTTGTCCGACTTGTTATGGTCGAACAGTCCGCGAATTTTGTTTTTTTTCTGAAAATCGAAACAGCCGAATCAATACTTGAAAAAAAACATTGGTAGGACTTACATTGGGTACGGGAGATCTTCTATCATTACTTTGGCCCTCCATTGTAATTTCTTCAAGCTTCAAATAATGTCTTCTAGGGTTTTTGAATTAGTTATTGAAGGGGTGGGGTTAGTGAAGGGGTGGGGTCCTATGGCTGTTTGGGTTTGGGTAGAATTAGAAATAGGAAAAGGATAAAACAGTCCTTTCATAATACAACTTAAGTTATGAAAAGAAATTGGGGTCAACTTAGAAATAGATGGGGTGTCAATAGTCGGACCCTTACCAAAAATATAGAATTTGGGGTCTAGTATTTCGCATACCAAACCTTCCCATAAGGATATAAACTTTATGATTTGTACTAGGTAATTCTTTTATTTAACATTAAAGCTTGCTTCTTTTGGGTTAATTTTAGTGTTTTAGTAAGTGGCTATTTAAAGATTTGTTTTCAAGCATTTTTTTTAGTTATCATATGGATCAAAATCAAGTAAAAGGTAGTTTTTTTTTTTTTTTTTTTTTTGGCAATCAGATCATACAATCATCAATTTGGCTTGAAGTGTTCGTGAAAAATAAAATAAAATAAAATAAAACAATTTTAGTTACCCTAAAGTTTTATTACATCCATTAATATTCTAAATTACAATTAGATAAGTTGACCGACAATATAAAATGGGTGTTGTTAATGTACCAATGTTTTCATTCCGTTATCCTTTGTTTTACTTTATTAAGTTTACCTTTTAATATTTTTTTTTTAGTTTACCTTCTTTATCTTTACCCCTTATATTCTATAATTTTTTAAAATATATGTTGTCCATATAAATTGGTTTGTTGTACAAATATAAATTTGTTTGTAGTAAAAATTTATATTTTTAACTTCCAAAGCTTCGACAACCATTGTTCTTTATTCTCATATTCACCATTGGTAGAACATTTCGACATGTTATTTTTTTATTGGAAATTTCAATTACGAAATCTGATGAAGAGAAGGTTCAGGAAAAAAAAAAGTGTGCTTAAGAAAGAAAAACTATAAATAATTATCTCGTTCTCTCTACGAATGGAAAAAAAATCGATTAGATAGACATGATTATATTTATATAAAAGTAACCTGTCTAAATTTTTTGAACGTATGTAAAGATTTTTAGTATGATTAATTCTAAAAACCTTTATGTAGAAGTAAACCGATTACATTAGCTTTATGTAGAGTAAACATGTCTATCAGATTTACATAATTGCCTATTTACATAAATATGTTTAAAATGTGGATATGTCTATCAACTTTATATTTAAAATATTTTAAAATATGTCTATCAGCATGTTTATTAACTTTACATTTAAATTTTAAAACATGTCTATCAGCATGTTTATCAACTTTGCATTTAAAGTATTTGGAAAACATGTATATGATTTACGTAGGTGTAAATTGATTAGATTTTGTTAATAATAGACTATTAGCTTTACATTTAAAAGTCCGAGCTCTCTAGCCTAGTGGTATTAGAGCGGACACCAGGAGGGACCGACAAGGTTTGAGTCCCCCAATTGTGTGTGTGAGATTTCAAAAAAAAGAAAAAGAAGCTAATAGTCTATTTTTAGTTTATTTTTGGCTTTTTTTCTAATTTTTTTCATTTATTCATTTTTTAGAATGATTTTTTTTTTTTTTTCATTTTTTTCATTTTTAAGAATTTTTTAGTTTTGTTAGTGTTTTTTTTGTATTTTTCTCAGTTTTATCCTTTTAATATTTTTAAGTTTTATCCTTTTAATATTTTTAATCTTATCTTTTTCATTTTTTTTCTTGAATATATATTTATGTAGTCACCAAACACGAGAATATACTTCTTCAGAAAATGTAATTACTAAAAATTTGATTACTATAAACTTTATGATTTCTACTCTGGTAATTCTTTGATTTAACATTAAAGCTTGCTTCTTTTGGGTTAATTTTAGTGTTTTAGTAAGTGGCTATTTAAAGATTTGTTTTCAAGCATTTTTTTTAGTTATCATATGGATCAAAATCAAGTAAAAGGTAGTATTTTTTTTTTTTGCAATCAGATCATACAGTCATCAATTTTGCTTGAAGTGTTCGTGAAAAAATAAAATAAAATAAAATAAATCAATTTTTAGTTACCCTAAAGTTTTATATTACATCCATTAATATTCTAAATTACAAGTAGACAAGTTGACCGACAATATAAAATGGGTGTTGTTAATGTACCAATGTTTTCATTCCGTTATCCTTTGTTTTACTTTATTAAGTTTATCTTTTAATATTTTTTTTTAGTTTACCTTCTTTATCTTTACCCCTTATATTCTATAATTTTTTAAAATATAGGTTGTCCATATAAATTGGTTTGTTGTACAAATATAAATTTGTTTGCAGTAAAAATCTATATTTTTAACTTCCAAAGCTTCGTACAACCATTGTTCTTTATTCTCGTATTCACCAGTGGTAGAAGATTTCGACAAGTTATTTTTTTATTGGAAACTTCAATTACGAAATCCGATGAAGAGAAGGTTCAGGAAAAAAAGTGTGCTTAAGAAAGAAAAACTATAAATAATTATCTTGTTCTCTACGAATGAAAAAAAAAAAAATCAATTAGATAGACATGATTATAACATGTCTAAATTTTTTGAACGTATGTAAAGATTGTTATGTAAAAAACTGTATGATTAATTTTAAAAACCTTTATGTAGAAGTAACCCGATTATATTAACTTTATGTAGAATAAACATGTCTATCAGATTTACATAATTGCCTATTTACATAGTAAGTTTAAAATGTGGATATGTCTATCAACTTTATATTTAAAATATTTTAAAATATGTCTATCAGCACGTTTATTAACTTTATATTTAAAATATTTTAAAATATGTCTACCATTATGTTTATCAACTTTGCATTTAAAGTATTTGAAAAACATGTATATGCTTTACGTAGGTGTAAATTGATTAGATTATTTTTAATAATAGACTATTAGCTTTACATTTAAAATGATTAAATTAAAACATTAATTTCTGTAAAAAAAAATTATTTGTGGGGGTAAACTTATAGATTATTTTTTAGAAAAAAAATATAAAATTGCTCAAAGCTGCTAAAGATAAAGAAACGAGTAAACAGAATGAAAACATGGATGCATTCAATAACACCCTATAAAATATCCAAAATATTCCTCCATGGATGTTGCGTACAACTAACCAAAAAAATGAATTGAAAAAAAAGGAAAAAGTACATAAAATTTATGCTCCCATAATTGTGCAGTAGAGAATAAAATTTTGCTCACACATACCCCTTTTTTTTTTTTTTTTTTGGGGGTTCCCACTAAAGGCCTCATCGTTCCCAAATCCTGATATAAGTGTTAGCTACATATGCAGCAGCTTGAGCAAATGCTCAAGTTCATGCAATTAGTCCCACATCGGCTAGCATCAAACCTTTCAATGTGCATATATGCACTTCTCCCATCTTTCGTTAGTAAACCATTGAGTGGGAGCTCTATGGGCCACAAGTGCGCGTCACAATCGCGTCGGTCTGTAACGGTTGGATCTTGATATCCGTCCAGATTCAATGAATCATGTACTTTAAACATTTTATTTAATTTCTGTCATGTACTGTAAACGTTTTACAACGTTTAACATAATTGTCCGAATTAAATCCTCTTTAATTTCTGTCCGTTGGTGTAATTACCCAAGAGCTTATATATACTGATCCCCTCTCCTCTTCTCCACATAGCAAACATTCTCCTCTACAGAAACTCTTTCCAATTTTCCTCTCTCGAATTTCTGTTGCTTCATTGTTGCTCTGGGCAGAGCTAAGTCGGGGTCGCTCTCTCTACGTCGTGTGCGGCAAAGAGATTCCGGTGAAGCGGGAATTTTACCACTATGAGCGTTTGGATCCAGTCTGCACATAGACCCGGACTATCACTTAGGGCAGTGCTACGTGCGCGACTTTCCCGGAGGCCGGTAACATTTAATTAAGTTTATTATTTTGCAAATTTAAAACGAAGATTTGTTCAAAACTTCTAACAATAAGTTTGGTATATTTCTTCCTAGTATGCTCCAGCTCCGTAGGAGATCTCTCCATTTTTCTAAAAGATTTTTCTTTTTTCCTTTTTCTAGTCTTAATAAAAAAAAATCATGTTTTAATTTTAATTTTTTTGCTTTTTTCTAATTTGTTTCATTTTTTCATTTTTTGATAATGGATTTTTCAATTTTAAGAATTTTTATTTATGTTATTGTTTTCTGGATTTTCTCAGCTTTTATCCTTTTTATATATTTTTTAATTTTTTTTTTTAGTTTTATCTTGCTTATTTTTTCCTTGAATATTAGTTACCAAACATGGGAATATATTTTTCCAGAAAATGTAATTACTTAAAATTTGATTACCAAAAATATAGAATTTTCGGATTTATAGTATTTTGTATACTAAACGTTCCCTTAAAGATATCAACTTTACGGTTTGTATTCAGGTAATTCTTTGATTTAATATTAAGGTTTGCTTCTTTTTGGTTAATTTTAATGTTTTTGTAAGTGGCTATTTAAAGATTTGTTTTCAAGTATTTTTTTAGTGATCATATGGATCAAAATCAAGTGAAAGGTAGTATTTTTTTGCAATCAGATCAGACGTTCAAATTTGCTTGGTGTGTTGGTGAAAAATCACAAAAAAAAAATCAACTTTTAGTTCAATTTTTTATAAATTTATTGGATAACGTTGATAGAACTGTTTCAATCTAATTGGATAAGGTTGCAACACTCTTTCCTTTTTTTAAGAAGCTTTGGGAGCCACGGGAATAGCTCGGGTTTTATTTTCGAAATTTTTTAGGATGGGAAGCTATTATCTTATCATATTTGTTTGGGCTATACAAATTTATTTGTCGTTTTTCGTCCCTTTTTGTCTTTTATTTTTTGTCTTTTTTGTCATTTTTTTACCCGTTTTTGTCGTTTTAAGTATTTTTTGTCGGTTTGTTTGGTTTTTGTTGCTTTTTGTCGTTTTTTGTTTTTTGTCGTTTTTTGTTTCGTCTCTTTTGTCGTTATTTTGTCGTTTTTTTCGTTCTTTAGTATTTTTGGATTTTTCGTCGTTTTTTATTTCTTTTTTTCTCTTTTTTGTCCTTTTATTGTTTTTTTGTCTTTTTTGTCGTTTTCGTAGTAGTTTATTTTATCGATTTTTAGTAAATTTTTTTCATTTTTTGCCCTTTTTTTTGTGTTTTTGTCGTCTTTTGTCGTTTTTGTTATTTTTTGTCCTTTTTTTATCGTTTTTGTTATTTTTTGTCATATTTGTTGCTTTTTGTCGCTTTAGTTATTTTTTGTCTTTTTTTATTATTTTTTGTTTTTTGTTTTGACTTTTTTTTTTTCATTTTTGTCATTTTTTTTTTGGCCTTTTTGTCTTTTTTGTATTCTGATCGTTTTTAATTTTTTTCCTTCCCTTTTTTGACATTTTTTCGTTTTGGGGTTTTTTTTTTCATTTTTTATTTTTTAATCATTTTTTATTTTTTTTCGGAAATATTTATATAGTCACCAAACATGGGAATGTAATTTTTTAGGGATTTAATTACATAGAATTTGATTTCCGAAAATATAGAATTTTCGGCTATATAGTATTCTGCATACCAACGCCTCCTAAGGGTTTGTTTGATAGAAAGGATAAAAAGTGGAAGGAAGAAAACCAAATAGATTTATTTTTCATCCTTATGGAAAGGAAAGAGTATTTCCTTCATTTGTGTTTGGTAGGATGGAAGGAAAATAGATGTGATACATTTTTCTTTGTTTGATATGAAAAGAAAAGTGGATGGAAGAAAAACAAAAATATAGACTTTACCATTTATATCTTCAACTAACAATATTTATTTACCATTTGAATTTTTTTTAACTACTTTAAAATAATATAATTTATATAGGGTATAATTGTAAATTAAGATAAGTATGCACTTTTTCTTCCACTTTTTCTTCCACTTTTGGGTGATTGATTTTCTTTGGTTATGAGAAAAAACCAGTCCCACCATATTTCCTTCCATCCACTTTTTTTTTCATACCAAACGAGAAAAAATGTTTCCTTCATCCCACTTTTTTCTCATCCATTTTCCTTCTACTTTTCCCTCCTACCAAACACACCTTAGGGTCTGTTTGGTAAACCGAAAGTGTAGAAAGATATGGATTTTGACTTTCAAGTAGGAAATAGTGATAGGAATCCATTCACTTTCTTGTCCCCCTAATAGGGAAGAAAGGTGTTTGGTTTGGATAAAGATATGAGAAGTGGAAAGTGGAAGAGTATATTATAATAATAAAATTTATTTGAATTAATTAATAGTAATAAAAATATTTGGTTAATTAGTTAATAATTTTAATTATATAATCAATATAAGGTAGTGGAGAGTGGAAAGTGAAAAAGTATGTAAACTAAAAATAAAAATTATGATATTATTTTAATTAATTAATATTAATAAAAAAAGTTTGATTAATTAGTTATTTATTTTAATTATATAATCAAATATTTAATATTAAATTAATACTTTAACTAATTAATACCAACTAGCTAATATTAAATATAGTTAATAACTATTTATATATATATGTACAGCTGCTCGTTTGGGAAGAGTTCATTCCCAAAAACAAAACAAAAATTCCCTTCTTCACCGGTCATCCCCCCAAAACCACCGCCACTCCTCACTCTCTTCCTCCTCTTCCCCAGTCTTCACTTCCCACACTGCGATGGTGAGGCCGTGGTGGTGCGGTCGAGACCATCCTCCTCCGCCTCTACAATGGTGCGGTCGTGGTGGTGCAGCCATGGAGCTCGGGTGGTGGTGATGCGGCCATGGAGGTCAAGTGTCTCCCGCTGGCCGCGGATCGGATGGCTCCTGTTGGCCGTCAGTCGGGTGGCTCCCGTTGGCCGCTGGTCGATGGCTCATGCTGGCTTCCAGTTCCAACCCACATCCTCTATTTTTGAGAGGATGTGGAAAACCTGGATTTGGAGGGGGGCATGAACTGCACTCATTATGCAGTCCAAATTCATGTCCCCCCTAATTCATCTCAACCAAATAATGGATCTGTTCTTACCCCCTTCCACTTCCCAGTGAATGAGGAAATCCACTCCAAAATCCTGTTTACCAAATAGGCCCTTAAAGAACAACAAAATGTTCTTTTAAAGATTCAGGTTGTAACGGCCCAAATGTTACACCCCGCCCGAGGCCCAGTTGCATAACCTTTTCGCGGACCAAGGTTATGCGGGAAGCTTCCAGAACATTCTAGAAGATGTCGGAAGGCTCTAGAAGATTGTGGATCTCTCCGGAAGGCCCAAGATCGTTCTGTCACGCCCCAGAACCAGAATACTGGAGAGCGGGGGCAGACATAGCCAGCTACGTATAATGAAATGGAATCCACGTCACTACACGGTCACTACACGGTCACGGCTTTCTAGATATATGAGGGTTTAACTACAATCCATCAGTCTCCTAAGGTCAAGATCAAACCTATTGTCTCAATCACAAGCAAGTAGTAGCAGTCACAAGATATTAGAGCATCAATATACAATAGTAAGGCGTCCCATACATTACATATTGGATGATCATGAAGCTAGTCGTACAAAATGTCAGGACTAGCAAGAGTTTTAGTCAATACATGATCAACCCTAGGATTTGTCAATCATGTTACAGCCCGTAGGCAGACAGTAAATAAAGGTGCAATACGAGCTAACACGTGCTCGCCGGCTAAACGCCTCAAAAGAATAATTTTACAATAAAGTGGGAGGACAAAAAGAAACCCACTCGTTGTCAGGGTTACGCCTGGTGGTCACCATCTGGCTGGATAGTAGGTAGATCCTCTGGTGCTGCTCCGATATCTGGCCACACAAAACCAGCTGGGTCAGACCCCAGAAAGAGCAAGTGCCACAAAGGAGCCTTCACTTAGGAACTAAAACGAGCATATCACAAATAAATAGTAAGGGTAATTAAAAGATAGTGATAATAGCTGAGATAACAATAATATATTGAACACGGAGAAACCATTCAAGTAGCCAGACTGCAACCCTTAAACCAAACAAGGACCGGGGTTGCAATCCTTCGCCTGAATAGAAACCCGCCTCAATTACTATTGATAAGGTAACAAGACAATAAACGAAGAGAGGACACAAAACTGCTCCGGAAGCCAGGTTACAACCCTTAAACCAAACAAGGACCGGGGTTGTAACCCTTCGCCTGAACAGAACTGGACCCCTGATCTTTATTGTTAAGGCCGGTATAAATAATCATGGTATTGAAGTAAAGGTAAAACATGACGAGCATGACAGGGGGTTACAATAAGACAATAAACGAAGAGAGGACACAGAACTGCTCCGGGAGCCAGGTTACAACCCTTAAACCAAATAAGGACCGGGGTTGTAACCCTTCGCCTGAACAGAACTGGACCCCTGATCTTTATTGTTAAGGCGGGCACAATAAGCAGGACGATATATGATAAGATAACCATAGAACTATTCAGATAGCCAAGTTACAACCCTTAAACCAAACAAGGACCGGGGTTGTAACCCTTCCTCTGAACAGAACTTGGTATCCCATCATTTATCGATACAAGAAATCATGTCCTGATACAATCTTGTACAGGATCAGGATAAGACTAAGCTGGAATAAACTTCATCCAATCAATCACGGCCAATCAAGAGTACGGCTTGATACTTTTAACTAACTAGGGTTATCACAGGCCTAGTTACTAGCAAGATGCAATGAGATTATCCCACAGCCACAAGCCCTGCAGACCATCCGGTTATCCAGGTCGAATGTCTATTTAGGAAGAATGCAACACATGACTGTGTGCTGGAAATGTGCCCTACTCGTCGGTAGGCTACAAGTCCACTGAATGCGCCCAGATAACGGGATTGCCTGTAGCTGGGAATCTCTTCATGACTACTGAATCATTCTAGTTAATTAGCCTTAGTCAATTTCAGTAGGTACCCCTGACCGTGGTACTCAGGGATCCCCATCCTAGACATGATGGAAGACAGTACCAGTTTATTTGTACAAACACAATCGCCCACGGTGTCCAAGTCTTTCATACTTGTCATGTCAGGCTAGCTGTCGTAACAGCATGCCGAGATATATCATGTCAGTTTACTTGTCAAGAGTGCGCCACAGCGGGCCACTATCGTGTTCTATTCTTACAATATTATGAATGAGAGAAACTTGCATAAAATAACTAGAGACATATTCTTGCGGCTAAGGAAAAGATCTACAACTTCCACGTTGGGAGTTGGGAGAAATTCGAGCAATAATTCAGTCAATTAGGACATATAACAGTTAGTAATAGTCAAAATATGCATTATGCGGCCTATTCTGCGACATGCATGCAACTGCGACACCATATGCGCCTACTGCGACATGCGCCTTAATGTGGCTCATGCGCGACATGATATGCGCCTATCGCGACATGCGCCTCATGTGGCTCAACTGCGACATGATATGCGCCTACCGCGACATGCGCCACATTGCAACATGTGCCTTCTGCGACATGATATGCGGCTACCGCGACATGAGCTTCATTGCAACATGCGCCTTCTGCGACATGCGCCTTCTGCGACATGATATGCGGCTACCGCGACATGCGCTTCATTGCAACATGCGCCTTCTGCGACATGCGCCTTCTGCGACATGATATGCGGCTACCGCGACATGCGCTTCATTGCAACATGCGCCTTCTGCGACATGCGCCTCATTGCAACATGCGCCTTCTGCGACATGCGCCTTCTGCGACATGATATGCGGCTACCGCGGCATGCGCTTCATTGCAACATGCGCCTTCTGCGACATGCGCCTTCTGCGACATGCTGATTATGCTGCAGATGAACCTAGAAATGACCAGAAATGGTTTGGCCATAACTTCCTCATCCGAAGTCGAAATCAAGCGAAACAAAAGCCAAAACTGCATGAAATTGAATTCTCTACAACATAGAAACACTAGTTTTCAAAAATAACCAAGTTTTAGAGATCAAAACCAAGAAAAACCGAAAAGTTTATAAACTTAGATCTACAAGAATCCATCAATCAAATCCAAAATGTCAAGTTCTAAAGAGGCTTAGAATCAAGTAAGGAAGAGAATGGAACAATAAAACTTGAGATCCATCATGAAGCAAGTTTGTACTTGCCTAGCTCTCCTTCCAGGCAGGTGGAAGAGTAAATGGTGGAGAAGAAGAAGTGAAGGAGAAGAATAAAATGATGAGAGAGAGAGAGTTAGGTGGAAATATAAATGAGGGTGGTGGTGGTAGGTGGGGGTTTTCTTTTGGTTCATGATGAACCCACAAGCAAACCAAACCAAGCTAAGCCGAACCAAGCTAAGCCATAACCAATGACATGCCAAAATAACCATGCAGGAAAATACGCAATACGAGTCAAGAATACGTACACGTATACCAAGATACGTAATACGAACTATAGGCATTACAACTCTACCCACCTTAAAAGAATTCCGTCCTCGGAATTTAATCAAGAGGCTAGAATTGCAAGGACAAGCTATACTAATCGTAAGCTATAACAAGCAGTCTATCATGCAGTCATTTATTCAAGCAAGAAATTGAAAGCATAAGGCATAAGAAAGACATTATACCTTACGAGTCAAACAGGTCGGGATATCGCGATCGGATATCATCCTCACGCTCCCACGTCGACTCACCCAAAGAGTGATGACCCCAAGCAACTCGGACTAACTTGATAGTCTTGTTCTTGAGTGTCTTCTCTCTTCGGTCCAATATAGACACGGGCCTCTCCTCATACGAAAGGTTGGTACCAACAACCAATTCCGAATGATCCAGGATGTGGCTCGGGTTCGGGATATACCATCGCAGTTGGGATACATGGAATACGTCATGCACCTCACGTAGCGACGGTGGAAGAACGAGACGATAGGATACATCTCCTACTCGCTCCAGAATGTCGAACGGCCCTATATACCTAGGACTAAGCTTTCCTCGTACGCCGAAACGAATGACGCCGCGGTTAGGCGAAATCCTCAGGAATACATGGTCGCCGACAGAAAACTCACGAGGGCGCCGATGAGAATCGGCCCAATGACGCTGGCGATCTTGGGCAACTCAAAGATGATCTCTGACTTTTCTGACCACTTCAACCGTCTGAGCAATCATTTCCGGACCAAGCATCTGCCTCTCTCCAACATCATCCCAGGCTAGCGGGGATCGACACTTCCTACCATACAGTGTTTCGAACGGTGCCATCTGGATACTGGCCTGAAAACTGTTGTTGTACGAGAACTCCACCAGGTGCACGTGATCTTCCCACGAACCACCGAAGTCGAGTGTACATGACCGTAACATATCTTCAAGAGTCTGGATCGTACGTTCTGACTGGCCATCTGTCTGCGGGTGATAAGCTGAACTGAACTGGAGGTGAGTTCCCAAACTTTCTTGCAAGCTACGCCAAAAGTGCGACGTAAATCTTGAATCTCTGTCTGAAGTGATACTGACTGGTACACCGTGCAATCTGACAATCTGCCGGAGATACATCTCCGCTAGCTGAGCCGTCGACTGACCAACTCTGAACGGGAGAAAGTGAGCCACCTTCGTGAGCCTGTCTATGACAACCCAAATAGCATCTCTGCCAGCCGGGGATCTAGGCAATCCAGTCACAAAATCCATGGTTACATGCTCCCATTTCCACTCGGGAATCGGCAATGGTTGAAGTAGTCCAGCTGGTCTCTGATGTTCAGCCTTAACTTGTTGGCAGACTAAACAACGAGAGACAAACCGGGCTATCTCCCTCTTCATGCCACTCCACCAAAAGTGCTGGCGTATATCACGGTACATCTTCGTGCCACCAGGATGAATGGAATACTGCGAACTGTGGGACTCTGCCATGATCTCCTGTCTGATATCTCCACTGGGTACACAAAGACGCTTACCATGTCGAAGTGTACCGTCTTCATGAATGCATAACTCTGATCTTCGTCCCGCCTCACACTCTGCTCTGAGTCGCTGAAGCTTGGAATCTGCTGACTGCGCCATCCGGATCCTCTCGACTATAGTGGACTGAACTTGCATGTTGGCCATCAATGCCACACTGGAAGGGAGGACAACTTCTATACCCATCTTCTGAAGATCGGCTAACAGTTCTGGTTGTGCTGTCAGGAAATAAACTCCTGCCCTCCTGCTCTATGCATCTGCAATAACGTTGGCCTTCCCTGGGTGATACTGCAGGTTGACATCATAATCCACAAGCAGCTCCAGCCATCTCCTCTGACGCATGTTGAGATCCTTCTGGGTAAAAACATACTTCAGGCTCTTGTGGTCGGTGAAAATTTCCACCCTATCTTCGTACAAGTAGTGCCTCCACAACTTAAGTGCAAACACTACTGCTGCCAGCTCCAAGTCATGGGTTGGGTAATTCCTCTCATGATCACGAAGTTGTCGTGACGCATAAGCTATTACCTTCCCATGCTGCATCAGAACACATCCTAAACCTCTGCCCGAAGCATCACAATACACTGAGAATCCTCCAGTTCCATCTGGAAGCGTGAGAATAGGAGCTGTCATCAAGCCTCGCTTCAACCCCTCAAAAGAATCCTGGCATTCTGCTGTCCAAGCAAACTGCACATCCTTGCGGGTCAACTGGGTCAATGGCGCTGAAATTCGAGCAAAGTCTGAAACAAATCGCCGGTAGTAACCGACCAATCCAAGAAAACTACGAACTTCTGCCACTGTGCTAGGTACTGGCCATGTTTCAATGGCCACGATCTTCTGGGGATCCACTTCAACTCCTCCTCGGGTGATGATATGACCCAAGTACGAAATGCGATCGAGCCAGAACTCGCATTTACTAAACTTGGCATATAACTGGTGCTCTCTGAGAATCTGAAGAACAACTCGGAGATGCTGCTCATGCTCCGCTTCACTCTTGCTGTAGACCAGGATGTCGTCTAGGAACACAATCACAAACTAATCCAAATAAGGCATGAAGATGCGATTCATGAGGTCCATGAATATAGCCGGCGCATTGGTTGCTCCAAATGGCATCACAAGGAACTCCCAATGTCCATACCTAGATCTGAAAGCTGTCTTCGGGATGTCTTACTCTTTGACTCTGATCTGATGGTATCCTGAGCGCAAGTCGATCTTCGAAAATACTGACGCCCCTCTGAGTTGATCAAACAAGTCATCTATCCTCGGGAGAGGGTATCTGTTCTTGATTGTCACTGAGTTCAAGGTACGATAATCAACACACAATCTGGACGTACCATCCTTCTTTTTCACAAGAAGCATCGGGGCTCCCCAAGGCGATCCACTAGCACGAATGAATCCCTTGGTTCTGAGTTCTTCAATCATCTTGTACAATATCTCTAGCTCTGACGGCGCCATCCTGTAGACTCTTTCTGACACTGGGGCTGTCCCGGGAATCAAGTCGATGGTAAACTCGATCTTTCGCTCTGGCGGCATCCCTGGAAGCTCTTCTGGAAAAACATCTGGAAACTCTTCGACTATCCGAGGTAACTGTACTACTGCCACTGCCATCCGCAACATTGGAGGAGAATGTTCAACTTCGCCTCGGGAAAAGGAAAACTCTGGCTCGCCTGGAATGCTAAAAATAACTCTGCCAATGTGGCAGTCTATCCTAGCATACTGGTCCCTCAACCAATCCATCCCTAAGACCACATCATAATCGGCCATCGGGAACTCTATCATTCTAGCGGGGAATTCTCTACCGCTAACTACGATCCGACACGAGGAAAACACTCTATCTACTCCCACAAGTCTGTTACCAGTAAGTATATTGAGCCTTACTGATAATGACTCGGGCTCCAGTCCTACCCGTGTCGCAAATCGTGCAGACATAAATGAATGTGAGGCACCAGAATCAAATAATACTGAAGCTGAAAAGGTGTTGACGAGAATAATACCTGCCACCACCTCACCTGGTGCTATTCCTTCTTCTCCCATGGTCAAAGCCAGCACTTGACCATGTCCTCTGGGTGTGGGTCCCCTCTACTGAAAATTCCTCTGCCTGCTCTGGATCAGGGCTTGGGCTTGGACATACTGTTGCGGTCTCTGCTGCTGGAATGCCTGGGCCTGCGTCGGCAATGGCCTCGGGAACGGGTACTGCAGCTGCTGCTGCTGGACTGGTGCTGGTCCTCTAACTGAAGGACTAGAGAAGGCGGATGAACTCCCTCTGTTCGGGCAGTTCCCAACCCTGTGGTCCAGGGCACCACAAACCAAGCACAAACCCTGTGCTCTACGACACTCTGACACCACATGTCCTGGCTTCCCGTAGTGTGAACATCCCACTGCGGAAGACTGCTTCTGCTTCTGCTGCTGAGGGTGCGTCGGGGTGGAATGCTGAACCGACGTCACTGAGGCCGCCCGCCTCGGAGCTCCAATGGTCAAGGCCCTGGCTGCCGGGACTGGTGCTGATGACTGGTTCATCTGGCCGTGAGATCGCTTTCGACCTCCGGTCCTGTCCACAATCCTCTGGGAGGTATACTCATGCCTCCGGGCTGCCCGTAGTACTGCATCAAAGGTCTGATGCTCAAACTGCTCCACCGCCAATAGAATCTCCAGATGAAGTCCCTGCTGGAACCGCTGGGCTCTATCGAACTCGGTCGCCACCAAGGTGGGAGCAAACCGACTAAGCCTGGAGAACTCGGTCGCATATCCATCGACCGTCCTGCCCATCTACTTCAGATTGGTGAACCTCGTCTGTAGATCATACCGGGCTACAGCATCAAAATACTTGGTCTGGAATCTCTTCCTGAATACTGCCCATAAAATAGGGGCCACTAATCCATCGGCCTGCGCTGTCCACCATCTGCGAGCAAGATCCAATAGCTGCAGGCGCACCACGGCCACCTTCTCGCTCTCTGGAGTCCTGGCTGCTTCTAGAATCACCTCTGTGTCCTGAAGCCAAGCATCTGCAGCAATCGCATCTTCACTGCCATCGAAGAAGGGAGGGTTCAAGCGCTTGAAGCTGTTGGCCGCGCTATTACCCTGATGACCTCCTCTGGTCAAAGCATCTGCCATCGCCTGGTGCAAGGCATCTCCACGACGATCCTGGGAAGCTAATAGGGACCTGATGAGACCCACCAAAGTGCCATCATCAGGCTCTGCAGGTTGGACGGGCTGAACTGGTGGTTCTCCTTCGGTAGGCATAACTCTCGAGGCTACTCCTGAATGCTGGGCTTGATCTCCAGGTTGCTGCTGGTTCGCGGGAGGTGCTCCGCCTTGCTGATCGGCAGGTCCAGGAACAATGTCGCTGAAGAAGACGACATAGGGAACAATAAGGAAGGACCAGGACAGGTCAAGATTTTCAGGGATCAAGAGGATACGAGTAGAGATCAAGGGCGAGTACTAATTGAGACATTTATTCGGTAAACCCTCACATATCTTGATTTACAAGTCCTGCATGGGCCACCACTAAAACCATGTCACGCCCCAGAACCAGAATACTGGAGAGCAGGGGCAGACATAGCCAGCTACGTATAATGAAATGGAATCCACGTCACTATACGGTCACGGCTGTCTAGATATATGAGGGTTTAACTACAATCCATCAGTCTCCTAAGGTCAAGATCAAACCTATTGTCTCAATCACAAGCAAGTAGTAGCAGTCACAAGATATTAGAGCATCAATATACAATAGTAAGGCGTCCCATACATTACATATTGGATGATCATGAAGCTAGTCGTACAAAATGTCAGGACTAGCAAGAGTTTTAGTCAATACATGATCAACCCTAGGATTTGTCAATCATGTTACAGCCCGTAGGCAGACAGTAAATAAAGGTGCAATATGAGCTAACACGTGCTCGCCGGCTAAACGCCTCAAAAAAATAATTTTACAATAAAGTGGAAGGACAAAAAGAAACCCACTCGTTGCCAGGGTTACGCCTGGTGGTCACCATCTGGCTGGATAGTAGGTAGATCCTCTGGTGCTGCTCCGATATCTGGCCACACAAAACCAGCTGGGTCAGACCCCAGAAAGAGCAAGTGCCACAAAGGAGGCTTCACTTAGGAACTAAAACCAGCATATCACAAATAAATAGTAAGGGTAATTAAAAGATAGTGATAATAGCTGAGATAACAATAATATATTGAACACGGAGAAACCATTCAAGTAGCCAGACTGTAACCCTTAAACCAAACAAGGACCGGGGTTGCAATCCTTCGCCTGAATAGAAACCCGCCTCAATTACTATTGATAAGGTAACAAGACAATAAACGAAGAGAGGACACAGAACTGCTCCGGAAGCCAGGTTACAACCCTTAAACCAAACAAGGACCGGGGTTGTAACCCTTCGCCTGAACAGAACTGGACCCCTGATCTTTATTGTTAAGGCCGGTATAAATAATCATGGTATTGAAGTAAAGGTAAAACATGACGAGCATGACAGGGGGTTACAATAAGACAATAAACGAAGAGATGACACAGAACTGCTCCGGGAGCCAGGTTACAACCCTTAAACCAAACAAGGACCGGGGTTGTAACCCTTCGCCTGAACAGAACTGGACCCCTGATCTTTATTGTTAAGGCGGGCACAATAAGCAGGACGATATATGATAAGATAACCATAGAACTATTCAGATAGCCAAGTTACAACCCTTAAACCAAACAAGGACCGGGGTTGTAACCCTTCCTCTGAACAGAACTTGGTATTCCATCATTTATCGATACAAGAAATCATGTCCTGATACAATCTTGTACAGGATCAGGATAAGACTAAGCTGGAATAAACTTCATCCAATCAATCACGGCCAATCAAGAGTACGGCTTGATACTTTTAACTAACTAGGGTTATCACATGCCTAGTTACTAGCAAGATGCAATGAGATTATCCCAACAGCCACAAGCCCTGCAGACCATCCGGTTATCCAGGTCGAATGTCTATTTAGGAAGAATGCAACACATGACTGTGTGCTGGAAATGTGCCCTACTCGTCGGTAGGCTACAAGTCCACTGAATGCGCCCAGATAACGGAATTGCCTGTAGCTGGGAATCTCTTCATGACTACTGAATCATTCTAGTTAATTAGCCTTAGTCAATTTCAGTAGGTACCCCTGACCGTGGTACTCAGGGATCCCCATCCTAGACATGATGCAAGACAGTACCAGTTTATTTGTACAAACACAATCGCCCACGGTGTCCAAGTCTTTCATACTTGTCATGTCAGGCTAGCTGTCGTAACAGCATGCCGAGATATATCATGTCAGTTTACTTGTCAAGAGTGCGCCACAGCGGGCCACTATCGTGTTCTATTCTTATAATATTATGAATGAGAGAAACTTGCATAAAATAACTAGAGACATATTCTTGCTGCTAAGGAAAAGATCTACAACTTCCACGTTGGGAGTTGGGAGAAATTCGAGCAATAATTCAGTCAATTAGGACATATAACAGTTAGTAATAGTCAAAATATGCATTATGCGGCCTATTCTGCGACATGCATGCAACTGCGACACCATATGCGCCTACTGCGACATGCGCCTTAATGTGGCTCATGCGCGACATGATATGCGCCTATCGCGACATGCGCCTCATGTGACTCAACTGCGACATGATATGCGCCTACCGCGACATGCGCCTCATTGCAACATGCGCCTTCTGCGACATGATATGCGGCTACCGCGACATGCGCTTCATTGCAACATGCGCCTTCTGCGACATGCGCCTTCTGCGATATGATATGCGGCTACCGCGACATACGCTTCATTGCAACATGCGCCTTCTGCGACATGCGCCTTCTGCGACATGATATGCGGCTACCGCGACATGCGCTTCATTGCAACATGCGCCTTCTGCGACATGCACCTCATTGTAACATGCGCCTTCTGCGACATGCGCATTCTGCGACATGATATGCGGCTACCGCGGCATGCGCTTCATTGCAACATGCGCCTTCTGCGACATGCGCCTTCTGCGACATGCTGATTATGCTGCAGATGAACCTAGAAATGACCAGAAATGGTTTGGCTATAACTTCCTCATCCGAAGTCGAAATCAAGCGAAACAAAAGCCAAAACTGCATGAAATTGAATTCTCTACAACATAGAAACACTAGTTTTCGAAAATAACCTAGTTTTAGAGATCAAAACCAAGAAAAACCGAAAAGTTTATAAACTTAGATCTACAAGAATCCATCCATCAAATCCAAAAATGTCAAGTTCTAAAGAGGCTTAGAATCAAGTAAGGAAGAGAATGGAACAATAAAACTTGAGATCCATCATAAAGCAAGTTTGCACTTGCCTAGCTCTTCTTCCTGGTAGGTGGAAGAGTAAATGGTGGAGAAGAAGAAGTGAAGGAGAAGAATAAAATGATGAGAGAGAGAGAGAGAGTTAGGTGGAAATATAAATGAGGGTGGTGGTGGTAGGTGGGGGTTTTCTTTTGGTTCATGATGAACCCACAAGCAAACCAAACCAAGCTAAGCCGAACCAAGCTAAGCCATAACCAATGACATGCCAAAATAACCATACAGGAAAATACGCAATACGAGTCAAGAATACGTACACGTATACCAAGATACGTAATACGAACTATAGGCATTACACGTTCTAGGAGGCCCAAAAAGCTTCTGGAAGGCCCTTGAAGGTTCCTTTTATGTTGCTAGGGAATAATCCTGGAATATGCCATTCCAGTTATGGTAGAATGTAATAATCCTTGGAATATTCCTTCCAGGACTTTCCTTGTATTGCTCTATGAGCACTTATAAAAGGGGGAGGCTCTCATTTGTTCCTCACCACCTAAAAATTGTAAGCATTCTCCAAGTCAATAAAGAGATTCTTACTAGTCCCATCTTTGCTCCACTATTCTAGTTTTCTTAGCGATCTAGCTAAGTCGGGACGGGAAGGCTTGCACGAGTCTTTGAGGAGAAAGACAGTACGCCGCACGGGACGAAGTGCTAGCAAAAACACTAAGTCCGTGACAAGTGGTATCAGAGCGAAGGTTCGATCGCCGTCATGTCTTCGACCGAAGCCATCATCAACGAGGATCCGTCACAACCCTCATCGCCTAAGGAGAAGGCGAAGACCTCGAGGAAGGGCAAGAGCAAGGAACCGTCGGTGGAACGGGCTTTTGGCGAGTTGGCTGGCCGGATTGAGATGCTGGAGAAAGGCGTGACGGGCGTCGAGTATCAAGTGGAGCAGAACCAAATGGCTCACGAGGAATTCGCCCAGGGTTTGGAGGCGGATGTCGCCACGGCTATGACGGAGTTCCGAGAGCATCTCCGTGAGATGCAGGCCGAGTTCGAGGAGGAACGAAAGGCGACGAAGGCAGAGATTGCTGAACTACGCAAAGAGCTACAAACCAAGGCGGAGGTCCTCGAGAGGGCCATTGCTGGTGGTCCGACTCCGAGGAGGGAGTCGACGCAGAGGGTGAAGTATCCAGAACCCAAATCCTTCACTGGCGTACGAGACGCGAAGGAGGTGGATAACTTCATCTGGAACGTCGAGCGTTACCTGAAGGCGGTCCGCATCGAGGATGAGACCGACAAGGTAAACACAGCGTCCTTATATTTTTCTGATGATGCTACGCTGTGGTGGCGACGCAGGTGCATCGATATAGAAAAGGGACTCTGCAAGATCGAGACTTGGGAGGATCTCAAGAAGGAGATCAAGTCTCAATTCTACCCAAAGAATGTGGAGTATGTCGCAAGACAGAGTTTGCGTCAACTCAAGCACACCGGGACGATCAAGGAGTATGTGGCGGAGTTCACCCGCCTGATGCTCACCATTTCCAGTATAGGCAAAGAGGATCGCCTGTTCGCGTTCCTGGAGGGTCTACAACCATGGGCGGCACAAGAATTGCAGAGGCAAGATGTGTCAGATCTGAGCACGGCTGTTGTGGCAGCCGAGAAGCTGATGGAGTATCGACGGAGCGATGCCCCAAAGCCCAAGGAAAAGACCACCACCAAGTTCAATGGTGGGGGAGCGAAAAAGAACAACGGAAAGGGAGGCCCACCGCCGAAGGACAAGCCGCAAGCAAAACCTTCGACGGAGCGAAAGATCGAGTGCTATGTGTGCGGTGGAAATCACCTCGCACGAGACTGTCCGAACAAGGGCAAAAGGGTGAACGCGGTCCAAGGCGAGGAGGCCGAAGACATGGAGCCTAAGAAGGGGGCTCAAATGGGTGCCCTGCGCCTGTTGAATGCTTTGAAGAGCAAGGCGGTAGTGTCCAAGACCCCGAATCGAGAGCTGATATACGTGGACATGAAGATCAACGACCACAACACCAGGGCGATGGTCGACACGGGGGCAACCCACAACTTTATCTTGGATGCAGAGGTCCGACGCTTGGGTTTGGCGCTGGAAAAAGACTCAAGCATGATAAAGGCAGTCAACTCTGAGGCGCGTCCCGTGCAGGGGGTGGCCAAAGGAGTAAAGATCCAAGTGGGAGACTGGACGGGTGTCACCAGTCTCACGGCAGCACCACTGGACGACTTTGACATGATCCTTGGGATGGACTTCCTCACTTCAGCAAAGGCAGTCCCAATGCCTCATTTGGGAGTCGTCGGGATCATGGAGGAGAGCTCTCCGTGCATGGTGACAACTGCACGAGGCGAGCTTACGAAGGGGAAGGCTCTCTCCGCATTATAACTCAAGAAGGGGATGCGACACGGAGAGATGACTTACCTTGCTGTGCTCAAGACGGAGGAGGCGCCCGTGCAGGGGGATCTTCCGCCTGAGATCGATGATGTCCTTGTGGAGTTCGGGGACGTCATACCGAAGGAGTTGCCGAAGAGGCTACCTCCGCGGAGGGAGGTAGACCATGCCATCGAGTTGGAGCCGGGCACGAAGCCACCCGCTATGGCTCCATATCGTATGGCCTCGCCCGAGCTGGACGAGTTGAAGAAGCAACTCAAGGAGCTACTGGACGCGGGATTCATCAGACCGTCAAAGGCCCGTATGGTGCACCGGTGCTATTCCAGAAGAAGAAGGATGGAAGCCTTCGTTTGTGCATCGACTATCGTGCACTAAACAAGGTAACCGTCAAGAACAAATATCCCATCCCGTTGGTGGCGGACTTGTTCGACCAATGGGAGGTGCGAGATACTTCTCCAAACATGATCTGCGCTCGGGGTATTATCAAGTCCGGATTGCGGAGGGCGACGAGGCAAAGACGGCATGCGGACGAGGTATGGTGCATATGAGTTTATGGTTATGCCTTTTGGTCTAACAAATGCTCCTGCGACTTTTTGTACTTTAATGAACAAGCTCTTTCATCCCTACCTGGATCGGTTCGTCGTGGTCTACCTCGACGACATCGTCGTGTACTCAAACACGATGGAGGAGCACATCGAGCATTTGAAGACTGTCTTCCAGGTGCTAAGGGAGAACAAACTCTTCGTTAAGCGGGAGAAGTGCTCATTCGCACAAGAAGAAGTGTCGTTCTTGGGGTACTGGATCGGACGTGGCAAGATATGGATGGACGGTGCAAAGGTCCAGTCCATAAGGGAGTGGGAGGCTCCCACCAAGCCGACGGAGCTGCGATCGTTCCTTGGCTTGGCGAACTACTACCGGCGGTTCATTCGAGGATATTCCGCCATCGCAGCGCCTCTGACGATCTGCTGCGGAAGGATCGGGCGTGGAGCTGGACGCCCCGATGCGAGGAGGCATTCGAGGCACTGAAGCGGGCTGTGACGGAGGAGCCGGTCTTGTCTCTACCGGACTACTCCAAGGCGTTCGAAGTGCACACGGACGCTCCGACTTCGCCATCGGTAGGGTGTTGGTGCAGGAAGGGCACCCCATCGCGTTCGAGAGCCGCAACTGAATGACACTGAGCGGCGCTACACGGTGCAGGAGAAGGAGATGACGCGGTCGTGCATAGCTTGAGGACATGGCGGCACTACCTCCTCGGCACCAAGTTCGTGGTCATGACGGACAATGTTGCCACGAGCTACTTCCAGTCCCAAAAGAAGCTATCTCGAAGCAGGCGAGATGGCAAGATTTTCTAGCCGAGTTCGACATGGTGTTGCAGTACAAACCCGGCAAAGAAATCAGGTGGCCGATGCGCTTAGCAGGAAGGCCGAGCTCGCATCTGTGTGCTTGCTCAAGGGGACATTCTGGACCGTGTTCGAGTGGGAATCATGGAGGACCCACTAACACTGGCCATAGTGAAGCTTGCCAAGGAGGGCAAGACGAGAAGTTCTGGCTGAAAGATGGACTTCTCTACACCAAGGGCGACAGGGTGGTCGTGCCTAGGTGGAGTGGCTTGCGGAGACAGCTCTCAAGGAGTGCCTGACACAAAGTGGCTGGACATCCGGGACAGAAGCGAACCTTGGCGCTGTTGGAGGCCGCATACTACTGGCCTCGCATGCGCGAGATGTGGAGGACTATGTTCGTACTTGTCTTGTGTGCCAACAGACAAGGTGGATCATCAAAGTCCCGGGGGCCTGCTGGAGCCTCTTCCCGTGCCGAGTCGGCCGTGGGAGAGCATTTCGATGGACTTCATCTCCGTCCTGTCGAAAGTGGGGCGCTTGGGTCCATTCTCGTGGTGGTGGACCGGTTCTCAAAGTACGCGACCTTCATTGCTGCTTCGACGGACTGCACAGCAGAGGAGGCCGTGCGACTGTTCATCAGCCATGGTGAAGTTCTGGGGCATCCCGGTCAACATTGTCAGCGACCGAGACCCCCGCTTCACGGGAAGTTCTGGACGGAAGTGTTCAAAATCCTCGGGACGGACTTACACTTCTCGACCAGCTTCCACCCGCAGACGGACGGCAGACCGAGCGGGTCAACTCGCTACTCGAGGAGTACTTGCGGCACTTTGTGAGTGCCAACCAGAGGGATTGGGTGCATCACCTCGACGTCGCTCAGTTCTGCTACAATCTTCAACGGAGCGAGTCGTCGCACAGCAGTCCATTCGAGTTGGTGATGGGTCGCCAACCGCTTGCCCCGCACACGCTGAGTGCAGGGTCCTCGGTAGAATTCCCGCGGCCAACCAGTTCACTTCAGATTTCAAGGCAAAGGCACATTGCCAAGGCATTTCTGGAGAAGGCCGCGAGGAAGATGAAGAATGGGCCGACGCAAAGCGAAGGCCGGTTTGAGTACAAGGAGGGGACATGGTACTGGTGAAGCTACAACCTCAACAGTCAAGGTGTTCCGCAAGGTCCACAAAGGACTAATCCGGAAGTATGAAGGCCCTTTCCCGTGCTCAAGAAGGTAGGCAAGGTGGCCTACAAGCTTGAACTCCCTGCCAAGCTGAAGATTCATCCAGTCTTCCATGCTAGTTGCTTGAAGCCGTACCATGAAGACTTGGAGGATCCCCAGCGCGGAGTTCCGAAGCGACCGACGGCGACCATGACGACTTCCTTCGACAAGGAGGTGGGAGCCGTGCTGGACAGGAGGACCATTCGGCGACAAGGTGTGTCCCCATATGTGGAGTACCTCATCCAGTGGAAGGGCTTGCCTTACGGCGAGTCTAGCTGGGAACGTGCTGATACGCTACATCAGTTCGAAGCCGAGATCCAGGCGTTCCTCAGCGAGCATGGTTGACGAGGGCGTCAACGCCTTAGGTGGGGGAGAATGTAACGGCCTAAATGTTACACCCGCCGAGGCCCAGTTGCATAACCTTTTCGCGGACCAAGGTTATGCGGGAAGCTTCCAGAACATTCTAGAAGATGACGGAAGGCTCTAGAAGATTATGGATCTCTCCGGAAGGCCCAAGATCGTTCTAGGAGGCCCAAGAAGCTTCTGGAAGGCCCTTGAAGGTTCCTTTTATGTTTGCTAGGAATAATCCTGGAATATGCTATTCCAGTTATGGTAGAATGTAATAATCCTTGGAATATTCCTTCCAGGACTTTCCTTGTATTGCTCTATGAGCACTTATAAAAGGGGGAGGCTCTCATTTGTTCCTCACCACCTAAAAATTGTAAGCATTCTCCAAGTCAATAAAGAGATTCTTACTAGTTCCATCTTTGCTCCACTATTCTAGTTTTCTTAGCGATCTAGCTAAGTCGGGACGGAAAGGCTTGCACGAGTCTTTGAGGAGAAAGACAGT